>JAYEVD010000339.1:0-230057 GCA_036346405.1 Phyllostachys edulis | reverse complement strand
GACTCTCAACTAGTCGTGAATCAAATCGGCAAAAATACCGTGCTCTAACCCGACAATGTCTCGGTACTTATCGGAAGTGCTTAAGCTAGAAAAGCATTTTTAGGTTTGAGGCACAATTCATCCCTCGAAAGGATAATTTCCTCGCGAGACCGACTTGCTCGAATAGCTTCTTCTCGATCTGAAGTACCAAAAGGAGTCTTCTTGGAACAACTCCGAAGCCTTCTCAGTCGACGAGCCGTAGACATCTCCTATTGAGACAAAGCATCTCTAGAGTGCGAGGATACATGGATGGTGCCCATCTATGATTATCTTGAAGGGTTACATGCGAAGGCGATCTCGAGGCGGATCGCTTATCGAAAAGCCAAAATGTATACTTTGGTGAAGGAGTTCTCTATAAAAGGGGTACTCAAGGGGTGCTCATGCGATGCATTCCGCAGCGAAGGATTAACACTCCTTCACGACATACATGGTGGCATCTGGGAAATCATGCTTCCTCTGAGCGTTGGTCGGCAAGGCTTTTCGACAAGGTTTTCTTGGCCAACAGCCCTATCGATGCTAAAGAGTTGGTTAAAAGTGTGTCGATGCGGTTTCATAGCGAGCAAATACACCAACCACCTCGGGCACTACAAACAATACCTCTATCTTGGCCTTTTGCAACACAGGGTCTTGATATCACAGGACCGTTCCCCAAAGCTCCGGGAGGTTTGAGTTCTTTTTGTGGCTATTGATCGTTCACAAAATGGATTGAAGCGAACTCAGGATCGGGATAACAACGAAGCGGCAAAGCGGTTTATGATGAGATCGTAATTACTCGATTTGGAGTACCGAGTCGAATAATTACGAGATAATGGTAAGCAATTTTGGCGCAAAATTTCAGGAATTTTGCGATAAGTTGGGTACCAAGTTGTGTTATGTACATGGCCCATCCCGAGTAATGGGGCGGTCGAGCGTGCAAGCGGCCAAATAATGAGAGGAATTAAGACTCGAGTTTTCGACCACTCGTCAAGCGCTCGGGGCTTGGGTACAAGAGTTACCCTACAGATTATGGGCGATTCGTACAACTACCGATCAGACTCTGGAGAAACACCTTTCTTTCTAGTCTTGGTCTTTGAAGCCATGCTTCCTCCGGAACTAAAGATCTGGTCAACACAGTCTAAACTTTCAAAGACTCCAACCAGGAACAAATTCGAGCAGATGATATTAATCTACTTGAAGAAAGGAGAAACCAGGCCTTAATCCATTCAGCAGTCTACCAACAAGCCCTGCGCAGATACTACGATCGTAAGGTCAACCTCGCTGACCTTCTTTGTAGGTGACTTAGTATTGAGGCTTTGCCAATCCAAGTCTAATCGGAACAAACTTTCTCCCAAGTGGGAAGGTCCTTACAGTGGTCGAAGTTACTCGTCGAGGCTCATACGATTGGCAATGGAAGGCGGCGGAGTTCTCTCGAATTCTTGGAACATCGACCCGATTCACGCAAGTTCTACGTGTAACCAATCATTAGGACAATAAAGACTCGGGTTTTCTCTATCTCTATTGTCTTACTTTTGAGTAGTGCTTTCATAATTTTTCGACTATGTTTCAAACACCGCTTTTCTTTACACCGGTCGCATAGGCGATAACATCACCTAGTCGAAGCCTCTCCTCTCTGCATGTGGTCACCCCCACTAGAAGGAGCTTCCTAGTGTCAACTCGTTACTCGCTTTTGTTGCCAACACAAAGAACTTCGGGTTTTATTTAGTTGAAATTTTTTTGAAGGCCAACTCCTTTCACCTTAGATTATTTCTTCACTTCATTTTTGAAAAATATTCTAAGCGAGTGCACTTTTTAAGATTTATTCATTTGCCTTTGGTGTATTTAATTAAGTCTTAACTAAGTCGGAGGAAGAAACACATCTAGTCGAAGTCTCTCCTCTCTGCGTGGTCCCGCCCACTAGAAGGAACTTCCTAGCATCGTTCGGTTCCAACTCTTGATAACAGGCGGACTTATTGAATCCTCCAAAGAAGAAGCGAACGAATTTTTGAAGTTCTCTCGGATGTTTGTTTAACTCAAGTTCTTTGTTCTCGATTTAATTAATCTAGTCGGAGATGTTAACATTACCTAGTGAAGCCTCTCCTCTCTTGACGTGGTCTTGCCCACTAGAAGGAACTTCCTAGTGTTAATTCGTTACCACTCTTTAGACCGATTGCATGACAATTGCGCCAAAAACTACAAGTTAAACAAACCTCTCTGTTTTGAAACCCTTTCTAAAGACTATTTACTTAGTTTGTCTAAACAAACTCGGCAAATAGTCGGGGGCTAGAATAATTTGATTTCAATTCTTAGTCTTTAAATTAGTTAATTATCTTTTGAGTTACTAACTACTCGACAAGATGATTTGCGAGAGACAAGACTATTTACTTAGTTTCAACAAACTAAGCAAATAGTGAGGGCTAGGATAAAGTCATTAATTTGACTTCAATTTTTAGTCTTTAAAATTAGTTAATTATCTTTTGAGTTACTAACTACTCGATAAGATAATTTGCGAGAAACAAGATGGATCGTATATTACATCAACAAAAGCTTGTTTTTCACGAGTTTATTACAAGCTACTCGAAGAGGAGATCCCAACCGCATCTCCTCTGAAACTTTCCTAACCATCGATTGCATCTCCTCCATCGACGTCTTCATACCTTGAGCGATCGAAGTTTGGCCGAGAGGTTGCACATTAAGGTTGGGGTCATGAGCTTTAAGTTTTGCTAATGCATAACTTATGCGATTTTGACCGCTTCCTTTATCGATTGACTTGGTTGGCCTTGAGTAGTCACCAGATCTTGCAAAGTCCCAACTTGATCCCCAATAGTACTTATGTGGCGGTTATCGTATCATCTTGAGAGTCTTTCCCTCACTATGTAGCTCACCAAGCACATTGTTCAGGAGCGTGATGTTGCCTTGAAGTTTAATCTTCATTGCTTCCATCTCCTGTTGGGTACGAGTCGAAGCCTCGCGAAGCTTTTTGTTTTCGACCACTTGTTCTAAAAAAGAATAAGATTGGCCAAACAAAGATAAACTTCTAGAGAAAAAGAAAAGAAAAATAATCACGGGTAAAAGAATTTCTTACTCACTAGTCGAGAATCCAACTTCTTGACCTCTTCATTATGGGAAGCAGGGTCTCGGCATGCTTTTCTCCCATGATCTAATGTCCTCTGCATTCTTCTTTGCAATAAGGGCGGTGCAGTTATAAATCATGGTTTTTTCCGTGATTTCAGGTCTCGAGCCTTCCCAATTCAAGATCCATTCCTAGAAAAGAAGTGAGAGTAAGAAAAGGAGATAACTTCGTAAGGACTGCATGTAAAGAATTACTTACGATATTCGAGTTCTCGGCGTCTCAAGATCTTGATCTTTATTTTTGGACATCTGAGTAAGCTCGTGAATGACCAAGTTTTCTCTTTGACTTCATTCTAGAGCTTTCTCATCTCATCTTCTTTTTCTAAAAAGCGAGAGTTAGATAAAGATCAAAGTAAATGGCGTCTTAAGTTCAAGACTTCTTGTTTATTCCTTCACCGCAATTTCGCGTTTGCGAGTTGGCTTCTTTAAGTTTCCCCAAAAGGAATTCTACTTTTTCCCATAGCTTTTTGACTCCTCTTTTTCATAATCGGCGAGTCGGCTAAGGTCTTTAAGTCCTTTGTTCAACATGCAAAGGATAAAAGTGAACATAAGCATTGGTCAATCGGTTGTAAGTTCTTCTACAACCATCGACCTAGTCGTAAGTTTTTCTCGACAAAATCTCATGGTCGTAAGTTCTTCTATGACCATCACCTATTAAATAAGTTCTTCTACGAACAAAGCCCTTTGGTCATAAATCTTTAACGACCGATATCTAGTCGTGAGTTTTTCCATGACAAACCCGTAAGCACTATATAAGTAGTCAAAAATGATTATGAAAAATAGTGACTTACCACCTCTCTGCTGTTTGCGAGTTCCTCTTTTCTTGTCGCGACTCTAGAAGTTGTCGATGATATTCACCGACAACGGCGATTTGCTCTATGGCTTTACGCAAAAGACAAGGCGGTGAGAAATAAGAAAGATTATACTGTATGTATAAGTATCATCAAATACTTACATTCATGGTTGATCGAGCAAATATTGAGTACACCGACTCTGGGTGCTTGACTCGTCCACTCTCTCAACTTGGTCCCACCAAACCTTCTCAAAGCGCTCATTATCAAAAGTGTTCCCTCTATTGGGAATGTCTTTGGGATGGGGACTCGATGGCGAGATCTAAAGGCGAAGACCCCACTATGGGCGGGGCCAAAAGAAATCGAGCAGAAATTGAAGTACTCTTCATCTTAGATTCTGAAATTGTAGTTTCTCTTTGGGTACCGGGAGGGAGGTGCAACGATTTTCTTCCCTTGCGGTGGTCGGGCACATCACCACCTTGGGCGGAGGCCTGCGACTTCCTCTGCTGGTCCTCGACCACATTAGTGGTCATGGCGACTATCTCGGTTGTCGTAACCATCTTTGCCTCAATAGGTGTAGCCGCTACCTCGATAGTAGTAGCTGCAACCTCGGTGGTCATGGCGGTTACCTCGGTGGTTGTAGATGCCACCTCGGTAACTATGGCGTTGCCTCGTTGGCCATAGCTCTGACTTCACGGTCGTGACAACGCTTGAGAGCCACGACTTCTTCTACCACTGGCCGAGGATGATCCATCGACCACTTCCTTGTTGTCTCTCCGGTAACCGGAGAGGTAGCAATAGGCTTCTCAACGGAAGCATTCTCGAAATTTGAAGGAGTCGGGCTAAAAACAACAAAAGGATAGCAAGTCAAATTGTGGAAAGCAAAAGGTAAATCTTTGTTCTTACACTTTAGCTTGTTTCACAT
The DNA here is from genome assembly GCA_036346405.1 of Phyllostachys edulis. Taxonomy (NCBI): domain Eukaryota; kingdom Viridiplantae; phylum Streptophyta; class Magnoliopsida; order Poales; family Poaceae; genus Phyllostachys; species Phyllostachys edulis. Next base: position 225,194 of record JAYEVD010000339.1, on the reverse strand, counting down.
ACCTCTCGTCTGGACTTAATCGAAACTTTGGAGCCATCTTCCGATGGAAGAATTCTTTGACTTCTTTTCTCGACCACGTCGGTCGTAGTTCAAGTTGGGGAATAGGTTCGATCATGACCACGTCTGTCGTGAGTCTTGAGCAGGACCATCTCTATGGTCTCTTGACTTCTGGAGGACGAGATCGGTCTCGATCACTCCAAGTCTTGGCGCTACCCTCAGCAGTAGGCTCATTTGGATCGACATTGTCCTTCACAAAGACATAAACTCCTTCGGTTCTCCTTTTCTAATTGCTTAACAAATCTAGAAGTGGCGAAACTGTGAAAGCTTTCTTGTCGTAATAAAAGGTACCTTGGCCTTGCGAGGTTTGTGCTTAAGTGGTTCATTGCTTGACCTCCTCGGCTTAATTTGCTTGACCTCGGCTTCAAGCTATGGCTATATCGACCCACGTGTTTTGCAGAGGATCAGTCGAAGGGCTAGAACTCGAGCTTGCTCCTCCCTTGTCGTGACTCTTGTAAGTCGGCGTCTCTTGGGCCGGAGGAGCCGAGCCTTTGTCTTTGTCAACTCTGCACCGATGGTTATCGATGATGACTTCTTCGTCGTCCGACGATTTTCCATACCTACTTTACGTAAAGCAAAAGCAGAAAAAGAAGAATTACTAACTGGTCGTAAGACCTTCTACGACCAGTATCAAGTCGTAAGTTTTTCTACGACCTTTCTTCGACCGTAAGATTTTCTACGGTCACTACTAAGTTGTAAGTTTTTCTACAACATTTCTCTAGTCGTAAGTTCTTTCTCGACTATAAGTTCCTAAGGATGAAATCAACTTTTGATTACCTTTAGGCGCTCAACCTTTTCTTCTGCGGATAAAACCGCAATAATTTGAGAACCGCCACACTAGGTGGCGGGGCTTCTCACAAATAAGTTTGACTCGAGCGTCAATCTCGCTTGTGAAAGATCGTATAAAATAGATAAAGGCATTTTTAAACAACTGCAGAAAGACCAAACCGAGAGCTAAGTCGAAAAACTACTTACCTCCCTCGTAGTCACCGGTGGGTCTTTTGGCCCGTGTACCTCCACATAGGAGGCACTCGTTTCTTCAAAGGACTAATTCGACGTGTGATGAAATCCTTCACCACATGCCATCGATCAACCCTCTGCTTTCAAATCCTTGATGGCTTGAATATAGGGGCAATTCGATTGATATCACGGGAGTCGAATCGAGGAAGCTTTCTTTTCTGACCTTCCTTGAAGGAAAGAGCATCTTGAGGTGACTTTCGAAAAAACCACCTCTTCCTCCTAGCGGCCATGAAGACCGAGTGAACATCTGAATATACTCCTTCGACTTCCCGTCATGGAGCTTCAAACCACAACTTCGGCTATCCAGTTAGTCGAGCCATTAGTAGAAATCTTGAAAAAGCTCAAGATCATTTGGAATTCCAGTCGCCTCACACGAGATATCTGAATCGCTCGGCATGGTGATGGAATTAGGACCAAGGTTCACCAATTCCACTCCAAAATGCTCGAGTATCAATGTGAAAGGGGTGAAGCGGTGTCGAAGACCACACTCTGTCAATTTGGAAGATGGGGATTTGTCCTTCCTCCCCGACGGCCATTCTTTGCTTATCTTGTAGGAACCACTCCACAGAACTTTCTCTGGAATCTTCGCAGCATTGACAAGGGTTTGCATCTTCGCCGTATCCATCTCCGACTCGGCCCATTCGGAAACTCTCCCGGCCATTTTTCTCAGAAAGAGGAGATTTTCGACTAAGTTGGTGGCGGAGAAGACAAGAACTTGTTGAACAGTAGAATGATTTGGGGAAAGGTAAGATCTTAGGTTTTACCCCCCGGTAGGTATTTATAACCTCGTACCTTGAGCCGGAGGCGTGACATTCCAAGGGTCGCCACTGTCTCGGGAACCGCTTCAACAGACAGGTTAACGGACGTCGTTTGAGATTCCCCAGTGTGTCCGCTCGAGAAAATCAAGTTTGCGTTTACACCTCAAGCAAAATTACTTCCTTGGTTAGATCTTTTCAACCAAAGGAAATGATAATCGGAAAGTTCTTTCTTCCGATCACTATACTCGACCACCTCGTGATCGTAGGAATGCTTTTACGACTACTTGATGGTGGTAGGTAATTTTCTTGACCAAGCATATTTACGGTCAAAATAGTATACAATCGAGCAGTTTTTTCCTTGACTATTTTCTCTGATCCTCTCGTGGTCGTAAGACCATCTATAACTCCTTTACCAAGTAAGTTGCTTTCACTTGAAGTGGGGGCTAGATGGCGAGGATATAATAATCCTCATTTTATCTTTTATCTATAATTCTTATTATAGGTAAATATGGCGTCATGTGGACCACGAGTATACCCTTAATGTTATGAGGAAGAGCCTAATGGGTGGTCGTAAGTTCTTCTCGACCACCCCCATAATCGTAAGTTATGCTACAACTACCCCCATAGTCGTAAGATATGCTACGACTATCCCATAGTCGTAAGTCTTGCTACGACTATCTCATAATCGTAGGCTCCTCTCGACTAGGTCACCTGATCACCTTATGATCGAATAAACCTCTGAACAAGTGGGTCTTATTGATTAAGGGATTCAAGCAGTCATCATCTGTTGTTATTCTGCGAGTAATGACACGTAATACTCTATTATCTACGGTATATAGTGTTGAGCAGCGTGGAGGAGTTAATACACGGTGATTATTACCAACGTCTTGAATTCACGGAGGTGATGAGGCGCCGCTTTATCTGGAGTAACTGCCGCTCTTTCACGTCCTATAAAAGGCGGCAATCAGAGACAAGATGAATTGGGCCATCAGGAATACAAGCACTATCTGTAATAGTCTTAGTTTTTTCCCCTGATTGTTCAAGATACACTCAATACCATACACACACAGGAGTAGGGTTGTTATTCTCTCCAGAGAAGGCCTAAACCTGTATAAAAATCCCCGTGTCAATCTCTCTGCGTGATTCCATTCTAGGAGACCCCCCGAATCAAACAATCTTTACGCAAGTTCGGTTCTAAAACACCGACACTATCCAAAAGACTAGAATTTGTACATGCTTAAGGCTGACAACAGGAAGGTTGTAATGGTATTAATTGTGCATAAAGCAACACATCATAATCCTACACTTACTGATTTCTATAAAGGCCACTTTATAAACAAGTTTTGGACTAAAACAACCAGTAAATACAGAATTTAACAACAACATCACAATGTCAAAGTAGCTGTCCACTTTGACTAAACAACAAACATGAATCACCCAGTTCATACCGATCATTTCCCATGACAAAATATTTCAGAGACTACACTTTGTTGTCCATCAAAACGAGTGTTGTCTTTAACCGTGGACACGGTTATTCGAATAGTTTTAAACCCTGCAGGGGTGTACATCTTTACCCAAACGACTTAGTCAACCCGTAAGCCTTCGAATGCCTCCGAATGATGACACACTTCCTTTAGTGTGCCGGCCGGGTAAACTAAGATTCGGTATTTTTCAGCAAGTTGACTTTATTGAGTTAAATCACCTATGTGCGACCTGATCCCGCTTAAAATAAGTTTCTGATAGAACCCGCTAACCGGGCACTACTACAAAATAGGCTATAGTAGATGCCCCATCACAGACGGTTCCTTTGGAACCATCTGTGTTGGGTCTGTTCGGACCTGCGGGTGGTGCGGGCAGCCTATCACAGACGGTATTTTTTAGAACCGTCTGTGTACTATTACAAACGGTACTATTAACAAACCGTCTGTGATTGGCGGGATTATCACAGACGGTTCTTAATAAGAACCGTCTATGATAATCTGTGAGCGGTTACGATTAAAATAAATCGTGATATCCTCACTCCATATAAATTGAGCCCGACACATCCCTCTATCAAGATCGCTGCTGTGTCCATCGCCGCACTACTGGCTGTGTCCTTCATCATTTTGCCTTTGCCCATGACCTCTTCCTTCGCCTCTGCCATCGCCCTACCGCTTTGGAGAGCAAAATTAAACCCCGCCACTGCTCACTTAGATCTGCTGCTCTCCCGGTGCCACACTTCCCGCCAAGCTCTCCTCCAACCTGCGGCTCCTCCCCTAATTAAACAGATGGAGTAATACTTATTATCCTTTATCCACTCTATTGATTAATGATTTTCCCTTATTTTGCACTTGGTCCCATTATTTTTGGAGCATTGAGTCAAAACTAGATAGTGTTTTGTGTTTCGAGAGAAGTTGCAAATTTTAAGGGCGAAAATTTGGCTAAGGACATCAACGGTTTGACCGACCAATGGTTGGCGGTCGGGCCATTCTTGACTCGATTGGCGGGTCAGCGGTTAGGCCGCCATGGGTGATGGTCTAACTGGCTAGGCCCTAATCATGTGATAAGTAGGCGATGATCTTCATGGGTTAGGTTAAATTCATGGGTTTTAGTGCATATGTATTACATGATGCATGTTTTAACTAACATGGGTCAACTTGTAAAGAACTTGTGCCCGGAATTGATTTCTTGGTCTATTTTTGTGTTGGAGGCTTGGTGGTCAATGACGGTCAACAGCGAGGATGATCGAGACTAGGCTAGAAGAGCTGAGGTCCAGAACGATTAAGGATGCCGGGGGAAGTCATTGGACTAAAGTATGGCGTAAGATGGACAAGGATGACCGAACGAGAAGTTTGGTTCGATGGGTTGGATTAAGCGGCGTGGGGTCGGTGCAAGTGTTATGGTGGTTTGAGTGGGAGCCGAACGGGAGAGACTTGTCGACATGAAGGGAGCTGTTGATCAACCTACAAGTGGCAAAGTATGAGATTTCTTCACGACGTTTGGACTCAGTCTTTGGAGAAGGATCGAGAATGGAAATTTTGGTAACATCATAAAAATACCGCTTTGGTGACCTTTGGAGAAACCGTGGCTCAAGATGGTGCAAGGAGAAGCGGTTTAGGCCAAGTGAAGATGAAGATCACGAAGAGACGGATTCGGGAAGCCTAGTTCGTCATCTGCTTTGAGAAGTGTGCGCGAGTGTATACCCGTTTTTTGTGTAGGCTTAACGGGTGCCTGATAAGGTTTTCTTTCTTAACCTAGCCTCCACAATAAAAGGGAGAGGTGCATGATTTGTGCCTCTCAAGCCTTCCCAAGTAGAAACCCTAATTTGTGATTTGGGGGAAAGTAGAGTAGAGGATGCTAGGGTTGAAGAGAGATGGATTGATTGAGTGCTCAAGTGTTGAGCTTTTGTCAACCATGGTGGAGTGGCTATAAAACAACAATCTCTCAAATCAATTCAAGCAAGATTTACTAAAGATGAGTTTTCTATTATTCTTGCTCTCGCTTTGATGTCTTTTGGGATTTTGCTTGTTCCTTTGGTTTTCTTGATGTTCATGATGTGATCTAGCTTGCGAGGACATGAGGGAATACGTCTAGGATCATATGGATCATTATCCACCTACTAGCAAGTTTTTGGATTAAAGTTTGAATTTTTTCGGTTCTTGTGCCCTCTTGACCTCATCTTAGAAACTTGTGGAATCTTGGCTTCGATCTTCCCGATCGTCGATTGGAATAGGTTCTGACCTTCTTGATGAGTTATGGTTGATGTTTGAGGATTTGGATCACCGAGTAGGAACTTAGATCTTTTTGCTTCACATCTTTGTTGGCGGGGCACCAGCGGTCGGACCTCTACAGGTGGTCGGACCGCGAGCTCTAGTCGAGACCGGCCCGACATCGTGATCGGATCGGACTCGAGAGAGGTTTTGGTGATTTTTTCTTTGTCTCAAGGTTTGTTAGTTTCAGCATAAGACTTCCATTGTGCTTGTGTTCTCTGATCTTCATAGCTTTTATAGCTATTGGAGTGAGAAAGAAGTTGAATACTATTGGTAGTCAAAAAGGAGTAATCACCCCCTCTAGTCACTGTTCCGTTGAATACTGTTGGTAGTAAAAAAGAAGCAATCACCCCTCTAGTCATTGTTCCGGTTCAACACCGTGGTATTAAGAGGGGCCATGTTTTAATAAAAAAAAAATCACAACTACCCACTTTCCTCTTACCTTCATCCTCCTCTCTTATCAATCCCGCCCCCATCTCTCCAATTTCCATGGTGCCTCCACAAATGTTACCCATCCACCAGCCAATTTCTCACCACCCCCGCCGCCCATCCCCTTCTCCACCCATTGTTGCCCTTCCCTTCTCTCCCCACTTCAATCTCCAATGGAAGGGCGTCTTCTTGGCCATCCAAATGATCGGACACGGCGGCGATAGCTAGCAGGATCCTTGCCCGGCATCCCGATGGCGGATCGATGACGATGTGCCTTCCTCGGCTTCTCGGTGGTTGGACTGGAGGCAAAGATTGGTGACAACACCTTTCCTAGCCTCCGGGCGTTCAGATCTGGTGGTGGCGCGTCCATCTCTATCCTTGCGATGCTCGAATACAACAGCGGTGACAGATGGATCTCCGCGACACAGTGGCAACAAGTTAAGGGCTCCTTCCCAATCCTCCCCACAGGCAAGAGGTCTTATCTAGTGGCGGCGGCGATTAAGGGTGCCTTCCCCCGGCTAGATTTGGTGGTGGCGGCCGTCAAAGGCACCTTCTCCGTTCTCGAATTCTTTGTTGATTTGGCCTCGTAGCACCACGTAAATGCAAAAATAGCCTCCTTTGCAGCGTATTTGCAAAATTAGCCCCTCGATGAGCGCGGAATCGGCGGAGAGCCGATGCGTGTCCCATTCTACGGTCGCCGAGCGTGGCAAGGAACGAGAAGGAACGAGAGCGCAGGACCGAAGACGCGGGTGCGAGAGCGAAGGCAAAGGCCACCTTCCGCGGTGGAGGAGCGCGGAAGGGGCGGCTACCTCCTATGGTGGTGGAGCGCGGAAGGGGCACCCACCTCTGAGCAGCTGCTCCCGCGCTCGGCGATTGTGAAACTTCGCCGGGCCCGTCACCTTCCGCGCCATTCGCTCGCTTCCGTGCTCGTCCGGACTGCCGCGTTGGCTGCTCGCTTTCCGCGCTCGGCGACCGCAGAATGGGACACGCGTCGGCTCCCCGCCGATTCCGTGCTCATCGGGGGGCTAATTTTGAAAATACGCTGCAAAGAGGGTTATTTTTGCATTTACGTGGTGCTACGGACCAAATCAAAAAAGAATTCCTCCGTTCTCTTGGTCGCAACAACAATGCTAAATGGTGCGCCTTCGTGATTTACTATTTTATCCGTTGAGGCCGAGTCAGAAGGTTGAGGGCAACCTTTTCTTTTTTCTTCCTAATGCCAACCCACACTGTGTGTAAGGTCCACCTCAAGATGCCCTTCTCTTTATAGTCCCAAATACAGAAGCTTGGGACGTCAAACGTATACGAGTTATTCATATTATTTGATTACCATATTCGACATGATACGATTATCCGATTAACAATTTCTCTTTATTCGTATTCGTATTTGTATTCTCATGAAAAATATGGGCACAAATATGGTAGAGCTTTGTCACCCGAAATGTTATTTTATCTGAACTATTCAAATTCGATAAAGCAATATACATATTTATTGCAATATGCCTAATTAGTTGGACAAGTCTTTTTAGTTTATCGTAAATTCATGTTCATTTAGGTGAAATAAATAATTAGAATGATTAAATGTGCTATGTATGAGGATAAAATATCATTAATATATTGCCATTACAAAAGTTACGAGGATATCCAAATCCGGCCAAATTAAGTAAGCATTTTCGAGTTTATATTAACTATAACATCCTGTCGTATTCATATTCAAGTATATATGAATTAGTATTCGTTTAAATACGATTGGGTGATTTGCACGTTTAACCACTGTTTAATTTATATTCGATCCGTTGACACCCCCAAACAAAAAACCCATGCTACGGATACAGATATGTAGGGGGTGAAAAAAAGCTCGAAACTTGCGAGCCAGTATGGCTCGATAAAGACTCGGTTCGAACTCGGGCCATAAACGAGCTGGGCTGAGCTAGCATTTCTACTCGTTATCTTAACGCGCCGAGTTCGAGCCAGCTTGCGAGCAACTCGTTAAGCTCGTTTATATTATAATCCAACTCAATAAGCCTAGTAGCTCAACTAGAACAGGCCTAACTCAAGCCTACCAGCTCAGCCTAGCAAGCTACAATCCTATCCTACCCACATAGCAGCGCCTGCCCCACACAGACACAACCCAGCAAGCCTCCGCCTAGCCTCCCCTTCGGCCTGCGCTCGACACCCTCCCCCTCTGCTCCGGCCACCTCCCGGTGCCCTCCCCCTCCAGCCTCCACTCAACGTCCTTCCCCTCCGCTCTGGCCACTGCTCGGCGTCCCTCCCCCTCCACTCCGTCCTCCTTTGAGTGCCCATCTTTTTACTTATTTACTTAACTAGCCGAGCCGAGCCCGTTTCTGAACGAGCCGAGGCTCCTTGTCGTGTCGCCCGCCACTTACCAGACCCTATTCCGATAGTCCATCCGATCCTGACCGTGTACGATTTGAGCGATGGCGTGCATCAGACGGCTAAGAAGGCGATCGCGTGTCCGTGTTTCTCTATATAATATCCCACCCACCCACGCCGTAATCCCGATCAATCTCTTCCCCCTTATCCTCCACCCGCCGCCGAGCGAGCTAGGGTTTCGTCGACGCGACCGATCGGAGGAGCAAGTGGATCGGCCATACATGGCGGCGGAGGGCGAGAAGAACATGATCACGCTCAAGAGCTCCGACGGCGAGGAGTTCGAGGTGGAGGAGGCGGTGGCGATGGAGTCGCAGACCATCCGCAATATGATCGAGGACGACTGCGCCGACAACGGCATCCCGCTGCCCAACGTCAACTCCAAGATCCTCTCCAAGGTCATCGAATACTGCAACAAGCACGTCCACGCCGCCACCGCCGCATCCAAGGCCGCCAACCCCTCCACCGACGGCGACGCCAACTCCGCCGCCGCCGCCAACAACTCCACAGCCGCCGCCTCCGGCGAGGACCTCAAGAACTGGGACGCCGACTTCGTCAAGGTCGACCAGGCTACCCTCTTCTATCTCATCCAGGTAATTCCCCCCTCTCATCCTCTCGCAATCTGTCTTCGTCTGGGAGGAATTTAGATCTGTGATTAGTTATGGTTCAGATATATCCATATGCAGATCTTGATTTATTTGTCGTCATGGCTAGCGTAGGGTGTGGTTACTTCGGTTTTGATTGCACTGTCCAGTAGATTAGATTCGAGATGGCTCAAATGTGCCGTGCTAGTTGTGGAAGTCATGGTTATAATGAACAAATTAGGAAGGAATGATCTATGTTAGCTGTAGTATTTTTTTGCGATTTTATATCTTTGATGTATGATGATTGGTGGTTTTATAGCTGTCTGGTAATAAATTCATTCTGTACCAGCATGGATGTAGACGTGTAGTGTTGCATCCTTTCTGTGATCGTTTGTAAATCATTGTATGGTTATAGCTATTTTTTGGTGTTTTGTTATCTTCTAAAGTGAGCCTTTTAGACGCTACTATTATTCTGTGATGAATGTGATACTTTTTTTTTTCATCTATATGAAGTTTCTTGTGAATGGTGTCGTGTTTCTATTAGCAACATTGCGTGGTGATAATTATTTTGCGAAGAGATGAGATGAGGTACACGGCAGCGATGCATGTTATTTATTGTATCTATAAATGATACTGTCTTGCTTCGTAGCGTTAGCCTCTGGTTCGAATCTGTCTATTTTACGTCTTGTTTTTCCTGTCGTGGTGCCTTCATTTTTGCTAATGCATGTTATTTTTGTTTACATTGTACTGTATTATACAACTTCAGTATATTAGAGATGGCTTAAATGTATGATGCTAGTTATGCAAATTAAGGTTTTGATACCCTTTTTGAATATTTCATAGATTACTTTTGTGGCTAACTTTGTTGTTTCTTTATGTACACATCATTATTATTCTCCATTGGCTCTGGCATATACTTACATACTTACGTAGTGATAACTAATTAGCAGCACGATGAAATACAGTGCATCAATGCGTGTTGATTTATTACTTCCAAACGTATGCATGTACGATATACTTTTAAGCCACAGAAAGAACAATCATATATTCCTTTAGCACAATAATTACTTTCCTTTGTTGTCTCATTTACTGGTATTAGCTTTTGGGGAAGAGGCACTTCCTATGTGAATGTACTGGACAGTGCATGTGTATTCATAGCTAGAAAAAAATGCAGTGCTCTTTTGAAGGAAAGAGTTGTTGCTGGTATTTTTTCACAGTATGCTAAAATTGTTTGGTATAGTTTTATTGTTTTCACTAAGGTAGGACGGCATATCCATGCGACATATTTGCTTCTAATCCACACCTAACTCACCTGTGTTATGTAGTCCAGGAGGGTGAATTGTTCAATTTGTTCCTTCATATGCACACCCTCTTTTGCTTTCCTTGTTTGGCACAAATATGCTTATGTTTGTTCTTCGTTTTTTTGGGGGAACGTGGTCTATCTATGTGCTTTAGCCATTGTAACTGTTGTTTCTGACACCCTCTTTTGGTTTGCTTTTACCACTCTTAGCCTGCAAACTATCTCGACATCAAGGGATTGTTGGACCTTACTTGCCAGACTGTTGCTAACATGATCAAGGGCAAGACTCCTAAGGAGATCCGCAAGACCTTCAACATCATGAACGACTTCACCCTTGAGGAGGAAGAGGAGATTCGCAGGGAGAACCAGTGGGCCTTTCGCTCCTCTTTTGATTATATTTGCTAGAGGAGGACACTACAAGAGGAACACCCCTTTACCAACGCATAGTAAAAATCCAAATAAGTGTTGTTACAGTCTATACCAACGTATTTACTATGCGTTGCTTGCTATTGAGGCTGTTGTGAGAGTTTATTACAACGGATAAATAAGCGTTGGTAATATATATGAAAAGGCGTTGCGAAGTAACAACGGATATAGTCAGGTTGTAACTACACTTGTATGTGTTGGTATTTACCATGTATGGATGACTTTTACTATTTTAACAATGGATATAATTATATTGTCACAACGTATAGAAGCGTTGGTACTTGTCATACAGATGACTTTTGCTATTTTGGTAAATGATATAATTAGATTGCTGCAACGATTATAAGTGTGTAGAAGTCAAAGTAAAAAAAAAATCATTATCGGTTGTAGTATGGTAGAAAAGAACACTCATATATTAAGTACAGCTCTTACTCCCAGCTTCTCAATTGAAACTCGTGGAACCGTGCTAAACTCGAATCTCGTAGAACCGTGCTAAACATCTAACTTTTTAAAACGACTAGATTCTGATTCTCGCGAGGAGTTGGCTCGAAAATGAACTAGTAAGGAGAAGCAGCCTTTCTGCGGATTCTCGTGAGAATCTAACCTTGCAAAACAAATATACCCCTTGAAGTTCCTAGTATTTACCTGCAAATGCCATCCAACTACCCCTCAGGAAAATCTCACCGTGCGCTGCAACCTGTACCCCTTCGCCCTTTCCCCTCGCGTCCAAGTCTTCTCCCACTGTCTTGCGACAAGCGATTCCGCCGAGCATCTTCTGCGCCGCCTCCGGCCCCCGCTCCGGTTGTGGCGCAAGCCGAGCCGGTTGACCAGCTGGTGCTCTGCTCCACGAGCCGCATCGGTCCGCAGGAGCCGACCGTTGTTCCCATCGAGATCGTGGCGATCGGCGATGGTCTTGCTCTGGCCGAACCGACGTTCTCGATGTTCTTGGAGCCGAGTTCTCTCCTTCGGCTTTCTTCCTCCGGCAGCGGAGGCCGAGGCCACCCATGCCTCGGTGCCTCCTCCGCGATCGGCGAGCTCTAGTGACGACCCCTTATTGTCGGTAGAGGCCGTGTCCGCTCCACAAGGTCACCGTTCTACTTCGCCGTCTCGTCTCTCTCGTCTCGTCTCCTCGGAAGAAGAGGTGGTCCCCGATCTGCGGATGGATGGATCGATGAATGATTAGTGTCCGGATAGATCCGATTGAAAGCTTGTTTGGATCGGATCCTGTGGCGTTCAATCAAACTCTTTCGGTATTTTTCGAGAAAGGGTTGGTGGAGCGAACGGTAGGTGGTTGGATTTGGTGGTGGTTAGGTTCGAAGTTTGGTTTGCCTCTACGATGTCATTAGGTTGGTTAATTATTAGTCAAGCCTGGTGGATTGAGGGTTGGTTCTATGTGGTATGGGTGGGGAATTGGATTGGATTAGGCTCGCTGGTTTAGTTGACCTGGTAGGACTATCGAGTGTGGTTTCAGGTTTGGTTATTGGAATAATTCAAGGTTTGGTGTGGGTGTGATTTGTGTTTTGTGTTTTGTGGTGAGTTATCAAGTTATGTGTAGTTGTGAATTGGTTTGCAACTAGTTGGACAAGTGTAATTCTATAGTGCGACAAGCAATCTGCGAAGGGTAGTTGATTTGTAAACTTTGTATGCGACTTTAGTCAATTTCCTTGTAGGAAACTACTTGTTGAAGTTCATATAGGAGTTGTGAAACATTCTAGTCAGTACATAATCTGTATTAATCGGACAATTTTGTTTACCATCACTTGCATAGTGGCATGCTTCGACTTTTGACAAGTCGGTTCTCCAAATTAGTTCTCGATGTTGTTTGGATCAACATAAATGCAAAGGCAAAGTGTGCATGCAAACCTTCATGTGTATCACATCCAAGTGAAGTCTCGGAGCATCGAAGCTAAGCATCCGAAGTCGATGTGTACCATTGCTTTCCCCATCCGAAGAAGTGAAAGCACATGTATCAAAGAACAAGTGTCATGGTCATGGAATCCGAAAATGTGTGCATTATTTCGGTTTGATCACCATCGATATAGAGGCTCCTCTTTCTTGAGGAGCTCATTCCATGTTGTTTGCCACCGTTTATCATGCATCTGGCTATGTTACTCATTCCATGTCTCTTGTCTGCCGTTAAACAGTTGATTGTCGACTAAAGAAGTTTCTTATGCAAACACGGTATCGCACCAAGAGATCTGTGGCAATTTATGTGTGATATTGTATCCGCTATACGCTTTACTCGGAATGTCTTTTGCAAGATTGACATAGTTTTACTCTCAAAAGATATTCTCTTACGAATAACCAATTGCATCTTGTTCACCATATATTTTTGGATTCTAGATTTTGTTTAATTACTGAATAAGCTTATGCATTCTATTTTACTATGCTTGTCTAGCATATGTTACGAAATGTTGGAGTTAACGGTTTGATTACGATTAGCTTAGGGTACATTTTGCTTGTATCTTGATTTTATGTTGTGATCTGTAAATTCTCTAAATTCGCAAGCCTTGGAAAAGCATACGAGACATGTCTTGAACCTTCGGAACCTATGCATTTATGTTGGAAATCAGTCATTAGTGTGGACGAACAAGCTCATTATGTATCGCTTATTGTTATGCTGATGGTATCAGAGCCTTACCAAACAAATCCCTCCAATCCAAGAATTAGAAGGGCGAGAAACAAAGGAACAGAGAGAACGAGAGAAGGGGCGTGAACAATACAAAATTTGCTTATACACAGTTGTAATCCATCATGAAGTGTAAATGTAATGTAACCTGGCATTGTGTATAGATACAACGTATATACATTCATATGGTCTAAACAAATTTAGGGGAAAAATTCTATAATTTGTGTACAAATACATAGGAGAAAGACACAAATACAATTGAATTATTACAACCAAGGGTAACATGGTATATTTGCCTCTAATCCTCCCTCATATGGTTTTTGGAGCCAACCTACCAGCCAAACGCTTTCAACAGACAGCTCCAGATTCTTAGAGAAGAGGATTCTCAGAAAATCAGCAGCAGAATCTGGAAAACGAGAATCTAGAGCTCTACCAAACATGGCCTTAAAAACAAATTGTTGCAATACATAGAGAACCATCCATATAAGAAATGATATAAATATTTTAGTTGAACATCATTTCCTAACAGAATGAAATCTAACGTAATGAAGATCATCTGCCTATGTCACTATTCTCCACCTTGCATTCAACATGTCATCCATAGCATCATCCATTATCTTAACAACCTACAATGAAAAATTTGAGTCCATTAATGCACCATTAGAAAGAAACAAAAATAATATTAAAGTAACAAAACTAAAAGGAGCACCGTTTGGAACACAGGAATTTTGCAATATTAAAGTAACCATACTGTCCCATTCAGAAAAGGGCCTAATGTCGCCATTAAGCTTGGCCCAATGTCGCCATTATGCTTGGAAAACAAGTTCGGATTTTTAAAATCCTACTTAAAAGCCTGTTTGGAACACAGGAATTTCACATGAATTTCGCAGGAAACTGTTCAATTCTTGCAGAAATCGAAAAAATCCCATGTTCCAAATGGGCCTAAGACAGCTTGGACATCTTAGGAAACGGCCTGATGAGTCATGATTTGCTGAATAATTTTACAACATATTTGCTATTTTTTTCCTTGATAAACAAAGCTTTTGGTTTCTTTAAAGTCCAAACTCTCATAGGTTTACATCACATAGGTTTATATCACAGTCCAATGCACAAGTTAGTAGCTATGTGGTCCAAAACAGCAAGAGTTCCTAGCTATGTAAAGAACCTCAAAACAGTATGTATTCTAGTGGTCCAATACATCAAAAGCTCAACCTACGACGTACAGTCTTATACTAAGTAAATAACAAAATATGTATGGCTAGCATCATAAACTCATGGTCCTAAAGAACATTATCTCTACAATGGTTCCATGTGAGAATTGGAATTCAATTAACATCACATGTAACCAAAATGTTATGGATGTGATCGTACTTACAGATACATCAGAAGAGTAGCCACCCTTTGACCACCATTCTTGGTGTTGAACTCATAAAAAAAATTGTCAAAGTGAGATTCGTACTTCTGCCCAACTTCATAGTACAGAACTTGGGAGTCCCTCTCCATGTTCTGTAGCTAGTATGAACAAATATGATTAAACAAACCAAATAAAGCAGAACATGTTAAGAGCTACATTGTTGGACCGCATCCGCATGTCACGATCCAATGCCATAATACTTGCATGCTGACAAAACTCTAAGCACCTATGTAGCTATCGATAACTAAGAACTAAGAAGACATATATAACTGTCAGACTACCCTAAGTGTTGTGTGGGTACAAATTTCTCTGTATACCTTAACTTAGTATATCAACTGAGAGATCACACTACGAATTTGGTTAGTTCATAAAAAGAATATAGCCAAACACAGACATTTCAATAATTACATTCCTACAGGTATGAAGGTGTAATCAGCTATCCTCTTTTCAATGGACCGGATAACCTTGTCTCGTTCTCTTTGAAGAAACATGCCTGAACTTGTGTGAACCCTACTGTCCTTGCTTTTACCGGTAGTGCTATCAACAACCGTTGATTTCACCATGTGAGGCTTGGCCAATCCAATTAAGTACTCACACTCTTCCTTGGACTAATGAAAGGAGCAAATTATCAACAATCCAACATAGTTAAACCACACAAAATATTGGATGCTGAACTAACAAGCAATAAAACTGTGAAAAAAAGATATGACACATAGTTAAACCAAATAGAATATTGGAGTAAGGCGGAGGCGGCAAGCGGCAACAAGTGTGCGCGACGTCAGTCTGGCGAGGCGCCCGCCACGCTTGGGGATCCGCCACGGGTGCGATCACATAGAGCCACCTACCGTAAAATCGACGAGAGGATGTTGCACAACAAGAATGGAATCGTAACACAGATAATGCAAAAGAAATGCAACTACCTTTGATAGTAGGTTTTTTCACAAACTGATTACTTCCAACGGATTCTAGAAGCACTTTTTCTATAAGCCCAATTCCTTCAGGGATATTGTTAGTGTCATATATACGCTGCCTGTAAACCTGCATCATAGGAAAATCTGTGGATTTGTACCAAGTGGAAGAGAAGAAGTGTTAGATGAAATAGTAATAGTCTATAACCTCTAGTGTTTCTGCAGTATTATTCAAATCTAGAATGCCATCCTAAGCCTGTTTGAGCAAGGTGATGCTTTTTTTTGGCGGAAGTCCTGAACATGGATCAAAAAGATAGATATAAGTAGCAGCAAGCAGTAACATGGAAAAGGCGATGTAAGATAAAACCAAACACTGAAAGTACCATAGTTTGCTACATATGAAATATATGAATGTTGAATTGTAACATCTCATCCTAAGACAAATTCATAACAAGTGTCTGAGGCCCAACTTTAGTGTTCTTATTCTGTGACTTAGAAGCCTTAACAACTTTTCTAGAGACTGGAGTGAGCAGTGGAACGGCAATAAATCCAGGGCCGGTAATCATACACAAGTACCTACTAGTTTGGTGGAAATGGCAACATAAACTTTCGAAAGGAACAAATTATCAGAGGAAAGACTAAGATTAGCATTAGAGTTTTAGTAAGAGGAAGTCATTGACCTCTGACCTTGGAGAAGGCCAGATACGCGGCCGTGACCTTGAATTCAGGCAAAAAAGCGTACGATAGCGGGAGGGAGTAGGCTACGCGAGACGATGGACAGCACAGAAGTGCAAGGAACTAGGAAGCGAGGGTGCATACCGTCTGCACGACCACCTCCCTCGCACCATGATGCGCCCGGTAGGGGGTGCGGGTGAGGGAGGACGTGGACAGCCGCCGCGCGGCCGAGTGTGACCGAGCCGGCGTGGCCGCACCGGGGAGCGGGTAGACGCGGCTGAGACTGAAACCCTAGCCTCCACCGAGCCGCCTCTCAGGCCACGCATGACCCCCTCACTCTCTCGCGTAGATCTTAGACCCACCGCCTCTCGTCCTTTCCTCCTGTGACAGATGTCGCCTAGATCCGTCGTCATATGGCACTTCGCATGGAAGGGATGGTACGTTGGGCACTACGGCGGTGCCGTCGGCCGAGCGTGGCCGAGATGGCGGTGCCGTCGGTCGAGCACGGCCGAGATGGCGGTGGCGGCGACGACTCGTCGCGTGGGAGGGCGCAGGTACTGTAGACGGCGGTGGTGCGGGGAGAGGAAGAGGTGGGACGGGCGATCTAGATGGGCGGGTGGGAGAGGTAGGTCACGAGGGCCGCCAGATACGACAAGGAGGGGGGCAGCGAGGAGGAAGTTAAGGGGGTGGGGGTGAGGGTGGGGGTGAGGGTGCGGGTGGGCTGTTGGGGGAAGAAAATGCAGTGGGACGGGGCCTCACCGTGAGGCCCCGCCCCATCATCGTCCATCACCTCCCCCCTGATCCAAGGGCTCAGGGGGTGGGGCCTCACGGAGGCCCCGCCCCATAGGATTTCCTTTCGCTGGTGGGAGTGGGACGACTGCCTTTTCCTTTAATTTGGCTAAGACGTGGGAGAGGTGGTGTATCCAATGAGCCGTTTACAATGGATGTTAGATCCGTTGCTAGCTATCCGCTGGTATATGAGTATTTTTGTAGTAGTGGGAAGAGGAAATTGCAAGGAGAACCAAAGGGCCATTCGCCTTTTGATTATATTTGCTAGGCAACTTTGTTGTACCAAGGCCCGCCCACTATTTACCTATTCACATGCTAAGGCCTTAAGAGCTAGGCCCACCCACCGTGTATCATGGCTAATTATTATCAATGAAAACACAAGGTCTTACACATTACTAAACTTTATTCTTGGAAGAAAGGGGCTCCAGCCGCACTAGCCACGTCACCCCGAAGAATGGCCACCATCGGATGCGCAGCGAACGTCCAGGATGAGAGAGTTGATGCGCTTGGTCCATTTGAACGATTCGCAAGCGCCTGCGCTGGCTTCTTCTCGTGTCTTCTCTCCCGTCTCTTCCTCTCCCGCTCCATTCCGCGCCCATCGTGCGACGCTCCGTCCCACGCCGCAGCGCCACCTCCTGGCCCTCCCCTCCGCCTCCGGCACTCTCCCTCTCCCTCTTCTGCCAGCACCGCCGCTCACTTCCTCTTCCTTCCCCGTCCGTCCCGCGCCGCAGTGCTGCCTCCTGGCCCTCCCTCTTCCTCTCCCGCTTTGTCCCGCGTGCCGCCGCTCCTCCCCTCGCAGCCTCGCTCCGTTCTCCCTTCCCGGCCGCTGCCTCGATGCCTCCTCTCCCGTCCACCCCCTTTCCTTTCCCCCTCGACCGGCCCTCTCCGCCAGCGCTGCCGCTCCCTCCCTCTTCCTCCCCCCGCCCACCCATCGATCTCCGTCCTCGGCGCCTCCCCTCACCCCTTTTCCCCTCCGCCTCTAGTCTTCATACTCTCCCTCCTCCATCGCTCCCTCCCTCTTCCGCCGCCGCCGCACTCCACTACTCAGCTGTCGCCGCAGCCTCCAAGGTCAGCCTCATCTCCCCTATCTCCCTCGTGTGTGTGTGTGTGTGTGTAGTGCCGTAAGCAGAATTGCCGGATTGAACAAGTGTGGTGTTATCAGTCCACGCTTTGATATTGGAGTGAAGGAAATTGAGTCTTGAACTATATATATACTGAAAGTGGCAATGGCGAGATGATGCGTTTTTGTTAAATAGATTTGCTAGCATTATATTCCTCTAATGATGAGAATTGCTTTTATAATTAAATCTAGAAAGTTATTTGGTTATTTACCTGACTGGATTTAGATAATAATTGTGAATTTGAACTACCTATGCTACTTGGCTTTGTACTAGACATATAACCTATATAGTAATGCACTACGCTATCGAACTGTTATTTCTGTTGTCTAAAAAACACTATATGTATATTTGGCATGACCTCTTTGCTCTTTTTATATTTAAGGTGCTGTTGCTTCGTCCTTTGCAGCAAAAAAGGTTTAAGACAGGATATGATGCAAAATACAGGCACAAACCTTAAGGTAACACACGCATTCACAACACAAAAAATATAGATGAATCGTTAGAGTCAAAACATTTAGACTATGGGATTCTACTAATCCGAACTCCAATCATTTTTGGACTACAAACATGCTGATTTGTTCCTGGGGGTCGCGTCTTGGGGATCTTTGGAGGCTCTCGCTTCCTTGCGCCTCTTTTGTGGTTGTTTCGATCTATTGCTCCTTCTATGATTGTTTGTTATGATATTTTCTATGTGTTTGTGAGTTTGTCCTTAGAATTATAGATTCAGTCCATTTCTAATTGCAAAAAATAACATGATATCGTGATTCTTCTCAGGGTACATAGTTGATGGTGCATTTACTGTCGCACTCAGTCTCATGTTTGATCCATTGCTTCGAGCATCAAGAGATGCTACAGATACTGGAGTCAAGGGAATTTCTGCATATTTTATCTTCACTCTCCAAAGCAGTGGCGGACCCAGGATTTCTCGGATGGGTGTTCAGAGTTAATAAAATAATGTTTAATGAAAAAAAAACAAAGATATGCAATAGCAAAAATCAAAGTACAAATTTTTTATATTAGAGATAATACCTCAAAGAATTTAGAGTTTAAAAATAATTAAGAAAAAAATGTTGATTCGGGTTTAGGATTTAGGACTGAGGAATAGTGGAATGGAGGTGCTTTGCTATCGGCGTGTGTAGGCAACTTTGAAATTGACTTGCATTCCCTCCCAGGCCACGGCTCCCATGAGGCCCGGCTATGTCTCGCTCGTCACCCACATTCTTGGCACTTGATATATTGCTCCTACCTCCTAGACAACACGCTCCTACTCTTCACACGCCACCGCCATGGTTCGGCCAAAGTCTAGGAGCCATCCTCGCCTTTTCTTGCACCAAATCGCCTCTTGACACTGGTTGCCTCGTGCGCTAGTCTTTGCCCTAGCTCGAGAGAGAGAGAGAGGTAAAGAAAGGTTAGGGCTTGGTTTGAGGGAGAGGGTGTCTCCGAATGGGCTGAAAGCTATACGGTTGGCGAGCTGGGTCAAACTATTTGAGACGAATTGGGAAGGGGGATGTGGGAGTGGGATGAAATCTATTGGGGCTATAAATGTGTGAAGTATTTAGCCTAATTATCAATATATATGCATAATATACCTACTAAATACAAGATATTTCACCAGAAAAAATGGGTGTTCGACTGAACACCCATGACCCATGCCAGGACCGCCCCTGCTCCAAAGGTAATTTCTACATACTGCAGTCAATAGACTCGGATATAACAACGAATGATTTTTGTAAGCACCTTTGCACATGTCATTTCTGATAAAAGGTCTGCTTGGTGCCAGAATGAGTGAGTCCCTTTTCTCCAATGAGACACTCAGTGCTTTGCATGCCCTGTTTCGCACTCTCTTTTACCTTACATCTATGGCCTTTTGCCTTAGTGATCTGGACTTTGTCTTGCTTCTTCTGATCCATTGCACCTTCTTTCGCATGCCTAGAGTCACATTCACGTAACTAGAGACGTGCACCGATGTGCACGCTGTTAACCCATGCTGATTTTCCCTCCATCGTTGTCCCCAAGATCCCGCTTGCATCTTTATTATATGTTACTTGCGGTTTTATCCTTAGTGTGATCTTTCCATGCTCTCTCCGTCTTCTAGGATTGCTTTCCCCCCTTATTTTGAGTAGTTCGGCCGGTTCCATTCATCCCTTTTTTGCAGTGCCTACGTAGCCTCGCATCCAACAAGCTCCCAAATTTAGCTTTTCCTTAACAAACCATTACTCCAACAGATTCAGAGTGCACGCCATCGTTCCAAGGCTACGCACATCCGCACTCATTTACATCAACAGAGCGAAGAAGACCACCTAACTACCTTAGAGATAACACTCACTCTATTCTATTCCTAACTTTACATTATTATAATTCACACGTACTTACACTATAGCTTATGTTCTATCCGTAGTCATCCCTCGCGCTATACACTACCATATAATAATCTTTATACAAAATTAGTTATCGTGCCTCATCAGATTCATTACATGTAAAAAAGAGGCAGCCGCTTCCAATGAATGATCCACTCAACTCTCTTAAATGTCGTTCTCCAACAGATCACAGTCAACAGCAAAAGCCTCTCCTTTCAGGTATTATATTTTATCACAGTCCATTCCAGTTTAACACTAAGGTCATCTGATTCTTACCGACATCCATTTACTACCTGCGAAAACTTATCTGTTTGCTATTTGATTCAGTGGAGAAGTCACTCCTCCATCGCAGCCTATTCGCAAAAGCCTCTTCATCGATTATGAAGCTACAATCCGCTCCATGGATACTGATTTAATGTATGAAAAAAACACCCAAGTTTTACTGACCGTCTTACCTAGATTGCCCCATTCCTCAGATTTATGTGCTAATATATGTTATTCATAGCAGTTTACACCTAAAGAAACACCTATTTCCAACAACTACGAGACATTTGTTTCTTTGCATTACTAACGTTATAATAGCAGAAAACAAAGCTTATTTTACGCTACATTTACTCATTAAAAAGGCTATCTACAACTATCCAGCCAAGCGACTATCATCCTTAGTTATATGAAATGTACCTAAATGTACACAGTGCGTAAATTGACTAATTTGTTAATGTAAGACCGTTAGTAACATCTAGCTTGATTTTTTGGTTACTAATAGACATTACTCAATCCCAAGCAATAATCGAACTGAGTTATGGTTTGTAATTTCTTTTTGTTTATAAGCAATATGTATAGTCTAGAATAGGTTTGTTGCTATCAGTTTGCTTTTCATGTTTACGTACAAAACATTACATTATTAGCCAGCAATCCATTTCTTAAGGTGATGTACTAGCTATCTCAGCCATATTAGCCTTTTCAAAAATTGTCTGTGCTAAGAATATGCCCCACTCAAATTATTTTCCCCAGTTTTATTTTTTTTTATTCAGTTGAATGCTGGCTACCACCTGTAATAAACCAGTTCCGTTTATAAACCCAGATTTTGCAATCTTTTAGGTATCTGTGGATGGGAGCCTATTATATTTGACAAGCCTCAGAAGGTATTAGAAGATCAATAGTAGTATGCATTTGCTTTTTTGTATCAATCTTATCCAATCCCAACAGTTCCCAAAGGTCTGTGCAATCTCAGCTCCCTATTAAAAGTACATTTTTGAATTCATTGTCGCTAAAATCTCTCTCAGTTCTCTATTGCAGGTACATTAGAGACAGATGGATGTGCATGACCAAGAATGAAAGTTACTCAACTTTTTAAGATATGGGGCATAGAGGTGAACGATCCCTACTATTTCATATGACCATGACCAGAGCAAAACTTATGTGACTTATTGTTCATATGCAGAGAAATTTGTAAAAGAGAACAAGCAATTTGATACTGTAATTTCTCTTGAGATGTGAACATTTTACATCCCATCTAAACCCATCCCATCCTTCCAGCAACATGTTTGATCATAAAGAGCCACTCCATAGCTTATTTATCATGACATGCACTATCTTCAGAGACATTTTAGGTGGTTTTTGAAGGGAAGCCTTCTTGGTTTTGTGTGATATCGTACAATGCTTTGATTGTTCTGAACTTGCATTGCATATAGCTTCCCACGTGTCCTCATTTTCTCCTCTAATTAAGAGACAACCACTGTCAGAATTCAAAAACATAGATTATAAGGAGGCAAATGTAGATCGTGCTTTCCCTCTCATGTGAATGCCTTTTGTTTTAGATGTTGCTTGCTGTGAGAACAAATATGCTCTTACTTTGTGTCAGTCCAATTATAATGTTAGATGGTCTTTTTTAAATGCACCGCTTACTTTTTAAAGCCATGTGTACAGAAAAAAAGAGTCATCCATGAGAAATATCTGGAGAACTTATGCAATCTACGACATATATCATATCAATATAGAATTATTAAGGGAATCCTAGGCACTCACCAGTCATCACATACTTTTTTCGGTCTATTGAATTTACACCTCTCTTAACTGCAACTAATGCACTAGATTAGAAATATGGATTAATCTTAGTATATTTGCTGCTGATTGAGCATGGTGTTAATCCTTTGGAATTCTGTAAATCTCTCTCACCTTTGACAGCTCCTAATGGTGCCAATGTGATTTCTACAGTCAATCGGTCAATGAGAGCATATGCAACTGCGATAGTTGCTGCTGAGTATATTCTCAATTGGGTTAGTCTATCTGTCCCTCTTTCATGTTTTAGCTCCATTTCATAAGATTGATTCACTTGATTGGGTAGTTTATCGTGTTGGATAAATATGGTATTTCTTTGTTGGTGCGGCTTTTTAAATGAAATTATCATTTAACATGCAATCCTTCGCAGACTATAATAAAGCATGCTTATTACTCTATTCACTTGGTTGGGTAGTTTATTATGTGATAAGCATTTTTGTTCAATTTTATATTTTCTTGTTTGATGACCCATTTCGGTCATCACAACACTCACTACTTCCCCAAGAATAACGTATTTCTTTTGTGCACAACTTTTAGCTGCTATCTATATATCGATGTCATACCGTCCACCGACACTCTATATAAAACCATAAGTGATTTGCTATACTTCGCTCTTAAATATCTCCTACTTTTAAGAACTTTTTGTTATCATGTCATATAATACTCATATTTTTAAACAATCTTTAGCAAACTAATCTTAAAAACAATAATAATGCCAGAGGCATTCATTCTCGCGCCATTTGGCACGGGTGATCTTCTAGTTTTATGAATGGAGACAGAGGTGTTCAAACGGGCGGCTTGGCACGGTATGGCACTAAGTTGTCTCACCATGAATGGCATACTTTTTAGATAATGGAAGAGAAAGACTCTTCTAGCCTCTGCATTAAGGATGTACACAACCCAATTTATTATAGAGTTGATAGTACCAAAACAACCCAAGCATTTAAAAGTGACTGGAAGCCTTACAACCAAAAGACGACTGAATTAAACTCAATCATTACAAATCCTATGACTAAACTGCTACCCATGAATGTTTAAGATTTACTTCACCACGAACTCCAATCGGGCTTTAGCCAACATGGCCTCATTCGTGTTGACTTCTACAAAATTGTCCACGATTCACCAATACCCACTCAATAAGATAGCCTGCAAGGGATTAGTGGTAATCTTTTTGTCAAAAACCACTTCATTTCGACATAACCAAATAAACCAACATAAGGCACTAGCTCCCACTAGGAGTTGTGACTTTAATTTTTTTGGAATATCGGCTAACCAATTCCCAAACATGTATGCTATATTCACAGGAGGAGATAAATTAAATGCACATTGAACAGCCCATCATGCAAGACGTGCAAAGGGACAGTCAATAAAAAGATGCTGAATTTAATTTGCTATATTTAATTTGCTTTCGGCTCTTTTGATTAGATGTCAATTGTTCGAACGACTTTTGCAACGATTCTCCATCCTCGTATTCAGAGCAACCAAAGCAAGGCAAGTACCCTCTTTGACCATGTTGATCCTACTTTTTTAATTATTGTACTTCTTTTTGCAAAATCTATTATGCATGCGTGTATGTTTGTTTAAAATTGATGTATTTGGGGATAACGGTAGCTATAGTCCCATTCGATGCATGATCCTCCTTGAAATATTGATATCCTTATTGTTGTAGCCATTACGGTTTATACAATGAATGATGTCAAATTGGGTTTTTCGAATGCGAATATCGCATAAATGCTTAGCCTAGCTTAGTCTTTACTAAAATTAGAAAAATGGATAACATGTTAAATATGAGTTTGTGAGGATTTGAAACGATGGTCTAGAGGGTTTTACCTCTGTTATTTTGTATAAAAATAGAAAAGAAAAATTTAGTTTGTGATGTGGGCGATGTATATTATATTCTGAGAAGTGTGGGAGGCATATCTTAAAAGTAGATAGGAGGAGATCCTCGTCTGGGTCAATTAAGGACCGAACGCTGGTATATCTGACCTAAGTGTAAGCGTACAACCACATGTGCCGGTATGGGATGACCTTAGCTAATTAAGTCATCAAAAACTAGCCTTATATGTTGGTAGGCCGTAGTAGTGCGAGCATGCGTGCTTGCTCAAAGGGGCTTCCTTCACCACGGTGTTGGGAGCAAAGCTTACCGACACAACGGCGAATGCCTCACTGAGATGGGAGTGTACCCGGGTGAAGTGAGGGTGTTCATTTGTCGGGCTAGTGCAAGGTTAGGACTAGGTGATGTAAAGGCTTGGTGCGTGCTCTAGACTACTTACCAAAGGTTAGTGGCGATGGTATCGACGGATCTTAGAACAAACTAGAGAATTAGTGTATTGTGGGTAAAGTTGTACTCCTCTACAGAGTGTAAATCTATTTAAATAGCCGTGCTCGCGGTGATGAGAGTGCTAAGCGTAGTATTATCGGGTAGTATTGCCGGGTATAGGGCTTGTTTGGTTCTTGATCCTAGTTAGCCATACCAAAATTTTGGTAATGCCAAAACCCAGGTAATGCTATAACTTGGGCAAAAAAATATTGTTTAGATCGTAGCCATACCAATTCACGGGCAATACCGAAATTGATGTGTTTGGATTGCAACCATGCGAAATTTTGCAAAAAATGTGAGTATGACACGTGGGGCCCGCATGACATATATTCTTTTTTGCACCAAAATATGCCAACAGTGGTCTTGTTTTGTTGATAAAATAACAAGGAACACAACGGTTCAAACAGATCACAAATCGGATACTTGGTTTAGGAAATATGATCATTTTAATGCCTTGAATTAAACTACACATGCAATTAATGAACTACCACCAGCCAACTAGGAGATGCCATCTGCCAGAGTGGTTTGCTGGCTACTGAACCAAATTTTTGGCGCTGGATTTGGCCGCCTGTGCAAAGCCAGAGTTTTGGCTAAGAAAACCGGGGCACTACCAAAATTTTGCGGGTAATACCAAAATTTGGTAGCAAACCAAATGCTAGTCAAATTCCTTTGGTAATACCGAAATTTGGTTTGGCAACTTGGGGATCCCAACCAAACAGCCCCATAGTCTTGGTTTATACAAAAATGGTTCTTGTTGGGAAATGAGGGATGGTTTTGTTGTGTTATTTGAGTTGAGTGCCATGTCTGTGGCTGAGAATAAGATGTTGATCGCAGCCGAGGAGGGTTGTGATTTATTATTTATCAAGTACGTACTTGTTGTCCTCTATTTATTTAATCGCTCTTTAAATTTCCATTGCAAATTACTTCAGACGATATTGCAAATAAAACTTGCTTATTGCTGAAAATAACTTGTAGCATAGAGCCTTATCCCTTGTTGGCCATGCATATATGTAAGTTTTGCGATATACTACAAGCCTTGTTGTGTACGCAATGTATTCAATCTTGCTTAAATTGTTGTACAGAGTTAGAGGATGAGCCTATGCTGGACGACGCGTTCTTTGCACCTGGTACCAGAGGGTTCGGTGACAGGTCTTTCTAGGACTTGTTTCTTGTCGATTGCCTAAGGGTTTGGATGGACATACCGCTGGACCATTTTGGTTTATTTACTATGCTTTCCGTGGCACTCTGTTGTTACTCGAGCTTTATTTGGCCAGTCGGCCCTTGTGATGTAAAGTTTGTAATCGCTTAAGTTATGTATCATATTTGTTTCATTTTGTATGTATATATGTATGGATGTGCATGCCATCAGTGTGGATGTGTGTACTAGCCACTGATCATGGGACTAGTACGGTACACACGAGAGGGCTTCGAGTATTGAAAGCCCAGGGTTCGACACTAGACATCCACTTCACCGTCTTCCTCTATGCGAGGTTTCAAGCATCTTTGAGGTCTTCTCATCACAAAGACGTCAAACTCATCTCTAAGTGCCTCCAATCTACTCTCCAATATGGCATTTGGTATTCCTGTGCTTCTTCGTTGTCCATTCGGGGGTTTTTGGATTCTGATTTTGTGGGCTATAGGCTAGATAGGAAGAGCACCTCGGACACTTGTCACTTCTTAGGCACTTCTCTTATCTCACAGTCCACCGCTGAGACTGAGTATATAGCTGTCGCTAGCTGCTGTAGTTAGATCTTGTGGATGGTGTCTATTCTTAAAGACTACGGGTTAGCTTTCGATAGTGTTCCACTTCTGTGTGACAACACTAGTGCCATTAACATAGCAAAAAACCCAGTGCAACATTTGAGGACCAAGTATATTGACATTCGATATCACTTCCTTAGAGACCATGTAGAGAAGGGTAACATTGTGCTAGAGTTTGTAGAGTCCGATGCTTAGTTAGCCGACATCCTCACTAAGTCTTTAGATCCAACTAGGTTTGCCACCTTGAGGAGTGAATTGGGGTAATTTATCCCTATGGGTTGGTTTGAGGGGGAGTTGGTTCTTTTCTGAGCTTTCTTGGTCTTACGGTCTTTTCTTTGATATTCTTTTGATCTTTTTAGGCTTTTGATGTTTTCTTGCATCTCATTGTATCATAATACATTCATATGCAAAATAAAAAATGATGCATTGTAATATTAGCTTTATGCTTTTGTCATTTAAATTGTTGAAGCTTTACTTATTACCCTTTGTGGAAAGACAGGGACGACGTACAACTTTTTCTTTGTCTTCAATTCTTGCGACGAAGTTACCTTAAACACGTGGTAAGATGTCGATGCATCGTTGCTGGTTGCATGGTTGTCAAAGAGTTGTTCCAAGACTTCAGGGTATCCATAATGACATTTGGCTCAGATATCGACCAACTATGGAAGTTGTGGAAAAGATAGTAAAATTTGTTACTCAAAATTGTGAGGAAGAAAATGTAATATCCCGTTTAACCTTGCAAGATTATATGAATTAGAAAGGAAATATTTTGGAATCAATACTGAAATTTTAGATTTTGGAGAGGGAAAGAGTTTATGGGTAGAAGGCCCATGGCCCCTTGGCCCATGTGAGGTTGGCTGGCAGCATTAGAGCCAGGGGGAGGGTCCTAACCCTAGCTGCCCCTGCCCTCCCCCTTGCAGCTGCCACCCCCTGCTGCACCTCCCTCCATGCCGCCCCTCTTGTCCAACACACCCTCCCTATGCCTCCTCCCCTGTAGCAGCCGCCACCCCTTCCTTGTGCCATCCCCTGTTGCTCCTGCGCCCCTGGCTAGAGCCACCCTGCTCCCTGTGCCGCCTCCTTGGTCGCTGCCAGCCAAGAAGTGAAGGAGAAACCCCCTTGGCTACTGTCGGCCAAGGAAGAGAGGAAGATAAAGAGGGAAGAAGGAAGAGGAAAGGGAGTCTCACGAGTTTTTCAGTGGTCATCATTGTGGTATTCAAGGGTGAAATTCAGATCTCATTTGTTTTGGTTAATACTTTTGCTATTCAGGAGATGTTGGGTAGCAGATTGGTTTTTCTGCAGATTATATTGCGCTGTAATTTCGGATACTGTAACTGCGAAATTTGGATTTGTCACCTCCTAGAGAATTGTGGATAATTTCAATAGCTTTTTGTAGAGTCTTTGTTCACATTGTTTGGATGAACAGATTTTGAGTTATGGCTATTTCAATCCAGCTGTCCAGAGTTTCTGTCAGGTTCTGGTAGTTGTAGTAATCGGTTGATTAAAAATAGTTAACGATTTAATTAGGGAATTTGACCAACATGGCTAATGTAGATAATTCCTTACGGTTTCCAGAGAGACCAAGAATGCAATTTTTGGATAAACATAATGGAAGTTATGATTTTTGGAGTATTGCTGTCCAGTTTTGAATTTCAGCTGGATGTAGTTGTGGGAAAAAAAACTCAACTTGATTAGATTAATTGCATAATTAAATTTAATGAGTAACTAGGAAGTGGGTGAAAACTTCCTATAGATTCTGAAAATGTCATATTTCATCATAGTTGTTTGGGTAGATTAAAAGCTATAAAATTGTTGGAATGGGATTCGTGTAGGATTAGTGTCATCTAAGTGATTGTTTTGAATTGCTAAGGCCAGCATAGTGACTAAATATTTACTATAGGTGGTTTAGCATCGGGTGTGTTGTCTTCTTCACATCAACCCGGTCGTCGCATCTAGAAGGCAAGTACATTTTAGAGTAATATTGGATGTTTGGTGGTACCAATTGGCTAAATGACTATTGTTATATTATTCACATGGAGTATGATTATTTCCTGTTGATTCTATGTTTTCGTTAATTGATGATGAATATTGGAAAGCACGGAAGTTATTCATTTCAAGCATTCATGTTGGAAAGAAACAACCCACGGGAGTGGGATGAGATCCCCATATTTAAGATATGGGCAATGAGATCCCTGTATGAAAAAGGACAAGCAATGGATCCCCCCATTTGATAATGCTGGCATGAGTGAACACTGATGAGTGTTACACTCGGCTATACCAGTATATGGAGGAGTGAAATGGAGTCATGTGCATAATTTGCATCACATTCATGTCAATTGAGTATGTAATTGGAATAATGAGAAATGATTTGTCTTGATATGATGTTTCATATATTGCTTACCTGTACTTGCTGAGTCTTGAACTCACTCTTGCCTTTTGTTGTTTTAGGTGAACGTTGAGAACGACGTGCATTAGGTGGAAATAGCTCATGGGATAGTTTCACTTTATTGCACTTCATACAATCTAATTACTACTTCTTTTACCATGTTAGAAACTCCTATTGTAATAATTGGTTAACATGTGTTTCCATTAGTTCCCTACGGATTTTATCAATGCTAGTGGATGACCTTTACTATTTTGAAGATTATTCATGTTGCTATTGATATTGTTTGGATTGTAATAATTGTGATTTTAGTATTTATTTTCTTGCTGAAATTTATGTTATCCTTGTTGTTACAAATGTTTGGTCTTAAAGCCTAGTCATTAATAGGTGTTGTTTCGATAAAAATTGTAGTGATATTGAAAGATAGTAGTTGTAGGTTACATCTTGGTTGTTGCTAAGCCGGGGTGTTACAGTTGGTATCAGAGCGGGCTATAGGTCTGTGGTGAATAGGTTAACAACTTAGGTAAACTTAATTTGCTAAAATTCGCTTTATGACTAGTAAAATTAACTAAAATTTGGTAATGGTTAATTAACTTAAAACTTGATACACTGGTGCATAGTAGGATGGGATGGGTCAAGTATTGCATTTACTCTTCCGTTATGTTGTATTGATGAATTATGTTATGAGATGATTTTGTATGCTTATGATTTGATTCTATGACTGGTATGTGTGATGATAGTAGACGATGAGAGGTAGAGGTCGTGGCTGTGGCCATGGGCATGGCCAGGTTATACCACCGTCCGTGGTATGGGGATAGTGAAGTGGTTACCTCGGATATCTTAGTTACATGCGTTAAGGATGAGTTCCTATGAGAAAGGTTGTTATTTTTCTTGAGTTTGCATTTAGCTATTTTGGTTATAGTGTAGTTGATTGGTTTCACTTGGTTTTATTTGTTTGATAAGACAAATATTGTTTTCCCAGCTATTGAGATATTCTCGCGGCTTGTGGACTTTGTTAATTAGCAAGATTGATCTTTTTATGGGAGTTTTGTCTTTCTTATTGGAAAAACATGACTCATTTATTCACTTGGTATTTTGGATAATGAAAACTTCCTGTTGCAAGTTCTTTATCATGTGGAGCTTTGGCTCATGTACTTCTTTTGGGGAGTAAATAGAGTGTTGAATTTTAATGCTTCTCTTTTACGAAAGAAAGCGTCAAAAATCTTTTGTAATGTCTTGTTATGTTTAAGTGAGAGGTACAAAATATAGAGTTTCATTGATAACGTATGAGTTACCAAGTTGGGTCTGTAGCGTGGTGCATAACTGGTCTTAACCCAGATCCTTGGAAGCGAAGTTGATTAATTTGATGTTGTCTTAGAGTAATTACATGATGAGTAGTGACTAAGAGTATGTCCATACCTAATTGGAGTCAAAAGAGTTATTAAGAAGTATGGAACATTGATGAACTGGTTTAGTCATTAAAATTGTTTAGTTTGCTAAACTTGTTGGATTATTTGGTCCCAATGGATTAATCTAATTGTGTGGAAAAGAAAACTTATGGAGATGCTTTGTTATTGTCTAAGTAGATATTATTTGTGGGGTTATCTTTTCTGTAGATTTTTTATGGTCATATATGGTTGATAGATTTACATATTTCTTAATATGATTAATTGTTGGAATTGTGTACAAAAGAATTGTGTACAAAAGATTGAAAGGATTGAATATTGGTGGATCTAGAATTTATGGGAGGAGTTCTAGATAGTTCTTCTATATAGGATGACACGATGAATTTGGTTGTAGTGTTGTTGAGACTTTTGATCGATGGGAGATTTCGATTCTTGAAGTTTTAGTGTGACCTTGCTGAAATCTAAACATGAGGTGGAACAGTTGAATATGTGTTTGTAAATATTCATGTGATTCGCAAAGGAAAGTAAGTAGCAACTAGACTTCGTAATGAAGCTAGTTGATAACAACGATGGTTGGAGTGCAATTGTTGTGTATTAAAGTTTGGTATTGAGCATCACTAAGAGTTGAACTGATGTGATTTAATTGGTGGCTTACGCCTATATAATTGTGGAATCATCGGATGATAGCATGTCCTGGATGAAAGGGCTTGGTAAGATCTTTTAATTTGTGTAGTAGATCACCTCTAAAATAAAGTGGTTGTTATAGTGAGGTTGTAAAGTTTTGGTAGACTCTCAATTTAAGGATGGGACAATAAAGTAGTATGGAACAATTTGATGAGTTTTTGGAGAGCTTTATCATGGAAGAGTAGACAATGATGATTCTTGTTAAGGGTGTATCATTCTGAATGTTAGTAAGGTTGTCAGCAATGGATTGTGAGTGTGTTATTGATTCTTATAGAAAGAAAGTAATTTGATCGTCTTTCATGGTATCGCTCAAATGAAATGTTTTGAGCTTTGCATTCGTGATCTTTTGGAGTTCATGATCTATGTGGTAGCTGAAACTGATTTGAACATAGTGACGTTGTAACACCCCAGCTCAACATTGAGCCTGAAATGCTACTAAAATAAAATTAAACAATACTACTAAGACCATTTACCAAATTTTTCAGCAGAACCTCCTTTGTATAGTTAACTATACCGAGGTTTCAGCAATTAAATATAACATAAACAATAATTCAATATCCAAATTCATCCAAGCATGCAAGATAGTCTATTCCGATAAAACAATAATAAGCATAATCCAAATTCGCTAATCTCATTATTACAAATAAGCCAAAGTATTCAACCAAAGCTATGAATGAATCTCAATCGGATTGCTTATTTATAGAGTATGAACCAAATGCTATTCTTTCTTTAGGATGAAAGGTAGTGAGTGCATTCCAACAAAACTACTCCCTCCCATGCATGCCGTTCTTGCCTGTGGTACCTAAAACACAACAAAGCAAGGGTGAGTCTAATGACTCAAAGAAGTATTTATAAAAGAAGCATTAAACACACGATATGGCATCAACATGTCAAAAGAAGCATTACACTAAAAATAACTCCCATGCTTATGTAATACGAACATGCAATGCATCTTTTAATCTTTATCTCTTTTCGCATTTTACCGGTAATGTGGGGTATACAACCGTCGATGTATACCCTTGCTTGTGCCCACTGGCACAGGGACCAAGAGCCTTTACTCCATGAGTATAGGGACCATTACCCATCATCTTCATGATGGGGACCTCTCCTCAATGCCCACATTCCACGAATGTGGGGACCACAAGCCCGTCATTTACATGACGGGGACATCAACTGTATATACTTGGTCACCACGTGACCAAGTCTCAGGTATGCTTTCAGTGTACGTATGTACTATGACTCTATCTTTCATACATATGAATCAACAAGTACATACCACAACTTCAGATCTCACATAGCATGTAAGGCATTAACAACATACATAGGAAAGCTTTAGCCATAAACATGCATTCACCAAATTCTATTCATATTCATCACACTATCATCCATGTATGACTAATACGAGTAAACGCAAGCAATCACATCAACCAATCATATTTGTGCTTTTAACAGATACTTGCCTCAACTGCGGAAACAGTGACGCCAAGAGGGCGCTACCCCTGGGACCAATCCCCCACCTGAACATAATTATGAACCAAGCTAAGACAACCATACGGGACCCAAGACATATTTAATAGCTCAAACGAAAAAGCCAAACTCTCAAGCACCTTGCAAACGACCCACTTCTAACGATCGATCTGTCCCCTCTGTGGACAGTCGACTTCTAAAATTCATAACTTTCAATACCGAGGTCCAAATAAGGTTTTCTAGGACTTTATGGAAAGGTAATTAAATTCCTCAACTAAACCTAGTTGAGGGTCCCTTCTGAATCGGCCATCTAATTCCCCCTACCAAGCCAAATTAAAAGACATCAGTTTTCACATCGGGTTCTCTGGACAGTACACTAAAACCACCATAACTTTTGCTACGAGAGTCCAAATCTTGCGTTCTTTAGCTTTCTAGAAAGGTATAAAAATTACCTACATTTTTTGTTATATCGAGATCCTCTGAATTCTTCTTTAACTAATGACTTAATCCAGTTTTCTACAAATCGTCTGGATGCTGATAGATTAGCAGGATAGCGACACTAAAAAAAATTCATAACTCGCTGACCGTTAATCGGATTTGGGCGTTCTTGGCGGCCACGAAAAGCTAAGGACATAGCCTAGCTATCTCTAAGAGATGGAATCCACAGAATCTGCATCTAAAGACATCAAAACCGCTGTCCAATCTACTGGATAGAAAAGGATCTACACAATCGGTATTGCTAAAACAACAAGTTAAACATCTAATCGACGGGAAACGAAGGTTACCCTCGACGAGCAGCTGAAGATCACGAGCTCCCGCTGGTGATCTCTTTTCTTCTCTTCTCCCCTTCCTTCTTCTTCTTCTTGGCCGGCCAACAACCCGGGCGTTCTTCGTCGGTAGTGGGAGGATGGCGCCTGGGAGAGGAGGAGCAGCAGGGGGGCGGTGCACTGTAGCACCGCGGCTACTGTAGCGCGGTGGTGGTTACTGTACCAAGGGTTGGTACTGTAGCAAAAATTAGGGTTTCCACCCTTTTGGACCTTGGTGCTATGGGCCAAAAGCCCATAGCCTAGGTTTTGAAGAAATTTCAGAAAAATCCTTTTAACTATTTTTTTTTGGTTTTCTCTCTAACACATTTCGGAGTATTACACCCCCCTCTAAACTTCTGTTAAATCCATTTTCTAATTGGTTCTTCTCCCTAAATTATTTCTTCTCACTTAAATAAATTTGGGGTATTACAGACGTGTTGGAAAGTTTTATTGGTTCTTTAGTGATTCGTGTGATTTGATCTTAAAGGCTCTTTTGTTTGAGTTGGCAAAGTGAAGTTGTAATCAAAGAAATTATTTTCTTTGTTAAAAGAAAGAGTGTAGTAGAAGTATTTGAGGGTGGACTCAAGTTTTATAACTTGCAGCTTATTTGAAGTGTGATTAACCTTTCTATTTGCTGCATGAGAGTTCCTCAAGCTTCAAAAGCAATGCTTTGATCTTATTGGGTAAAATTTGATATTCTCTTCTCGTGGGACTTCTTCCCTCAACTACGGTCTCGTCTTTGTTTTTCCGAGACCGTTGCTATTTGACTATTTTTCCCTTGGTCTTGTGTTTACTGCGTGCAGTAAACGATTTTATAGGTGATAAAAATTGTTTTCATTTGCCTCTTATTTTGAGAAATGATCAACTGATTCATTTCACAAGAGTCTTTTAAAGTATATATTAAATAATTTTGTGAGATCATGGGTGTCAAGTTATTTGAGGTGCATTGGGTGATAAACTGATTTCCTAGAATACTCATTGGAGAGGATTCTGATTTAAATAGAATGTTTGTCTTTAGGGCTAAACTGATTGCATTATTGCAACTAATAGAACCTATAGTGATTTGTGATCCAAGATCTTTTGTTCATTTTGGGTGAAACATTAGAATTATCGAAAGTATGGAAAACTTGATCAGTTTATTAGAGTATCGTGATTGGGTCGTTCGCAAGGTTGTGTAGGTGATTTATGATGGTGTAGTTTAATGAGAATGGGATCAACGAAGCAATCTAATCATTATGGCAATTACTGGGACAACAGGGATTGTTGAGTTATTATCAAGTATGACTTGGCTTCAGTGAGTAACCCTCTGGGGAGTTAGAATCTCTCTAAAGATAATTTGGTCGAGAATATGTTTACATGTTGGTGTTAATGATTGAGTATGTTTGGATGGTGGGAAGTTTAGTCACTGGATTTGAGAGTTTCCGTATCTGTTTCACTGAAATATATCTATAGGAGTCTTGGAGATTGAGATTGGGTTGGGTGTTCTATGCTAGACCATTAGTTGCTCAATGATTATGTGTAGAACTAGTAGAATAATAGTGGATTTCGAATAATGTGACGATCATTAATAGAACCCTTTTGATGTAGTATATGAGAGTGTGATGTGGATTTCAAATTAATTATCCCTAACGGATTGGTGCGATGTGATTGTGGGTGAAATCTATTTTGAGGTGCATTGGGAACTATTTGTCGAAGTAATTCTGTTGGTAAAGGAGTTGGCTAGAGTATGTTTTTGGTGAGGTTAGTAGAGTCTCTCTACAAAGGTGTGGATGATGTATTCGGTTTGAGCATAGCGTTGAGGATGCAAATTTAAGAGAAATAGGTTAGTGTGTGTGGGGACCCTAGGTATTGGATACATTCCAAGTTAAGGATTACACCCGAAAGTATAATTGTTAACAAGGAATGAACCCAATGCCAGGTTCCCGGATATGTGTCACACATTAGTTCCCAAGATCAAGACTAATGTGCACATATCCTTTACAACATTGTACATAGTCATACAAGGCATACAGTATATATACATATCAAAACTTTACAAGACTGATTCGGTTCAAAAGATACATATGACCACAGCCGGTCATCTAACCAAAGTTATGCAGCGGAAACAAAGTATAAACAGCAAAAGAACCACCAAGTGTGCCCCATCACCCACAGGCAACTGAGTGGAGGTAGAAATAGCTTCACTCGTTAGCGTCGCCCTGATTGGTGCTAACGGGTAGTTCGTGCACATAACCGTCCTCACCTGCAACAAGTGGTTAAAACACCTGAGTACAAAAGGTACTCGCAAGACTTACACAAAACTACTAAAAGAAAGTGTTTAGTAGAACCTATCCAAAAGACTAGAATTTGTACATGCTTAAGGCTGACAACAGGAAGGTTGTAATGGTATTAATTGTGCATAAAGCAACACATCATAATCCTACACTTACTGATTTCTATAAAGGCCACTTTATAAACAAGTTTTGGACTAAAACAACCAGTAAATACAGAATTTAACAACAACATCACAATGTCAAAGTAGCTGTCCACTTTGACTAAACAACAAACATGAATCACCCAGTTCATGCCGATCATTTCCCATGACAAAATATTTCAGAGACTACACTTTGTTGTCCATCAAAACGAGTGTTGTCTGTAACCGTGGACACGGTTATTCGAATAGTTTTAAACCCTGCAGGGGTGTACATCTTTACCCAAATGACTTAGTCAACCCGTAAGCCTTCGGATGCCTCCGAATGATGACACACTTCCTTTAGTGTGCCGGCTGGGTAAACTAAGATTCGGTATTTTTCAGCAAGTTGACATTATTGAGTTAAATCACCTATGTGCGACCTGATCCCGCTTAAAATAAGTATCTGATAGAACCCGCTAACCGGGCACTACTACAAAACAGGCTATAGTAGACGCCCCATCACAGACGGTTCCTTTGGAACCATCTGTGTTGGGTCTGTTCGGACCTGCGGGTGGCGCGGGCAGCCTATCACAGACGGTATTTTTTAGAACCGTCTGTGATAGTGATATATCACAGACGGTTTGTTAATAGAACCGTCTGTGAACTATTACAGATGGTTCTTATTAAGAACCGTCTGTGATAATCCCGCTAGTCACAGACGGTTTTATTTTACAACCGTCTGTGTACTATCACAAACGGTACTATTAACAAACCGTCTATGATTGGCGGGATTATCACAGATGGTTCTAATAAGAACCGTCTATGATAGTACGCAGACGGTTCTGATTAAGAATCGACTGTGATATCCTCACTCCATATAAATTGAGCCCGACACATCCTCTCGCAGATCGCTGTCCCTTCATCGCCGCATCGCCAGGTTCATCAAGGCCAGACCGCCGCTTCTTCCATCGCCTCTGCCATCGCCACCGCTTTGGAGAGCAAAATTAAACCCCCTGCCGCTGGCTCCACTTAGATCTGCCGCTCTCCCTGTGCCACACTTCCTGCCTAGCTCTCCTCCAACCTGCGGCTCGTCCCCTAATTAAACAGATGGAGTAATACTTATTATCCTTTATCCACTCTATTGATTAATGATTTTCCCTTATTTTGCTACTCTGTATATGGACCCTAATATTTATTTGTTTTCTTTGTTGTATTCCTTAATCGGAAGCATAGGGTTTAAGTTTCAATTAATACTTCTCACAAAAAGCAATAAATTCTTAGAAAAAGGCAAATTTAAACATCTAGCTCTCAATTTGATGGACCCTAATTAAACCTAAACTATAGCAGCCTTTGGATGTTATTGAACCAAAACTATGATATAAATTCCAAAAATGAAAAGCAAAACATGTAGCCTTTAATCTGTGTAATTCCTTTGTGCAACGATGAGACAAAACGAGTAAGTACGCATAAAGAGTTGAAAGTCTTAATCGTAACTAATTTCATGAGTTGTTTTCTAGAACAGATTAAAAGAAGAATTTATGACACACTAAGATAAGTCACATGTGCAATGATCTATTTTATATTTCCTCCATTTATCCATGAAGAAACGCTCATCACAAAGTGGTTTATTGTTTCAATTATATCAAAAGCGGATACCAGCAATCGCTGGACCAACTTGCTAGTTATTAGGATCTTCCTCTTGTCTTTTGTCTCGTATCTAATCAACAATCATGCAGATAATCAATAATTATCCGTCGCCACTTAGAGAGGAGAAGGTTGGACCCCGCCCTAGCGCCTCCAACACCCGCCTCCTCCCCATTGCGCCACCTTAGAGAGGAGAAGGAAAGGAGAGAGGAATCGTATTTTCTTTAGCGCCCAAGGGTAACGATCTATAACCCTTTATGTTTGCTATAAATTAATCGCTAATCAATTTGACACTAATTTGTTACATGTGTAGTGTAGATGGATCGAATCGATGTACGGTGTGAACCGTGTGTCAAGAGTACATTAATGGCGTGGTTGCTTTTAGAAGAGCCACGAAAGGTGATATGTTGAAGAAGGGATAAATTTTATGTAATTGTCCATGCATTGATTATGTAATCAAGATGTTTAACAACGCGCGCAGATCGAAGTGCACTTGATTCAAGGGTTTCAAAAAGGGTATACATGTTGGACTAGTCACGGTGAAGAGCAGATTATACGAAGTTAATAATGACGACATCGCCGAGGAAGTCAACGATTTCCGGATGTGGACTGTGCTTTTGATGAGGATAGGTGGCACGATGACAACTGGATCGATGCTACGCGATGCGTAAGAGAACTACGGAGAGAGAGTTTTGTAAATTCGAGGGCTTAAGGGAGGACTCGGTGAGACCTTTGTTCCTGGTTGCAAGCCGAATATACAAGGTTGTCAACCGTGCTTGAACCGCTGAAATTGAAGGCAAGCAATGGTTGGTCCGATAAGAGTTTCACGGCGTTGTTAGGTCTCCTAGCGGACATCCTTCGAGGGAAACGTGTTGCCCAAAGACCACTTATCAAGCAAAGAAGGTTATTTGTCCATTGGGAATGGAAGTAGAAAGAATACATGCATGTCCGAACGATTGTATCCTCTACCGTAAAGAGTATGCGACATGCATGTATGTCCGTGTTCAAAGCATCCCGATACAAGCGCCGTAATCGCTAAGGTGAAGCAAGGACCTCCTGCTAAGATGTTGTGGTATCTCGCACAGTGATCCCACGCTTGAAACGCTTATTTGCGAACCCAAAGGAGGCAAGATTGTCTGCGTTGGCACTTAGAGGAGCGTAAGAGAGATGGAAAGCTAAGACACCCTACCGATTCGCCCAAGGAGAAACTTCGATCGGAGCTTCAAAAGTTTGGTGCGGAACCGAGGAACATAAGGTTAGGGTTGAGTACAGATGGAATGAATCCTTTCGTAATATGAGCAACCGACATAGCACTGCCCGTGAATCTATGTATGTACAACCTTCCTCCTTGGTCGTATGAAGCGGAAGTACATTTTGATGTCACTACTTATCCAAGGGCCAAGTAACACAGGAATGATATTGATGTGTACCTAGCACCATTGCTAGAAGATCTTGTGACACCGTGGAACGAAGGGGTGCAGGTATGGGATGCGTATAAACGAGAGAACTTCACTTTACGCGCCATGTTGTTCTCGCACCATCAATGATTTTCCTCGCCTTCAGAACTGTCAGAAGCCAAAGACAAAAGGAGCCAAAGCCCGCCCACACCGCTTAGATGCTACGGAGAGTGTATGGTCAACAACTCACAAGAAAATCGTGTACATGCGTCACAAGAGGTTCCTTCCCGTGATTCACCCATACCGCAAGATGAAAAAACAATTCGATGGAAATAAGGAGAACGATTCAGCTCCAAGGGCTTTTAGAGGAAAGAGGTCTATGATATGGTTAAGGATATCGATGTTGTGCTTGGGAAGGGCGAAATTAAGAACCCGTGAGAAGAACATATGGAAGAAGCGGTCAATTTTTGGGACTTGCCTTATTGGGAGCACTTAGAAGTTCGCCACTGCATCGACGTCATGCACGTAGAGAAGAATGTATGTGATAGCTTGATTGGTCTCTTGCTGAACATTAGTGGCAAAACAAAGGATGGTGTTAACGCACGGCGTGACTTGGTTGATATGAACATAAGGACCGAGTTAGCACCGGAAGAGACCGATACAGGACGAACGTACCTTCCCCCAGCTTGCTACACTCTGTCCAAGGCCGAGAGAAATAAACTATGCTAGAGCTTGCATGGAGTGAAAGTCCCATCTGGTTACTCCGCTAACATTAAGAACCTTGTTTCTATGCAAGATTTGAAATTAATTGGTATGAAGTCTCATGATTGTCATGTGCTGATGACACAAATGCTTTTTGTTGCAATTAGAAGTATCTTGCCGAACAAGGTCCGAGTGGCAATCTTGAGGCTGTGTTATTTTTTCAACTCAATTGCTCAGAAGATCATTGATCCCCAAGGACTAGGTGCTCGGTAGGCCGAGGTGGTGATGACTCTATGTCATCTTGAGATGTATTTCCCTCCGTCATTTTTTGATATCATGGTCCATCTCATTGTTCACCTTGTGAAAGAGATAAAGATATGCGACCTGTGTTCTTCGGCCATATGTACCCGCTCGAGAGGTACATGGGAATTCTCAAGTCCTACGTACGGAATCGATCTCGACCGAGGGCAAGATCATCGAAGGTTATGCAACCGAAGAGGTCATTGAGTTCTGCGTCGACTACATGGCTCAGGTGGAACCGATAGGTGTGCCTCTATCTCGCCATGAGGGGAGACTGGATGGTATCGGGACCATCGGAAGGAAATCAATCACTCCCGATCTGGATATGTACGCTCAAGCCCATTTCACGGTCTTGCAACACATGACCCAAGTGTCCCCATACATCGACGAGCACAAAGACATGGTGCGCCAACAGAATCCAGACCGGTCGGAGGTTTGGATCACGAGAGAGCACAACCGTCGGTTCAACGAATGGTTAAAGGTGCGAATCACAAGGAGGTCATCAAGTGATGATACGCTGCTATGGTTGGCACAAGGGCCACAATTTACAATTGTCGCATGGCAAAGATACGACATAAATGGGTACACATTTTATACATGTAATACCCCAAAAGTATTCAAGAATATTCAAAAGAGTATTTGGGAGAGATTAATTGAATTCGGAGAAGGACCAAATATAATATAGATTTAGCAGCAATTAGACAGAGGGGTTTTCTGCAGTTTTTCGGCAACCTGGGCCTCGGGCCTTGGCCCAGGAGGCCCATGAGGGGCCGACCACCAATAAAAGGAGGGGGGGAAACCCTAGTGCTACAGTACTGCCGCCCCTAGTACTGTAGCATCCCCTGTAGCATCCCCTACTGCTATGCCAAGAGGAGAAAGGATGGAGAGGAAGGAAGAAGGAGGAACGCCGAATTGGCCAATCGAGGAGAAAGCAAGGAAAAGAGAAGGAGAGGATCCTCGTGCCGGTGCTGGTGTGGGTGTTCGTCAACGATTTGTCAAGGGTAACACCGATCTCCGATAGTTTAGAGGTTTAATTGGTTGTTTAATCAATGTCGGGTAATAGATGCAATTCTGTCCAGATTCTTGGACGTAGGTTTTCGTATCTTTAGAGGCAGAATTTGGGGATGACTTCTCTTAGAGAAAGTTGGGTGACGCCCTTAGCTTTACGTGGCCGCCAAGAACACCCAAATCCGATTAACGGTCAGCAAGTTATGAATTTTTTAGTGTCGCTGTCCTGCTAGTCTGTCAGATTTCTGACAGGTTGTAGAAACCTGGGTTAAGCCATTAGTTAAAGACGAAATCAGAGGATCTCGATATAACAAAAACTGTAGATAATTTCCATACCTTTCCAGGAAGCTAAAGAACGCAATATTTGGATAATCATAGCAAACGTTATGGTGGTTTTAGTGTACTGTCCAGAGAACCTGACGTGAATATTGATGTCCTAAAGAGTGGCTTGGTAGGGGCATTTGATGGCAGAATCAGAAGGGCTCCCCAACTAAGTTTATTTAGATAATTTTATTATCTTTCCATAAAGTATTAGAACACCTGATTTGGATTCCTGAGCAGAAAGTTATATAATTTAGAAGTTGACTGTCCGCAGTGGACACTTAATCGATCGGCAGAAATTGGAAGGTTGGGAAGCGCTTGGGAGTTTAGCGAGTTCAATTGTGTTCTTATTTGTTTATGGGTCCAGTATGCTTGTCTTAGATTGGGCTATTATTATGTTCAGGTGGGAGGGTGATCCCAGGGGCAGCGCCTTCTTCAAGTCCATCGCCCTCGCGTGGTTGAGGCAAGTATTCGGGTTAAAGAATAATGATGATTGTTTGCTAAGATTGATTGTGTCTTGATCGTGATTGCCATGCATGGATGTTATTGTGATGAATTACAATATATCTTGGTATATTCAAGCTATGGTTAAAGTTTCCTGTGTTCATGGTTAATGCTTACATGTTATTATGTACATGTTGAATTCATATGTTTAGAAGATAATGTCATTGAACATATGCATGTAGTAAGCATGATTGAGTTTTGGTCACGTGGTGACCAAGTATGAATTGTTGAGGTCCCGTCCATGTCGATGACGGGCTAGAGGTCCCCACATTCGTGTAATGTGGGCAATGAGTAAAGAGGTCCCCATCATGCTGATGATGGGCAAAGGTCCCTATACTTGTGGAGTATAGGCTCTTGGTCCCTATTGCCAGAGTGCATAGGCATGGGTATACATCGACGGTTGTATACCCGCATTACCGTAAAATGCGAAAAGAGATAAAGATTAAAGGTGCATTGCATGGTTGCATTACATAAGCATGAAGGCTATGTTTAGCGTAATGTTTAATTGTGAATATTAATGCCGTGTGATCGTGTTTCTAGATTTGGCCTTGTTGATACTTGTTGAGTCTGTGGACTCACCCTTGCTTTGTTGTGCTTTTAGGTACCACCGCAAGAGCGGCATGCATGGGAGGGAGTAGCTTTTCTCGGATTGCACACACTACCCTTCATCCTAATAAAATCATATCATGTAGTTCATACTATATGAATGAGTAAACTGTTAAGTTTCATTAATAGATTTGGTTGAGTGTTTTGGTCTATCTCTGTAATGTTGAGATTAGCAAGTTGGATTATGCTAAATATTTCTCTATCGGATTAGACTATATTATATGCTTGGATGATAGTGAATGTTGATTTGTTGATGAACTGTAATAAGTAAACCAAGATGGGAAGGAAGGATACCTTCTCCATGATTTATTACTTGCTTGTGAATCTAGTTTAATGATGAACTGTAATGATAGAAACTAATCGGTGAAGGAAGGATACCTTCTCCATATATTGGATGTTTTATTTATGCCTTCCTATGATATTACATTGGTACCTCCTGTATTGATTAATAATACAAAGGAGGTTCTGCCGAATTTTGGTAAGATGGTTGTAGGTAGTTCGTTTTATTTGTTTAATTTAGTCGCATTCCAGGCTCATGTTGGGCTGGGGTGTTACAATACAGCAGCTCAGGATAGGAAGAGCACAGTCCAGAACAGCGGTGTCCACATAGATGCATTCAGTACCGATGGGATGAGGAGCTCCTACTATGGGCAAATAGAGAAGATATGGGAGCTCGACTATGTGCTTTTCAAGATCCCCCTATTTCGGTGCCGTTGGGTCCATCTCCCACAGGTGAAGGTCGACAAGTACGGTGTCACTACCGTGGACCTCGAACGTGTCGGATACAAAGACGAACCATTCGTACTGGCTAACCAAGTTGTTCAAGTCTTCTATGTAACCGACCCGGCAAATAAGAAGTGCCACATAGTTCTTCATGGAAAAAGGAGGATTGTCGGAGTTGAGAATGTAGTGGACGAGGAAGAATACAATCAATTTGACGAGTTGCCTCCTTTCGGAAACGGCATTAGGCTCGAGGAAGAACCCAGTGAGGAAGCAAGCTATATGCGCGTCGATCATCAGGAAGGCCTATATTTTAATTAAGAATTTACTCCAATGTAATTAATTTATTCCATAACATCATGTGTTATGGACTTGTAATCTCTCATATATTTTGATGTCAACGTGAAATTGTTATGTGTTGATGTGTTATGGACTTGTCATATTTGATATTGATGTCAATGTGTGGACGTACATTGTAATGTGGAGTATCAAAATTGGTTTCACTTGATTTGGAGTTGAGTTGAATTAGATATGAAATTTTGAAGTCAAATGTGTTATGAACTTGTTATGGACTTGTCATATTTGATATTGATGTCAATGTGGACGTACATTGTAATGTGGAGTATCAAAATTGGTTTCACTTGATTTGGAGTTGAGTTGAATTAGATATGAAATTTTGAAGTCAAATGTGTTATGAACTTGTTATGGACTTGTCATATTTGATATTGATGTCAATGTCGACGTACATTGTAATGTGGAGTATCAAAATTGGTTTCACTTGATTTGGAGTTGAGTTGAATTAGATATGAAATTTTGAAGTCAAATGTGTTATGAACTTGTCATCATACTTGTCACCAGGTTCACTATGTTTTGTCAGGATATCACACATTGTCATCAGGTTTTGTCAGGATATCACACATTGTCATGTGGGGCTATCACAGATGGTTTTTTAAAAGAACCGTCTGTGATAATAATATCCTGCATTTGTTCTATTCAAGAACCGCTCGTGATAACATATCATAAACGGTTCTATAACGTAACCGCTCGTGATATGGAATATCACGAGCGGTTCTATTAAGGAACCGTTTGTGATATATTATCCTGCATTTGTTCTATTAAAGAACCGTCTGTGATATACTTTTTATAAGGCGGAAACGCTAGGGTTTTGCTCTCACTTGTCACTTCCTCTCCGCGCCCTTAGGCTCTCGCGCTCGTTGCTCGCCTCCCCTAGGGTTTTGGGCTGGCCTGCTCACTACCGACCACGACCTCGGCGCCGCCGCCCTAACATTGGCGCCCCGACCTCGGCGCCCCGACCTCGGCGCCTTGACCTCGGTCGCCGCCTCGACCTCGGCGCCCCGCTCACCTCCCGGCCAGAAGCCCCGACGTCTCCGCCTCCGACCTCGGCGCGCCGTCCTCCTCCCGTGTCGGCCTCCTCCCTCTGCACCGCCTTCTCCTGCGTCTGTCC
The DNA here is from genome assembly GCA_036346405.1 of Phyllostachys edulis. Classification (NCBI taxonomy): domain Eukaryota; kingdom Viridiplantae; phylum Streptophyta; class Magnoliopsida; order Poales; family Poaceae; genus Phyllostachys; species Phyllostachys edulis. The sequence goes on along the minus strand of JAYEVD010000339.1, from coordinate 180,643 downwards.
TCCTCCCGTGTCGACCTCCTCCCCACCTCCTCCTCCTCGCGTCGGCCTCCTCCCCTGCACCGCCTGCTCCTTGCACCGTGAGTTCTTGTCGGCATCCTCTCTGTGAGTATTGGTCCTCTGTGGCGATTCGGTTGATCTTTGCATATATATATTTGAAGTGCTAGTTGATACCTTGATCTCAGTATTAGTTCGATTTACGAATCTAATATCGAGATGTTGCAAATTGATTAGTGGGCTTTGTTGACATGCTCGTGATGAACTCATCTTATAATCGAGATTGAATGTGATAGTTAGTTCATACTTGAGCTCTATTGTATTACTTACTCTTGTCAATATGATGTATTTGTTAATTGGTTACTTTCGTTGAGCTCATAGTTTTGTTGCAAATTGATCGATGGGCTTTGTTGACATGCTCTGTGATGAACTCTGTCTTATACTGAGATTGAATGTGATAGTTAGTTTATACTTGAGCTCTATTGTATTACTTGCTACTGTCAATATGATGTACTGTTAATTGGTTACTTTCGGTTGAGCTTATAGTTCTATTACAAATTGATCAGTTCTATTGACTAGTTTGTGATTCTTCTAGTAGTCTATATGAGCTCATTCAACTTTTCATTTGCCATCTTGATCTCTCGTAGTCAACCTCTGCTTGATCGAAGTTTAATCTGTTTTAGCTAATGCTTGAGATCATTTGAAAGTTAAGCAAAGTATTGTTTAGAGCTCATAGTTTGAATTTATATTATCATATTCATTTAATGAAGAGTATAGACAATAGGATTGAGATGGCAAAGACTTGTTCTTTAGCTACTCTCCTTCGAGAGCACATAATATCATCAATCAATATGTTGGAATAGTGTCTGCGTGCAATCGTTAATCTCTAGACCTTTTATTGGTCGAGAGTTTAATCCGCATTTGTTCTTATTAAGAACTGCCTGTGATTCATTTGCATTTCCTTAGAGAAGCTGGTGGATTAAGGAGTGTTAAATTCTTTAGGAATTATGCTTTAATGCTAATTAATTTTGTTGGGATTAATTCTGAATTTTTGCTAAAACTGCATTTTTTACAACAATCCAAAACGAAAGTTTTACTTGATTCTATTTTGTTTCTATGTTGGGATTAAACCTTTGCTTAGCATTTCCTTCGTCGATCATTTTACTTGATTCTAGTTCTATGTCTTCATTAAAAGCTAGTCTTCTGTACATGAAGCATTAAACCTTTGCTTAGCATTTTCTTCGTCGATACTAACACACTTGAGTGTACCTTTGCTTCGTGCAAATCCTCCATGGCATGAAGCAAATGGTGCACTCCAGTGTGTCGAGCTCGGTGAAGTAGGCTCGGGCAAAGATTTGTATCACTAGTTTCTATCTATACAAAGATCACAAGAGAAGCTGGTGGATTAAGAAGTGTTAGAATAGAAGCTGGTGGATTAAGGAGTGTTAGGAATGTTAGTAGTCTGTATGAGCTCATTCAACTTTTCATTTGCCATCTTGATCTCTATAGTCAACCTCTGTACTTCTTCCTGAGATTAATTTGGGACACTTGCAATAAATTTTATTGCATATGTAACTTATATAGATAGCAAGTAAGCGAGATGGCAGAGGCATCTTTTCGCCATGCCACCACCAACGTCAGAGATGGAAGAGGTGCCGACGAGGCCGCCAAACCGCCGTCGGCGATAATGACACGGAAGCGAGATGGCAGAGGACAATCGAAAATGCCTTTGGGCCAACTGGTCATCACGGAGGTAAGTGACTTTGGGGTCCCTTTGAGTCCCAAGAGATCAGCGGCGAGATTCCGGACCATCTGCGGGATACTTGGAAGGGAACGGGTCCCCATCACCACACCAAGGTGGAAGGACCTGACGAAAGAAGCGAAAGGCGCGCTGTGGATAGAACTTTTAGAGAAGTTCACTATTCCAGAAGCACACGTGGCATGCTTGCGACGGACGGCGATGCTCACGATGGATAAATCGTGGAGGACCTTCAAGAGCATTCTTGTCACGAAGTACGTGAACACGAGTCAGACGCCCTTCGCGCAGTATAGATTCTTGACGTGGGAAGCATGGGACACCTTTGTGGCTATGAAAACGACAAATGAATTTATGAGCAAAGTGCGGCGCACAAAGCTTTCGGACACGAAACACTCACCAAGACAGACTCGGCACCACTGGTGCGCGGTAAATACGAGGAATGGGCGGCGGAGGAGCGTAACCCGCTTCGATGTCACGCACCAGCGTTCCCTAAGCCGTTAAAAGCGAGGGCAAAAGTCTCGCCTTCGGGCAACATCTCTTTCACAAACCCGCAGACAGAAGTGTCCCAACGTGTGGTAAATATGTCGAACTACCTAGTTAATAAGTCCATAACTTCATAGTGTCTATAATAACATGATGACCTCTTGCAGCGTGACTTGACTGCCCAAGCTTCCCAAGGCTCTTTCCATGCAAACAGGGAGAAGGATATACTATCTACGACCTTGGGAAACAAGGAGCACCCGGGTCGCACGCGAGGCCTTGGGGTTAACGTACCTTGGAGTCATGGATTCGCGGACGACTCATCGCACGATAGGAGTAGGAAGAGATCCAAGGCCAAGCACGACGACCGGTTGGTACAGATGATTACTAACAAATTTGAAGAAAAGATAGCAGCATTGCAGGGTCAAATGGAGATACTCTTGAGCCAGCGGTCACAAGCCGCCCCCGTTAATTCGGGAGGCAGTCCTCCTCGACGTCGGAGTAGTGTCGCGTCCGCGCATAATTCTGAACATGACGACGTTCGATTACCGATAGACGACATCCGATTACCGATAGACGACATCAAGGTAACGTACATCTATAGAATGCACCAAAGATAGACCTATAGGACGCCTTAGCTAATTGCGTATCGTTTTATAGGAGCCGACGCCGTGCAAGCTCCAAGTGAGGATGGATGGGTCCCTTTGTATTGAGGCTACGCAGGGGATGGTGTATCCATACGAGGAAGGGGTAGTGCAGCACGGTGCCCAGCTGGCGCAGGGTTACTCCAAGGACCAGGTGGATATGGTACATGTCAATTTCCGAGCCATCCTGCTGAAGATTTGCCCGAACGAAGAGATCACAACACTAGGGGATGCTGTCCACTCTTTTATCCAGTGGCCCAAGAACAACATCGCCCTAGACCCAGCAGTGCCGCGATCTGGACACAACCATTCCTCTCCAACGGGACCCTCGATGACTCCACCTCATGTTTCGCCTCAGAAGGCCACCTCTTCGATTCCCGTGGAGAAGACGCCGAAGGAACAAACAAAAGCGTGACGATCGTGTCGGTTCGAGTCGTCCTCACAAAAAGACGCTGCCAATCGCTAAGGCCAAATCGAAATCAACGAATGTTAAGGCGCCTCCCAAGTCCGGGAAGTTCGGGAAGTCCGCGATACTCGGGAACTACATCATCGGAAAACCGTTGTGCTCTGACGCAGTATTAATGCACGCTGGATATGCTTGTCAGGCTTTGCATGCCTGGTACTTGGACAAGACCCAAAAGAAGGGGTGCGATACTGGAATCACCGTCAGCTACGAGGACAAGCATTTCTTTAACGGGACGAGGTACTTCGTCTTGGGCTTCAACGACTTATATGACCTATTCAACCTTGTTGGCCTCGACGTCTCGCTTCTACGATGTTGGACACTGTAAGTGTGTACAATCAAGTTCTACATTCATGTAATACCGATAAATATCACAACTCATTGCTTATGTATAGATATATGCTGAAAAATGTCCGGGAATGGAAAGAACCAGTGGGTTTCCTCAACCCACATGTGGTATCGTTGCAAACCATCCAAGAAGACTCGTCCTTCGTCGAGAAATACATAACGAGGTCATTGCTTCGTCAGACGAACATGAAGTACATAGTGGTGCCCTACAACCGAGGGTAAGTGTCACTACTTGCTATATAAATTTCATTTGTACTTTATACGCAAAGACGAACTTAGGTTTAATGACTATAGCGACATACATGAGTAGGTACCATCGATCCTTTTAGTTATTATACCCAAGAGGAACCATGTGATATACCTTGATTCCCTAAACCGCAACAAGCACGACTTCACATTCTAAGAGGAATACTCGAGAGGTATGCTCATTTCCTCCTTACATAACTCTATTGTAGTCTCCATTCGCTTGAAATGGCCGAGGATAACTTTTTCAATCATGTAGGTCGCTCATCAATTATGTTGCCAACAAAGGAATATACAATGGAAAGAGCGCCTAACTAACACACGGGATGGATTTTCCAAGATGCGCGCTACAACACGATAATCCTATATCATACTTCATAATAACGCATCTCGAACTGACTATACCTATATATGTAATTCTATTTTTGCAAGGTTGCCAAAGAAAAGATGATGAGTTATGTGCAATCTACGTGTGCTATCATATGCGCTAATCCTTAGAGCTAGGAAGAAGGATCCCGAGGTTTGTCAATCTCAAATAATTATTTCCTAATTATAAATTTAAATATATATAGCTTACCACTTTACTCTTGGTAGCGGCAGTGTCTTGGATTTACAATGTGATTCACTCGTTGAAGAGATCAAGGACATTCGAGGGAAGCTCTGCACCTTTATCAACACAGAAATCATTAACGAGAATGGAGAGTTTCACTCCGTCGCCAACCGAGAGCATCACCTCGTCGACACATCTCAACGTAAACAATTGTAATCCAGTTGTAACTATAGCGACAATACTTGAACAAATGCAATCTTTTGTAATTTATTTTGAGTAATGATTACTTTGAGTTGTCAACAATTGATTATCTCTAATGAATCTATTTTTGTGCATGCTTGAATCTGTTTTTGTGCATGCTTGTTTTCAGAGGGCATGGCTAGCAATTCCTGAGGCTAGCCAAAAAAACAGCAAAATTGAGGTCATGGGTTTGAGCTATCACAGACGGTTTTTTGTTAAAACCGTCTGTGAAGGCAAGTATCACAGACGGTTTCTACTAAAACCGCTCGTGATACGTAAATATCACTGCATCGTTATAAAACAAACCGCTCATGATCCGCAAATATCACAGACGGTTCTTAGTAAAAGCCGTCTGTGATAGTCACAAATCACAGACGGTTTTTCTTTAGAACCGTCTGCGATATTCCCATATCACAGACGGTTTTTACTCCAAACTGTCTGTGATACTAGCCTTCACAGACGGTTTTTTAGTAAAACCGTCTGTGATATTGCGTATCACAGATGGTTTTTTACCGTTTGTGATAATGGCCTGTTATCACAGACCAACAAACATAGACGGTTCGGAAACCATCTGTGATGACGATTCCGAACCGTCTGTGATGTGGCTTCCTGTAGTAGTGGGGGCACACATGTTGCGTCGGGAATGCCAATTCAATGAACATGAAAAATAAAAATTGTGCTCACCCGCACATATAGAATTGAAATCGGAGCCCTACGAACACGTAAACTTTACAAATGTCCTCACCCCAGTAATCCACCAGTTCCTCAACTCAATAACATCAGCTCCTTACTTAACCAAGCAACGTCCATACACCGCATGTGGAAGTATGTAAGTTACTCAAATTGACAGGTCAAAGTTCGGTCTTTAATCGATCCAGACAAGACTACCACATTTCCCAAATCTTGTGCACGAAGGCACCATCACTATCCAGCACTTGTCCAGATCTAAAACAAGTTTTTATCAAACAAAGTTTAACTTAACTTTCAGTTTTAACCAAACCGAACAAAGAAACCAAGATTATAAATCAAAAAGTGTTTCCTAGGTCTGACAAGATAAGCTTGTCAATCAACTAACGTTCTACAGACTTGCAAGGCTAAGCAAAATCTAAAAACAAGTATTTCAACACAAGATTACTACCTTAAGCTTAAGTGTATGAACAGATTAAATGTAAGCCGCAATAGTTGGGATATAACTAACTAAGCTCACAAATTAATGATACTTCAAAATAGCACGCACACAGTTATCACTACATTTCAAAACACTAAAGTATCAAAACTGGGATCAACATGGTGCAAGAGGATGCTTGCCTTGATAATAAACCACTTGTTAACCCTCTGGTTGCTCCGCAATATAATCACTCTCGTTGGGCAAATCTGAATATAGAAATAACAACAACAAATAAATACCAACAATTTAAAGTACCAAAATGTTGAAAAGATGCATGCTAAACAAAAATTAGCTTCACTAAATTGGGAGTTGCCACGGGGAGGTCCTGAAGAGAAGTCCTAAGAAGGTCCTACGAGTCAATGGATGTTCTAATGAGGTCCTGAGGGTCAAAAGAGGTCCTGAGGAGAGGTCATGAGGATCATAGAGGTGGTCATGAGGAGGTCGCGAGGATCACAGAGGTGGTCATGAGGAGGTCGCGAGGATCACAGAGGTGGTCGTCAGGAGGTCGCGAAGGTGCTGTAACTAGGGGAGGTCCTGAAATATTGTGACCTGGGGAGGTCGTGGAGGCTGGTCTTTGCAAAACAACCACAAGGAGGGTGGTCTTTGCAAAAAGATGCGAGGTGGTCTTGAGGTCAAGGCCCAATCGGAGGGGATCCAAAAAGGAGCGCCTGAGTGGCCCTGATGTGTTCACGCGGGTGCCCCTGAGGAGGTCCTGATGGTCAAGATGATCTCAAGGGAGGTCTGGACGGTCAGATGAACTTCAAGGGAGGTCTTGACGGTCAGATGGACTTCAGGGGAGGTCTTGACGGTCAAGATGAATTCAAGGGTGGTCCTGAAGGTGCCCTAAAGAGAGAGGTCCCAGGGAGGTCATGAAGAGACCACACCTGGTCGAAGGTAGTACAACTACACGCGAGCTAAAGACTGAAAAAGATTCACAAGGCAATTACCTGAGATAAGAAAATGGCCAGAGAGCCAAGAAATAGCTTCGGCGATGATGACCGAAAATACGGTGATGAGAGCTTTACGCGGACAAGATAACCTAGGCCAAATCAATTGGAATGAGAGGTCAGGATAGCTTAAGTAGAGCACCTAGATGCTCTGTGTGGATGTCATGAGGACATTGTTGATCTCATGGGGACATGCTCATGATCTTAGGATGATGAAACAATTGGCAATTGCATTAAGAGTTTGTTGAATTCTGTGAAAATCAGCAAGTGCTAGGTTTTGCGGTAGTAACGGCATTGTGGCCGTGGTACTACCGGCACGCGGTATGACCGCAAGTGTCGAGCGGTAGTACAACAAGTCACTTTGGTGCTTTGGTCGTTAGATTGAAATCGGACGGTCCTGATTGCGGTGAACGTTCGGACCTCCGAAAGTAAAGGGTCCTTTTGAGCGTCGGATTGAAATCGTATGATTGAGATCTTCGGAACGTCCGGACCTCTGAGTCTATGTGACCTTGAGAGGTGTCTAATTGAGATCGGACGACCCAAACCGTATGAGATGTTCGGAACTCCAAATAGTGCTCAGATCTGATAGCTGAGACCCGCGGTCCAAACGGCCTTTGCAATCTGGAGCATCCACGTGGCAAAGGGTTTGGTTCTGAGACTTTTGCGTGTTTCAGTGGAGCGGTAGTACCGCTTGGGAAGTCACGGTAGTACCGCGACTCGGTAGCACCGATAGTGACATGGCGGTTGCAAAATTCCAGAGAAGGTGTTTTTGTGCTCTGGTTTTCTTAAGGAGCGGTATGATCGCGTGTTGAACGGCGGTACTACCGCATGATGGTATGACCGCTTGTGAGCGGTATGGAAATTCCAGATAGCTTGTTTTTGGAGATTTTGAGATTCTCCGATGAGCGGTAGTACCGTAGGTGGTTGTGCGGTACGACCGCATGGAGGTGATACCGCTTGTAGCATGGCAGTTGTACCGCTTGTGGAATGAATTGAGCTGATTGTCAATTCTCTTGGAGAATTTGTTTTTGGGTTAGGTTAAGTTCATGTTCATCAGTGCATATGTGTTGCATGAAGCATGTTTTGGCTAACGTGGGTCAAGTTGTGAAGAACTTGTTGCCGAAAGTGGTTGCTTGGTCTATTGCTGTGCAGGTTGCTTGCAGGTCTATGACGGTCAAAGGTGAGGGGGATCGGGACTAAGCTTGCAGAGCTGAGGTCCAGAATGATCAAGGATGCCGGGTGAGGTCAGAGGACTCAAGCGGGGCGCAGAATGGACAAGGATGACCGAACGGGTGGTTCGGTGCGACTGGTTGAATCAAGCGGCGTGGGAGTCGGTGCAAGTGCCTTGGTGGTTCCGGTGGGATCCGGACAGAAGAGACTTGCCGACATGATGGAGCCGTTGATTCAACCTACACGTGGCGAAGCATGGGACTGCTTCACGATTTGTGGACTCGGTTCTTGGAGAAGGATCGAGAAGGGGTTTTTTGGTCTTTTCACCAAATACCACCTTGGTGACCTTTGGCTAAACCGCGGCGCAGGTCGGCGCATGGAGAAGCGATTTAGGTCAATCGAAGATGAAGACGACGCTTTGAGATGCGTGCGTGTGTTAACCCATTTGTGTTTACGGTTTAATGGGTGTCCTAATGGAATATTTCCTAGATGCTAGCCTCCACTATAAATAGGGCTAAGTGCTGGTTCACTCGTGACCCTTTGGTCATTTTGACAGCCCTATTGTGTGTTTAGGGTTTTGGGGAGAAAGGAGAGGAGGCTAGGGTTTCTAGGGTTTGGATTTAGTGTGTGCTCACGTGGTGAGCTTTGTCCTCCATGTTGGAGTGGCTGTAAACAACAATCATCCATCTATCTGAAATCAATCCAAGCAAAGATTTCACAAGATCAGTCCTTTGTGTTCTTATTGTCTATTTCTTGATTTTGGGGCTTTCTTTGATCTGTGAGTTTTCTCTTGTGTTCTTACTGTGATTTAGCTTGCTATGATGTGTGGGAATACATCTAGGATCATCTTGATCATCAATCATCCACGAGCAAGTTTCTAGATCAGTTTAGGTTTTCAACCCGGTTCTTGAAGCAATCTTTGCTCAAATAGAAAAAGGTCAAAGACTTTTTTGTGGATCTATCCAATACTTGTTTGGAATAGGTTTCTGACCTTTTGGAGAAGATTAGTTTCAAGTTTCATTAAGTTTGATCGGTTGAATCAAAAGTTGTGCCAATTTTGATTTGGTTTCTCTTCTGTCGGGTTCAACTCCCAGGACAATCGGTAGTACCGCAGGTTCTTCACCGGTAATACCGCTACGTGGTAATACCGCATTTTATTTGCCGGTCATACCGATTGCAGGAACTTTTCAGGGTTTCCTCTAGTTCTTTGCTACTGCTCTTTGGGGTTTAGGAGTGGATTCTCTACAAGTCTTCCACTATGCTCAAGCATTGATCTTCATAGCTCCCATAGCTATTGGAGTGATTTGCGAATTAAATCCATTCTTTGTGAAAAAAGATTTTGAGCTCCTATTCACCCCCCTCTATTCGCCTATTTCGGTCCAACAAGTGGTATCAGAACCAAGTTTGCTATTTTGTGATCTTCACCGATCTTTGAGCATGGCGACTGATATGAGGACTTGTGAGCGCTTCTTTGCATTTTGTCATGGTTCTTTTGCCATTGATGTTCATCATGACAAGATGCTTGAACACTCAATATTCATGTTGGTAGTTGAGGAGGAATTCTCCTGCGATATTTGTGGCAATCTTTTTTGTTTTGATTGTCCTAATTTCAGAGATGAGATACGCTTGGAGTCCAAGGAGAAGGAGCTCGTTGGCATATGCACAGTAGCTATTGAGGATGAACATGATGGAGAGCATTTTGAGGATGATAGTGATGATTTTTCCGAGGACGATCCCCTACTCAAGCTAAGCAAGGTGAGCAAAGAAAAACTCATTGATGGATTGATTTCATGTGAGTACAAATTGCATGCTCTTAGGAAGAAAATAAAATTGCTAGAAAAAGAGAAAGGTGATTTGTCTCATGAGCTCTCCGAATCGAAAACCTCCATGAGTGCTTTTGATTCATTGCTTGTAGACATGGAGAACTTGAATAATTCTTTTGCATGCCTAAAATCTGAAAATGAATTGTCGAAATCAAATGCTTCTATGCCTTGTGAATCTTGTGTTGCCTTACATGATGAGCTTGATAATGCTAAGTTAGAACTAGGCAATCTTAGATCTATGGCTAGAAATAATTGTGATTCTTATGTAGGCATGCTTGCTGATTTTGAGAAGCTAAAATTGACTAATTCCTTTCACCTTGAGCAATTAGAGAATGTTAGGGCTGAAATTATTGATATCAAAACTAGGCCTTGTAGCATGTGCTTGGAATATGAAAAATTGCTTAAGGATGGTTTAGTCTTTTGCAAGAATTGTGCTTGTTTAGAAATTGAAATTGATGACTTGAATTGCATGCTTAATACGAAAGAATCATTAATTTCTTGCACATTTTGCATTGATTTGAAGAGCGAGATAGGGTCTTTGAAGAAATTGCACGATGATATGAGCGCCAAGTCATGTGATTCTTGTATTTGCCTTCACTCCGAGATTGATGTTCTTAAGATTTCTCTTGCTTCTTTGCATTCGGAGTTGAAGTCTTCTTGTGCTAAACGTGAGTCATTTAACGTTGGTTTTTGTGCCATCGCTTTGAGTAGCTCTTCTTTGGCAAGTACGACTCTTTCTGACTCTTCTTGTGTTGTCCATGGGATTTCCAAAGACAAGTGTGCTTCTTCCTCAAATGGTACTACATCTTCAAAAGAGAAGTACCATTGCACCTTTTGTAAGAAGAATGGACACATTGTTGAGTTTTGCTTTCGCCGTTTGAAACATGAGCATCGAGTGCGTCGTCGTACCTCTAGGAACGCACATAGTCTTTCTCATGGCATGTGTGAGCCTAGTGCCGATACGAGGGCGAGTTATGATGTTGCTTCTTCCAGCTTGTCCCAAAGGACTTCTTCTTTGAGCGATAATGGTGTTTTGTCCTCTCGGACCGTGTCTCCTAGTAGACCTTTACACCATTGCTCATTTTGCGGGAAGAATGGATATCTTGTGGATTTTTATTTTCGGCGTGCAAAATATTTGCGTTGAACTCATGCTTCTAAGTCTCCTAGTGGGCATAGTCTTTCTCATGACATGCACACTAAAGAGCCTAGCACAAAGACTCGCTCTGTTGATAGCTTCTTTGACACCTTTTCTAGTGGTGTTGGACAGCATGGTGGACTTGGTTTTCGTGGTTTTGGTTTTGGTCTACGAGCTGCCTCAAGGCAGGATTTTCGCCGTTTTTCAAGAGGTGGACCTCGTTTTGTTCATCGAGGTACACACCCACGGCGAGGATGTGTGAGTTACTTTGGTGCTTCTGTTGGTTCTCATCATGGTACTTTCAAGCAAGGCCATTGTCGCTTTTCTAGAGATGGACCTCATTTTTCTCATCAAGTTGTCCACTCGCGGCGTGCCTTCAAGGTTGATGTTGGATCTTCTTGCATGGACCATCATTTGCATCATGTTAACTCACATAATGGTTCGATTGCTTCTAGTGGTGGTGTGTCCAGGGTTTGGGTTCCCATGTATTTGCTCTCTAACCCTTCGGGATCCAAGACTTGGGCATCTTGCCTTTCTCATGTGTAGGTACCGGGAACGCGGGTTGGAGAACATGGACTTGAGAGGTTCTGGTCTTTTGCTTCATCACATGATCGGGATACTTGATGGCTCTCCACCCCCATGATGGCCTCCAAGAGGCATGTGCTTTCATGATCGTTGTCTTCACACGTTTTGTGAGCAATCTTATACCTTCATGCATTTACTTTCATGATTATTCAATCTTAGCATGCTGTGCTTGTCTTTGTGCTCACTTGTATCTTATTGGCATGTGTTACTCTTTTGATATGTTTCATCATGCCTTTGCTTTTTCCTTGCTTATATATATATCCATGTATTATATTGTTGTTCATTATCTCCATGGCTGTATAAGCTTGGTTTTGTCAACATGAGCTTGTGCTATTTTGTACATTTATTATCTTGCTTGTGTTGATTTGTGCTTTATGTATCCACATGCTTACTTGATATCCATGTTAGCATACTTTATTCATGATTTGTTTTATAACTTGCTTTATGCTTACATGGTTATTATGCCTTACTGTTAATTGTGGATACATGAGCTTTGCCATAGCTTCACTAGCGTGCTTTACTCTTGACTAGATGTATGTTGTGTGATATGCTATGTGCTTGCTTGCTTGCTCCTATGCCTTATTATGGATTAAGGACTTTTTGAGCTTTATCTTATCTTGGATAGCATGTGTTGCAATTGATATGTCTTTCTTCATGCTCATGTCCTGAATTGTTGATTATATGCTTTTATGAGCTTTGGATCATCTACTGCTATCTTTGCTAGTCGTGTGTCTTGGTACTATTTTTCTAGATAATGTCTCACTAACCCAGTACCAAGGCATAGACTTCTTTTGTCTCTTTGGTGAAATCTTTTTAGTTGAGAAGAAGAACATGTGGTTCATGACTTCAAGCTGTTGGTTCTTCTTTATATGTGCATTCAATGTTGGCTATCACTTCTTAGAGATGAAGGAATTTGAGATGAGGATGATGGGTGAGCGCAACTACTTTCTGGAGCTTCAAATCAAGCAATACAAGGAATGGATCTTCATCCATCATGACTACGTCTCACTGCCAAGCAGTGCAACTCAGGTTCGAGCTTCTATACCTTACATTTGTGTATGGTATCCCTAGTCTACCTTGCATAGCATCTGATTCGTGTTAGGTGTTGGGTTTGTTGAGTTCAGGGTAATAGGAGGCTCTGTTCTAGCACGTGTCCTTTCTAGACACTCTTCTTATCCCATGGTTTTTCTAGGATACACTCTTCTCACAGCCTAGGTCGAGCTTGTCTCCTAATCACTAGTCTTAGCAGGTTTTAAGCTGCCTGTAAGCTTTTTAGTGTTGGTGTTTCGCTCCCTAGCTTTTTGAGTTGCTTTTCCTAGAGATCTTGTGGAGTTTGAAGTCTTTGTGCTAGTTTTTGGAGACACCTTTGGTAGGTTTCCTCTCAAAGCCTTCTTGACCCAACAAGGTTTGCCACCTTGAGGAGCGAGTTAGGGGTCATTTACCCCTATGGGTTGGTGTAATGACCTCACGATATCTGATAATAAAGCATTGCTCATGTCATTATCGTTCATCTTGGCAAATTAGGCAATTTGTTACAACCTAATTTCCCAAATTTCTATTATCAATTTCCAACTTGACCAAAAATTTCAAAAGGAAATACCATCCAATGTTGGTATTATGACTGGGATATAGTTTAACTGAAAATTAAATGAATTATTATGACCAAAAATAAATTTTGTTGAATTTTCAGAAATTATTTTGATTTTCATAAAAATAATTGTCCTTAAATAAACCCTAGTTGGTTTAAATGAATTATTTATGTATTTATAAAGAAGAAACAGTGGTTTTAAAATTTATTTGGGAAGTATATTATTCCAGTAGCAAGTCTGCAAAATTTCAAGATTTTACAAATTTATTTACTATATTTAAAGGCCCGGTCAAACCTGTTTAAAATTCAAATAGATCTGGTCAAAGCGCCAAACTTAAACTCAAACTTAGTAATCAGAGCGACTCGGCCTCACTTGGTTGGGTCCAACCAGTACTGGTCCGCCCGACACGCTCGCGACGATCCCAACCTCCAAATAAACGTGAGCCGCTGATCTCATAGCAAACGGACGGGATTTGCGATCTGTGCGGGTCATCCCACACGCACAAATCGATTTCCACCGTTGGATCCTCTTTGAACCGCTCGGATCGGCGCACTTCGACCATCCGCCCGTCTCCAATTTAGCCGTTGGATCTCAATTTGACGGCATCGTATCCTTTCTTCATCTCTGAAGCCCTCCTCATCTCCGGTCACCGTTGGATGCGTAATGGACCATCCAGATCGCATGTAATGTTCGGACCGCTTCATCCCTCTTTCATCCGGGCCGCTGAAATTTCAATATGTGGCCCAGATTTCTTCTGTGACTTTCGACCATCTACACACCCTTCAATCTCACCAGAACTTTCAAATCCAACGGTGATTCCTTTCGAGGTCGAAGCTCACGGCGCGATCCAATCCGGACCTTTGATCGCGATCGCCGACGGCTCGTGGATTGGGCTGATCGGACCGCGACAGCTTCCCCATTGAATCGCGACCGCTTAAACTGAATCCGACGGCTCGCGTGAGTTGTAACCTTCGGACCGCTCTGAGACCCGCCGATCCGAGTCGTTATTGAAATCGTGTGGCTCACGTGGGTTTGAAGGTTCGACTACCTTGGAGCTTCCTTTGATCGTGGCCGTCCGAGGTAGATCGCACGGTCCATAATCCGCAATATCGATTCGATGTGCCTTTTTCCTCTCGTGATCGCAGCCCGCTCGTGGATCGATATGAGGGCTACTGTTCTTGAGATTGGTCATGTACCTTGCATGGCTCTAATACCTTGGACCCCACATGTCGTGGCGGTTTTGCTTTCTGTCGCGTTGCATGGTGTGATTCCCCAGGACCCACGCGTAGTGACTCAATTTTGATTGCTCTCTGGTTTTTCCCAGTGGGCATTTAGCGGCCAAAATGGTGGTAAAGCACGCAGTGATTTAGGGATATTTTCTCTTCATATCTATCCATTAGTGCCACCTCTTTGGTTCTAGATGAATCTCGGTTGCTCTATACATTCTATACATGCTATATAAACCCTAGTCAATAACTCCCGCCATTGTAGACCAGAGGAGCTCTTTCACTTTGCCTTCATACCGGTGAAGCTTCTTTAGTTCCATCCTTATTCAACCTCAAGAAGGTCTCGCATCTCATACTAATATGAGTTTTGGACATTTCTTGTAGTTTGACTTAAGGATCTTTTCTCTGTCAACTGGGGCTGTGAAGCACCATCTTTGAAAAATCCTCATCCTGGTGTGTAAGTTCCATTTTGTCTGTTCAAGATATATATATATGGTGGTCTTAAAGTTTAAGTTCCACCCCTTTCTTTTAATCAAGACTAAGAAGAGTACGATGGATCTTTTACATTGACCAAGAATCAATCTTTTCCTCTCTAAACTCTAGTGGTGAGTTAGCCTTTATACATTAGCTTAAGCTCTCTAAGAACTTTAGCTATCCTCTCATAGCACTCACTGGTTCATATGATACTTTAAACTTCTTTTAACTGAAAAGTTATTTTTATAACTTTTCGGTCTTTCATATCGTTTTCAAGAAATAGAGTTTCTCTTGTTAGCATACTAGTCTTGTTAAGGCTGAGTAAACCCTAGTATTATCTTAGACCTCTTTTTGACTAATTTGATCACTGGGACATCTTTTAGTATAACCCTTTTTCCTTTCTGTTACACTTGTCGGTTCAACCGACAAAGTCCATTTTATATTACCTTCGAAATTGGCCGTGTTAGGGTAACATGAGTATGTTGTGGCATTGGTTACTTCCTAGTAGCTCTAACTCCTATTGAAGATTATCATTTTGTGCATTTCTTCTCGTGACCAAAAATCTGAATTAGGTCTCTCTTGCTTTTGGTCTAACCGAGAAAATGCACTGCTTTTTTTCTTCCTTAACCCGAGCACTTAAGGATTGGCATTTATAGATAGTGACATTAGTTACCTCAACTAGTTATTACTTCACTTTAAAAGTCTGTGCGTGTATAGTTTCTACACTAACTATAATGGTAAAGATCCCTTACTAATTATTGATGTCTAAACCGACAAACGAATAACCAGGAATCCACCGCCCTTAATTGCTATTAATAAATACTAAATGATTAGTTAGTACACGGCACCAGTTTTCTACACTTAGTTATCTTGTAGTAATTCATTTGTACAACGTTAGGATAGATAATTAAATTAATTATCACTGCCCTGTTCCAGTATATAAAAACCTGATCCTGTAGCTTTAAACTAAATGTAAAATCTGGGTAGCAAGAGTCAATAAATGATATATATGGGTTATTTCCCTTAATAAATTAGATATAGCTTAAGCATACTATTACCTATGCATTATCATTTGCTCATGCATTCTTTTATGCATTTTTGTTCTCTGTTTTCCTGTGTTCATTGGACTCTCTTTTATTCTCTTTTAGATATTGACTCTTCTGAGATTGTTGAGCCTTTTTATTGAATCACAAGAACCTGAACAAGAGGTTGTTTACTACTGTCAAGGCAAGCTTCCTCTTTGCACCATGTTGAACCTAATCTTTTGAACTTTAGACTTCTAAAATACAGTGACACTGTGCATGCAAATTTCTAAAAATCTATTTATGCCCTGTTTCTAGTTAGTTATACCCTGAACTTGTGGCTTATCCTTAATTCAACCATACACTCAACCTAAGGTAGTCTGTGATGTTATAATACTTAATTTTAACTTTTGCTTAGCCATGCAGTCCATAGAACGTTAGCGTTTGGCAAGCTTAGCTTGTCAGACTTGGGAACAACAAATGATTTATAATGATTTGATCCTTGTTTAGTTTATTTGATTTGGAAATGCTTCTAAATCCTGTTATCAATTAATTCAAATCTGGACAAGTGGATGCTAGTGATGGTGCCTTTGTGCACGAGATTTGGGAAATGTGGATGTCTTATGCGGATTGATTAAGGATGAACTCGACGGCCCAATTCAAGCCCCAACGCATTTCCACATGCAAAGTGTATGGGCGCTGCTTGGTTAAGTAAAGGGTTAATGCTATTGAGTTGGATACTGAGAGTAAGGACATGTGTATTGATTTCATATGGCATAGATGCTTAAGTCTTGGGCCGTGTCGTATGCCATGTGGAGCTTATATTGATATCGATGTTCTTAGAAGGGTAAGGGCGTAGATGTGTTACATCGCATGTACGTTCCTTCAGGCCCCGATCATGTGTAAAATGTGTGTCTAACACGAGTTTGCATTTAATTGACTGGTCGGCATTCCTGTACAACATGTGAGCCCGGTTGAATGTATGCTATCGATCTGTTTAAGCGGGATTAATCTCACATGGGTCATCCAACTCAATAGTGTTAGCTTGTTGAAAAATACCAAATCTTAGTTTACCCGGCCGGCATACCAAAGGAAGTGTGCTATTGTTCTAGATGGCTTACGGGCTAACTAAGTCATGTGGGTAAAGATGTACACCCTGCGCAGGTTAAAACTATTCAATAGCCGTGTCCACTGATTCACGACAACGCTTTGAATTGATGTCACCTGTATAGAAGTTATTCTAATTTTGGGTTTTGGGAATTGGTTCGGCATGATGATTGTTATGTACAATTAATTGTGAGATGTTATTTATTCTTGTTACTGTTTATGATTATGATTTCACTTATTTACGGTTTTAGTCCAAATCAATTTATTAAAATTGCTTTATTAAAACATAGCAATTGTAGGTTAAGATGTATTGCTTTATGCAAAATTGAACCATTTAAACCTTCTGTTGTCAACCTTATGCATATACAATCTCTATTCCTTTGTATAGGTTCTAACAAACACTTTCTTTTATTAGTTTGTGTAAGTCTTGCTGAGTACCTTTCGTACTCAGGGTTTTATGACCCCTTGTTGCAGGTGAAGATGGATATCTTTATGAGTTGCCCGTTAGCGCCGATCTGGGTGACGCTAACGAGTAGCGCTAGTTTTATTCTCCACGCAATAGCCTGCGGGATGATGGGGCCATTGGTGGTTTTGTTTTTATCTTTTCGTTTCCGCTGTTGATCTTTTGTTAATGACCTAAGGTCATCTGTTCATATTTCGGTACTGTAGCAACCTGGTACTGTAGCAACCGAAATTGGAGATGTAATTATTAATGTATAATTATGTGAATGTATGACTTGTATGTGATTGATGCAATGTTGATTAAGGATATATGTGCAATAGTCACTAATCCTGGGAACTATTGCATGGCATATATCTGGGAACCTAATTGTTGGATTGTTACTTGTTATGATTATGCTTCTAGTATGATCTTTATTAAGGACATTACACTGTTCCTTAATTAAGAATTATACTACCTGTATAATTATAATTCGGCGCAATTCCAGTAATTGGGGGTCTCACAGTTGGTTTGAGGAAGAGTTGGATCTTTTCTGATCTTACCTTGTTCATCTGAGCTTTCCTTGTTCATTTGAGCTTTCCTTGTTCATTGGATCTTTTGTGATACCTTCTTCAAGTGAAGTGGTATTTTCTTTGGATCCTTTCATCTTTTTAGGCTTTTTAGTCTTTCGTGCATCTCATTGTACCATATTGCATTCATATGAAAATCCAAAAAGATGCATTGTAATATAAGCTTTAATGCTCGTCTTTTAAAATTGATGAAGCTTTGCTTATTACCCTCTTGAGCTTTAGTATTTCAATTCCTGCTCAATACTATGTCTAGTTCTTTGACTTTTTAGAATTATCATGCTCTTACATGTGTAGCTAAGTCTTTGCTAAATAAGCTAGCACTTTAATTCAACTTGAAATGAAAATTGCAATTTGTGGATCTTTGAACTAGTTACACAATTAGTGATCCTTTTGTAACACTGGTCCTGTCAAAATTGCTTTGTTAGCTTTGGAATTTAGAATTGAACATCTTTGAGCTTTTTGTTCCTTTAAAGAATCTAAAATAGCTCTTGTGCAAAATGAAAAATGATCTCTTTTGTGCGAAAAAACTGATCTCACCAATTCTTTCTCAGGAGATGGCTTGCCATTGCACTAGGCATAAACTCAAAGGGAGTTTTGGATGACCTAGACCACTCTTTTAAGCTTTTCTGCTTGGGATGGTCGCGGCAAGACTTGAGATCTAGCACATGGCTAAGAAAACAAATTGTCGGTTGAAGCTTAGGAAGAGATTGTGGATGGCTCCTAGTCCAGGATCTTCTTTACTAAGATAGACCCTTTATCAACTTGAAATAAAATTTCTTGTGAAAATTGGGCTTTTGAGACAATTTGAGCAAAATGATTAAATTCAGGACTTTTTGTCTCTTAGATGGCCTTTGCTAGCTTCTTGATCTCACAATGACATTCTGACATGGCCATTATCACTTTAGGATAACTGTTGTTGAACTTGCTAATTTTGAAGCGTTGCTTAATTTAATCCAACAACATGTGATATTTTGAGCTTTTTAGCCTAGCTTTGCTATATATGTCTTAACATGATCTTGCTAGCGCTGTCAGGATTGATAAGTTTTGAGCAATCTTTCAAATGTTAGCTTGTTCAATTGAGTAATCTCCAAAGCTTCTTTTACCTAAAAATTGAAAAAAAAAGAAGCCACTCCATTGCATTTCATGCATACTCTTTCTTATGCTTCTTCCTGTTTTTGCATTTGTTATCTCTAGATGAGAGGAAGGCATGATTCCTTGATGAATCCATTGTCAAAGGGGGAGAAGTTTTAGCAAAAATGTTAAAAAGAGCTTTTTGGATATAAGGGGAAAAAGTTTTGTAAGGGGGAGAAGTTAGGAGCTTTTTTGGAGAAAATGGAGCAAAATGAAAATTTTGAAAAATTTCTCTTGAAAAATGATGATCATAGTGAGGGGGAGCTTTTAATTGCATTCTTTTGATCTTATTGTCATTTCTGAATTTGAATTGCAATTCTTGAAGACTCACAATGATCAAAGGTCAAATAGAACAATTATTCTTTCATATGGACCTTTAGTGAGATTTTGACTCTTCTCTGGAATTGGAATCTTTCTTGCTTCTTCTTGCCATTTCTCACTTGCTGATGCTCTTTTGAAGCCAACTTCATTTTTCTCATTGCATTCACTGGTATTTAATTCAAGTTGAGCCTTTGCGCGAAAATGTCAAGTCTTTTCATTTTCAAACTTCAAACCTACATTTTTGGGAAATTGCCAATGTGTTCATCAAGGGGGAGATTGTGGATGTCATGAGGACATTGTTGATGTCATGGGGACATGCTCATGATCTTAGGATGATGAAACAATTGGCAATTGCATTGAGAGTTTGTTGAATTCTGTGAAAATCAGCAAGTGTCAGGTTTTGCGGTAGTGCCGGCATTGTGGCCGCGGTACTACCGGCGGGCGTGTAGGATCGTATGGCACAATCAGAGGGGGGGTGAATGATTTGCGCAGATTTGACCTTCAATTAATTCAGCTGAAAACTATTTGCTGAACCTCTTAGAGAACCTCTTTGAGATTACCTCAAGGATCTCTCCTAGATGTCTTCAAAAACCTCTAGAAGAATTGTTGAAGAACTCCTCAAGAGTCTATCACACGCAGCTAGAACAAAAACAAAGCTCCGGAGACAATATAGAATAAATCTAAATTATATTGCTCAAGACTTTGATCTGTGTCTACAAGATGCCCTTCAAGCACCCTCAAAATCTTCCAAAGAAGACCTTACAAAGCTCTTACAAAAAAGCTACGCTAACAACTCAAAACCGTGACTCAAATTCACGACCTCGATTCTCTCTGCAGGTTCACGGTTAGCTCCTAACCCTCCTCTATTTATACCCTAGAGCCCTGCCCATATCCAACACGACACCAACACAGATTCTATCTCAAATCGACCAGATATGGATCACCTTCCATATCTCTAACTCTTTCCATAATTTTCCCACGCCGTAAGCCTCCAGTTTTCCATCTCCCGTAGCTTCAGCGCGAATCACCTTTGAAATCCACGTGCTCCAGTGCAAGCCCAACCATCTCGTGATCTTTACGACTTCCTAGACCTCAGATCTCCCCATCCTAGTCCGGGTCCTTCTCGTCACAACAATGACTGCCTTCAATGCTCAACCTGCACATGCAAAGATCAAAGAAACCAAATCCGACACAAGTTCTCCAAACTTGACCAACATTAGCTCACAAACTCGTAAACACTATCATGCATCAAGTAACACAACTTAAAGCTCATGAATTTAACCAAAACCTTAGCCAATTCTCAAAACAGCGAAACAATCCGAACACAATCGGTCGTACCTCCATATTATTGCCGGTACTACCGCACCAGCGGTCGTACCGCTCAAAGTACACCGGAACTACCGCTTTACCAAAATCATCCGAAACTCTTCAAAACAAGCTCTCTGGAAAATCCATACCGTAATCAAACGGTCAAACCGTGTTGCGGTACTACCGCCGTTAAAACTGCGGTATTACTGACATGCGGTTGTACCGTTCCACAGTTGCGGTACTACCGCTTTTCACTTGAGATCAAAACTGTCAGAAACACTCTCTGGAAAAACCTATCGCGGTACTACCGCCGTTAAAACAACGGTATTACCTGAAAACGGTACTACCGCCTTTAACCCGCAGTACAAGTGTTTGTGAAAACACACAAGAACATCAGAGATGCACATCCTGCCACGTGGACGCTCCACATGCCTTGGCCGTTCGGACCGCGTCTCAAAACCGTCGGATTTAGGAGCACTGTTCAAAGTTCGAACGTTCCTCTTGATGTCAACCGTCTGATTTCAATCCAAAGGCTGACAATCCTTTAAGAGTTCGGACGGTCCGAACGTTTCTCTCAATATAGACCGTTAGATCAAGATCTAACGGTTCGAGCAAAACACACGTTCGGAACCTTGACAAACGGTAGTACCGCTGCACACCCGCGGTCATACCACACTCCGGTAGTACCTCAGATTCAAAGCCGGTACTACCGATTCCCGAGGAAATCCAAAATTCCAAACACAAGCCTTCAGGAATTTGTACCGCCAACAAACTTGCGGTTGAACCGCCTGGCGGTAGTACCGCGATCGCATCGGTACTACCGCAAAACCTGACAAAAGCTGATTGCCACAGAATTCAAAGAACTCAAAAGCTATTACAGAGCATGTCAACACCTTAGATTATAAGCAAGTCCTAAAAGCACTGAATTCAACATTAAACACCAAATCTAAGACTTTCTATTGGCAATGTATTCATCATCAAATAACATGACCACCTCCTGATCTAACAATCTCCCCCTTGATGAATACATTAACAATACCTACAAAATCAGGAAATGAAATTTTTGGAAAGAAACTTTCAAAGCAGCCAAGCAAAAAGAGAATTCTCCCCCTCAACACAAGAGAAGCAGATTTGCAAAATTCTCCAAAATTTCTCCAGTTTTCTCCCCCTTTGGCAATGTAATCATCAAGGACTGCAAAGAAGGAATATTTGCAAGAGGAGCAAGGAGAGTAAAAATAAAAAAGCTTTAGAAATTATTGAAGTCACTGCTCACAGTTTTTCAAGATTAACCAAGCTATCTTATTGAGTAGAGCTATCTAGATCATATAAAATCATATACCAAATAGCAAAGGCAAGACAAGTCTGTACCATTTGAAAGATGATTATGCAATTTTATCTTAATGACAGGCATAACAATGACTAAACCGATCATAAACACCACAAAAAGATATCACCAAGAAAAGTGAGAGTCTAACAGCGAGACACAAGTTAAATCTAGATGAGCTAGTAGTCTCATATAGCACCCTGTTGCTTCACTTTCAATTCTTATTTGCATGTGGCATGCTTGCAGCATACTTCTTTTTCAAGGGTGGCATGCTAGAAGCATACTTCTTTTTCATATGAGCACTGTTGTGTGCAGAATTTTTCCTTTTTGAATATACACAGCTATGTATGGCATGCTTGAAGCATACTTCTTTTCATATGAGCACTTTTGTGTGCATATTTTTGTGCTTTTGAATAACAATGACAAACTTAAAGCCTCTATACCTGATGATGAATCCTGTGAGTCTTGCCAAGTCTTATTTTCTGAATTGGAGACAGCTAGGGCAATACATACTAAATTTGATGAGTTAAGACTTGCACATGACTCCTGTGATGAAAAGCTAAAACTTGCTTATGAAGAAATTGAAAAGCTCAAGTCCAGTTCTAGCTGTTTAGAGTTAAGTATGTCAAATGCTCAAACTAACACTTGCTCTAATTGTGAATTGCTAGAAGCTAGACTTAATACTTCTTAGGAAACAATTCAACATATGCTTTATCATGAAATAGCTTCTTGCTCTAATTGTCCTAAACTTACAATTGAGATAGAAGCTTTAACTAGACAACTCACTGATTTTGCTGAAAAGGAAAATTTGTCTCAGTCTAGTGCTTCTAAGAATGTTGTGAATGAATCTGATAAATGCACAATTTGTCCTACAGGGCGGTATGACCGCAAGTGTTGAGCGGTAGTACCGCAAGTCACTTTGGTGCTTTGGTCGTTAGATTGAAATCGGACGGTCCTGATTGCGGTGAACGTTTGGACCTCCGAAAGTAAAGGGACCTTTTGAGCGTCGGATTGAAATCGGACGGTTGAGATCTTGGGAACGTTCGGACCTCCGAGTCTGTGTGACCTTGAGAGGTGTCCGATTGAGATCGGACGGCCCAAACCTTATGAGATGTTCGGAACTCCAAATAGTGCTCAGATCTGATGGCTGAGACCCGCGGTCCGAACGGCCTTTGCAATCTGGAGCGTCCACGTGGCAAAGGGTTCGATTCTGAGACTTTTGCACGTTTCAGAGGAGCGGTAGTACCGCTTGGGAAGTGGCGGTAGTACCGCGACTCGGTAGCACCGATTGTGACATGGCGGTTGCAAAATTCCAAAGAAGGTGTTTTTGTGCTCTGGTTTTCTTAAGGAGCGGTATCACTGTGTGTTGAACGGCGGTACAACCGCATGATGGTATGACCGCTTGTGAGCGGTATGGAAATTCCAGAGAGCTTGTTTTTGGAGATTTTGAGATTCTCCGATGAGCGGTAGTACCGCTTGTGGAATGAATTGAGCTGATTGTCGATTCTCTTGGAGAATTTGTTTTTGGGTTAGGTCAATTTCATGTTCATTAGTGCATATGTGTTGTATGATGCATGTTTTGGCTAATGTGGGTCAAGTTGTGAAGAACTTGTTCCCGGAAATGGTTGCTTCGTCTATTGCTGTGCAGGTTGCTTGCAGGTCTATGACGGTCAACGGCGAGGGGGACCGGGACTAAGCTTGGAGAGCTGAGGTCCAGAACGATCAAGGATGCCAGGTGAGGTCAGAGGACTCAAGCGGGGCGCAGAATGGACAAGGATGACTGAACGGGCGGTTCGGTGTGACTGGTTGAATCAAGCGGCGCGGGAGTCGGTGCAAGTGCCTTGGTGGTTCCGGTGGGATCCGGACGGGAGAGACTTGCCGACATGATGGAGCAGTTGATTCAACCTACACGTGGCGAAGCATGGGATTGCTTCACGATTTGTGGACTCGGTTCTTGGAGAAGGATCGAGAAGGGGTATTTTGGTTATTTCACCAAATACCGCCTTGGTGACCTTTGGCTAAACCGCGGCGCGGGTTGGCGCATGGAGAAGCAGTTTAGGTCAATCGAAGATGAAGACGACGCTTTGAGATGCGTGCGTGTGTTAACCCATTTGTGTGTAGGGTTTAATGGGTGCCCTAGTGGAATATTCTCTAGATGCTAGCCTCCACTATAACTAGGGGTAAGTGCCGGTTCACTCGTGACCCTTTGGCCATTTTGACAGCCCTATTGTGTGTTTAGGGTTTTGGGGAGAAAGGAGAGGAGGCTAGGGTTTCTAGGGTTTGGATTGAGTGTGTGCTCACGTGGTGAGCTTTGTCCTCCATGTTGGAGTGGCTGTAAACAACAATCATCCATCTATCTGATATCAATCCAAGCAAAGATTTCACAAGATCTGTCCTTTGTGTTCTTATTGTCTATTTCTTGATTTTGGGGCTTTCTTTGATCTATGAGTTTTCTCATGTGTTCTTGCTGTGATTTAGCTTGCTATGACATGTGGGAATACATCTAGGATCATCTTGATCATCAATCATCCACGAGCAAGTTTCTAGATCAGTTTAGGTTTTCAACCTGGTTCTTGAAGCAATCTTTGCTCAAATAGAAAAAGGTCAAGACTTTGTTGTGGATCTATCCAATTCTTGTTTAGAATAGGTTTCTAACCTTCTGGAGAAGATTAGTTTCAAGTTTCATTAAGTTTGATCGGTTGGATCAAAAGTTGTGCCAATTTTGATTTGGTTTCTCTTCTGTCGGGTTGAACTCTCAGGACAATCGGTAGTACCACAGGTTCTTCACCGGTAATACCGCTACGCGGTAATACCACATTTTATTTGCCGGTCATATCGATTGCAGGAACTTTTCAGGGTTTCCTCTGGTTCTTTGCTACTGCTCTTTGGGGTTTAGGAGTGGATTCTCTACAAGTCTTCTACTATGCTCAAGCATTGATCTTCATAGCTCTCATAGCTATTGGAGTGATTTGCAAATTGAATCCATTCTTTGTGAAAAAGATTTTGAGCTCCTATTCACCCCCCCTCTAGTCGCCTATTTTGGTCCAACACTCTGAAAAGAAGGGATTGAAGAAAGGCTTACCTGTTTAGTGATGAGGATGAAAGAACCGAAGTTGACCAGAAATAGGGAAAATCCAAATTCCCGATAGACCTATGATTCAAAAGACAAATAATTTGAGGTGTTTTACTAAGCATAACCTAGAACATGATATGCCACGCAAAAGATTGGAGATATCTCACCGGGCACGAAGATGACACTGGGATGGCGTTCAAGGCAAGCTCTGGACCGACAAAAGGGAACCTCATGGCCCGGAAGCTACGGCCAAAACCAAATACTCATATTAGCACCATTGACATGGCATGGTAAAAGAAAACGAATGGCACAGGAATGAGAAGATACGCTTTGGTGAGGAGGAAGAACAATGGCCGCCCTAATTTGGTCGAAAGAATGGCACGGTGGTTTTGATGGTCTTCCCTGGTTGGCTCTGACATGCAATGGATTCGTGGCAGCAATGTCAGAAATGGTGAAGCCAAGTGGCGATTGCATGCACCAAAACGCAGGCATGAAGCCACCTCATGCCATGTGCTCAGAGCTGGTGCAAAGGTGTAGAGGAGATGAAGAAGAGAGGCCGACTTGAGGGTCCGGGCTGTCAGCCTCAGCGATGAAATGAAGTGGCTTGCGCGTGACCTGGGGTTTGGGCTGAGCTCTAAGAATGTGGCTCGGGTCGGTTCCAAAGGCACACGGCTGGGTCTATTTGGTGGACTAGAACCAAAATCAAACTTTAAAAGTTTGAACAGAGGTTTAAAATATCAACATAGGTTTTTCTTAAGGAGTTCTCTTTTCAAATTACAAGTTTGACCTAAATTTGAAATGCTCAAATGCAACAAATTGTGCAAGTGACCTAAAATGCCATGTATGCTCATGAAATGCATATAAATACTTTTCATTTAAAATGAGGCTGTTACAAACCTCCCCCACTTAAGAGAATCCAGGTAGTTCAGAAGTTGGAATAGAATGATGCTGAACAGTTCTTTTCTAGAAACACAACATGTGTTGTTTTGATTTCCTTCAAAGATAGCAAAGAAAGATCATTAAGAACAACATGGTGTTGTTAATACATCTCCTTTTACATTGCTTTGTTTAACCTTGCCTTTCTTGAGTTGAAGATACTTCATTCATGGAAGAGGTAGGGGTGCTCAATCCTCATCAGATCTTCACGCTCCCACGTGGCTTCCTCTTCCGTGTGATTACTCCACTGGATTTTCAAGAACTTAACGGTGCGGTTTCTAGTCCTGCATTCCATTTCATCGAGGATACGCACTGGCTGTTCTTGGTAGGAAAGATCTGGTTAGAGATCAATACTCTCATAAGCAGTGGCCTCGGTAGGAACACGAAGGCATTTCTTTAGCTGAGAGACATGAAAAGTATCATGTACTGTTGAAAGAGAGTTGGGTAATTCCAATTGATATGCCACAGCTCCTCATTTTGCAATGATTCGGAAAGGTCCAATATAACGAGGTGCTAGTTTTCCCTTCACCTGAAATCGATGAGTGCCCTTCATAGGTGATATTATAAGATAGACATGGTCATCTACCTCAAAGCTCAACTCTTGGCGATGATGATCAGCATAACTCTTTTGACGAGACTGTGCTGTTTTTAATCGGTCTCGAATCAGGCGAACTTGCTCTTCGGCTTCCACCACCAAATCTAGACTATAGAATGGTCTTTCTCCGGACTCGGACCAGTTCAAAGGTGTTCTACAAGCTCTTCCATATAATGCTTCAAATGGTGACATTTGAATGCTTGCTTGGTAGCTATTGTTGTAGGAAAATTCCACATATGGCAAGCACTTCTCCCAGTTCTTGCTATATGACCGCAGACAGGCTCTAAGAAGATCCTCCATCACTTGATTCACCCCTCTCGGTTTGACCGCTGGTTTGAGGGTGATAAGCAGTACTAAAAGAGAGTTCAGTCCCCATTGCTTGTTGAGGACAACTCCAGAAATGTGAGGTGAACTAAGGGCCACGATCAGAGACAATGACCTTCGGTACACCGTGGAGACAAACAATTCTAGAGATATAAAGCTCTACTAGCCTATGACCATTGAAAGTAGTCCTGACTGGAATAAAATGAGCCACCTTCGTCAGACGATCAATGATCACCCAAATAGCATCGGACCCATTTTGAGTCTTTGGAAGACCGGTAACAAAGTCCATACTAATCTCCTCCCATTTAAACTTGGGAATAGGCAGCGGTTGAAGGGTACCAGCTCGCTTCAAGTGTTCGGCTTTGACCATTTGGCAAATATCGCATTCAACAACATACTGAGCAGTTTGCCTTTTCATTCGACTCCACCAAAATCTCTTCTTTAAATCTTGATACATCTTGGTACTCCTAGGATGTATAGAGAATTTGGAATTGTGAGCTTCTTTGAGTATCAAATCCTTAATCTGATGATTGAATGGCACTACCAAACGGTTTCCGAACCAAAGAATGCCTTGCTCATCTTCGGTAAAACCTTTGGCTTTGCCTTGATTCAAAGCTTCCCAGATTTGAGATACCTCCAAATCAGTTTTCTAGGCCTCCTTGATTTGGTCTTCTAATGTAGACTTCACCTCTAAGGCAGTGAGAGTTCCTTCTGCAACTATCTCAAGATGTAGTCGCTGAAACTCAGCACACAAGCCCTTCGAAATGGGTGTAACCGACAAACAGTTGCATTGAGATTTTCTGCTCAATGCGTCGGCCACTACATTGGCTTTGCCTGGGTGATAATGAACCCCTATATCGTAGTCCTTGATCAGTTCAAGCCATCTTCTTTATCTCATATTCAGATCAGTTTGAGTGAAAATGTATTTCAGGCTCTTATGATTAGTATAGATCTCGCAATGATTACCGATAAGGTAATGTCGCCAAATCTTTAGAGCGTGGACTACGGCTGCCAATTCCAAGTCATGAGTAGGATAATTCATTTCATGAGGCCTCAACTGCCTGGATGCATATGCCACAACTCGGCCCTACTGCATGAGAACACAACCAAGTCCATGGCGAGATGCATCGCAATAGATATCGAAGCTCTTGTGGATATTTGGCAGAGTGAGAACTGGAGCTTTGGTCAGGAGTTCTCTTAAAAGCTGAAAACTTTCTTCACACTTGGATGACCATTCAAACTTCTTCTCCTTCTTCAAAAGCTGAGTCAAAGGTCTTGCAATTTTGGAGAAATTTTCAATGAACCTACGGTAATAACCCACAAGTCCAAGAAAACTTCGGATGTTAGAAACATTCTTGGGCTGACTCCAGTTTAGTACATCTTGTACTTTAGTTGGATCAACAGTGATACCACCTTTTGATAACACATGTCCCAAAATGTTGACTTTCTTGAGCCAGAACTCACACTTCCTGAATTTTGCATACAGCTGATGTTTACGAAGTGTTTCCAACACAAGCCTCAAATGTGCTCATGCTCTTCATTAGACTTGGAATAGATAAGAATGTCGTCAACGAACATGACAACAAACTTGTCCAAAAATTTCATGAACACTGAATTCATGAGATTCATGAAGTATGCTAGAGCATTTGTCAGACCAAAGGACATGACAGTATACTCGTACAAACCGTAGCGAGTAGAGAATGTTGTCTTAGGAATGTCTTCAGCCCTGACTCTGATCTGATGATAGCCTGAACGCAAATCAATCTAGGAAAAGACTCGGGCTCCAGTCAATTCGTCAAAAAGATCATCAGTGCGAGGAAGAGGATATTTGTTTTTGACAGTGACTTCATTTAACGGACAGTAGTCCACACACATCCGCAAGGTCTTGTCTTTCTTCTTGACAAAGATGGCCGAGCATCCCCAAGGTGAGGAGCTTAGTCGGATAAATCCCTTGTCAAGTAATTCCCCAAGCTGTTTCTTCATCTCTACCAGCTCATTGGGAGGCATCCGATAAGGTCTTCTGGATACTGGAGCAGTACCGGGTGCTAGTTCGATCACGAACTCCACTTCCTGATCTGGGGGCATGCCTAGAAGGTCTTTAGGAAAGACATCCGGATACTCGCAAACTACTCGTACCGACTCCAAGGTAGGGGTGGCATCAGCTTTCAGAGCACAAAGATGAGAATTGATTGTCTTGGAATGAAAAACAACTTGAATGTCGTTTTCATTTGGAACAGAAATTGATTGTTGAGCACAATTAATTTGCCCTTGATGCTTGGACAGCCAATCTATTCCCAAGATGACGTCCAACCCTTCAGAATCTATCACTATCAAATTTGTCAAAAATTCTACCCCTTGAATCTCTATTTTGATGACCCGGCAGATTTGATCAGTGCTAAAAACTAACCCTGGTGATTTAATAAGATATGGCGGCTGAAGTGCATGCATATGCAACTGATGTTGAACAGCAAATTGACTCTTAACAAAAGAATGGGATGCTCCAGAATCAAATAAAATAGTAGCTGGGCGAAAATTAACAAGGAGCATAACGAGAACGACATCAGGTGCATCAGTGGCCTCTTCTGCAGTAATCTGGTTCACATGACCTCGGGCCAGAGCCGGATTAGCCTTGATAGGTGGCCTCTAAGGTGGTGCTAGTTGTACAGGTGCTTGATAAGGCCGAACAAGAGGCAGACCACGTTGCCTCGCCAAACAATTATTGGCATAATGTCCAGGACGACCATAGTGAAAACAGATAAAACCAGGTTTAACATTGTTGGCATGTTGAGGCTGATTCCCACTAGGTCTCGGCTGCCTAGTAGGTGGAGGTGGACAATGTGCAAACACTGGTGGCCTCGATGGAGTTGGGGCTGGAGCTCGAGGAGGTTAAGGCTGCGACATACGTGGTCTTGGCGAACTGCCACTAGCTGCAATCGGTACAGTCCTCTGCCTCTTGCGTGACTCATCCAAAGCTCTTGTTTTAAGCTATGATGGCTTTGTTGACAAGATGCTGAAAGTTTCTGAAATCATGAATTGCCAGGGCCATCTGCAGCTCCTCAGTCAACCCATTCATGAATCGGTTTCGGTGACGAAGGTCAGTCGAAACATCATCAGGTGCATACGTGGCAAGGAAGTTGAATTCATGGAGATATTTAGTCACAGTCTTTCGCCCCTGCTTAAGAGCGAGAAACTCTTGCTGCTTGAACTCGTCCCAAGTCGGGACATGTCCGGCAGGCTGGATGGCATGGAAATTGTCCCACCAAGCACTAGCTGCTCCATCCAACTAATAACTAGCAAACAACACCTTCTCCCTCTCAGAACATTGATAAATCAACATCTTCTCAATATTCCTAAGCCAATCTTCAGCTTCTATAGGGTCTTCGGAACTGGAGAACAACGGCAAGTTGGTCCGCTGAAAATTAGCAAGACCTCCCTGCACACGATGGCCTCCTGCCCCTCTAGTTAGTGCGGCAGCTGAAGCTGCATTAGGCGCAATTTGCTCTAGGATGCGCATTTGATCCATTCTGTTGTGCTCTATCTGCAAGAGTACATCAGCCATGGTGGGCGGTAGAGGAAGCTCTTCCTCATGCCGACCACCTTGACGCCCATGGTGACTAGAAGGCTCTACCTGCTCTCCCCGAGGGCAAGGATCATTGACAGAAGCAAAGTGGGATCTCGGGGGTGAAGATCCTTCTTCTTGTTGTGCCCGAGAGCGAGTAGTAGGTCCTATCATTCTATCGCCATACAACTGTTGGCAACTAACAAGAGTATACCTGAACGAGCACAACTCAAAGTTTTTGGACAGCAAGGAAAAGTACTAAACTTACATGCACAATGATATGAAATGCACCGGAATTAACACCAAAAGAACACAAGATCCATTAAACAGCAACAGCAAGCTTCGGCACAGTACACCCATATATGTCGGTAGACAACATGGCCATGGTCTGAAACAAAAAGTCTTACAACGCTCAAAGTTATACGAAAGCTATCCTATTACATTTATTTAAAGGACAGCTACTAGTAGACTACAAAGCTATGCCGCAAGTCCTCAACAACCAAGGCCTAAGCAAAGTCATCCTGGTTGAAGTTCACTGGGAATTCATCTAAAAGATGAGCTTCAGGTGATCCCGAGTCAACAGGGTCCAACGGGCTGATGAGACGCCTCGGAGAACCTAGCAAAAGATTATGACCTCCAAGGGGTGCCGGCCGCTATGCGTGAGGAAAGCCTGCTGACATCCAGGCTTGGCGATGCTGTCCATAGATAGGTACAAGCCCTGCCACTTCCGAAAGTCGATAATCTGGTGGTGCAGTAGCAGCTGGGGAGGTCTCGTTGTTACCATAAAGCACGTTATGAGGAACGCGATTCATGCTAACACCGATCCTGAGGTACTCCTGAGCTTCTCTCAGACGGCAGCGAGTCTTCCATAGCTCGTACACTAGGCAGCGATGAATTTGGTCCATAATGTGAACCAACCTCGCCAACTGGCGCACTTGCAGATCTTCTCCAAATTGAATCCGATCGAACGTGTTCACTTCTACTCCAGGGCCTCGCTTAGGAAAATAATAGTGAGGTGGTTGAGACAACTCCATCAAATCATGACGAAGGAGGCTCATCATCCCACTAGCAGCTTCCTAGATAGCCATGGCTTTAGAAGTGGCATGTACTTGGATACAGTATGGGACACTTCCTGTCACCTGCCTTGCAATAACATTGATCATAGCTCGATATTCCTCCATCCCCGGTCCTCGGTCTCGGCTATACATAGCATACTTCGGTTGGTAGGTGAAGTTAGACTGCCACATCATTTCCCGTAGCAATGCCGGGTATCCTTCCACTTCTTCAGCTCGGGTCTCTTTAACCAAATACCACCCGCTCATCTATAGACAAAAAGACAAGGTAAGGGAACAAATTAGTTTGTAAATCCAACTAAAAGTTGGGGGTAAGAGATGACACTAAAGATGGATAAGAAATAAAAGATGTCATACTTAAATTTTCAGCAATTATTTTAGAAAATAATTTCATAGAAGACTTACTAATACTAATGACCAGGCTATTTCTAACCTACAGTTAGTATGGCTCTGATACCAACACTGTGGGGACCTTAGGTATTGGATACATTCCAAGTTAAGGATTACACCCGAAAGTATAATTGTTAACAAGGAATGAACCCAATGCCAGGTTCCCGGATATGTGTCACACATTAGTTCCCAAGATCAAGACTAATGTGCACATATCCTTTACAACATTGTACATAGTCATACAAGGCATACAATATATATACATATCAAAACTTTACAAGACTGATTCGGTTCAAAAGATACAAATGACCACAGCCGGTCATCTAACCAAAGTTATGCAGCGGAAACAAAGTATAAACAGCAAAAGAACCACCAAGTGTGCCCCATCACCCGCAGGCAACTGAGTGGAGGTAGAAATAGCTTCACTCATTAGTGTTGCCCTGATCGGCGCTAACGGGTAGTTCGTACACATAACCGTCCTCACCTTCAACAAGTGGTTAAAGCACCTGAGTACAAATGGTACTCGCAAGACTTACACAAAACTACTAAAAGAAAGTGTTTAGTAGAACCTATCCAAAGGATTAGAATTTGTACATGCTTAAGGCTGACAACAGGAAGGTTATAACGGTATTAATTTTGCATAAAGCAACACATCTTAATCCTACACTTAATAATTTCTGTAAAGGCCACTTTATAAACAAGTTTTGGACTAAAACAACCAGTAAATACAGAATTTAACAACAACATGACAACGTCAAAGTAGCTGTCCACTTTGACTAAACAACAAACATGAATCACCCAGTTCATGCCGATGATTTCCCATGACAAAATATTTCTGAGACTACTTTGTTGTCCATCAAAACAAGTGTTGTCCGTAACCGTGGACACGACTATTCAAATAGTTTTAAACCCTGCAGGGGTATACATCTTTACCCACACGACTTAGTCAGCCCATAAGCCTTCGAATGCCTCCGAATGATGGCACACTTCCTTTGGTATGCTGGCCGGGTATACTAAGATTCGGTATTTTTCAGCAAGTTGACATTATTGAGTTGAATCACCCATGTGCGACCTGATCCTACTTAAAACAAGTTTCTGATAGAACCTACTAACCGGGGCACACATGTTGCGTCGGGAATGCCGATTTAATGAACATGAAAAATAAAAATTGTGCTCACCCACACATATAGAATTGAAATCGGAGCCCTACGAACACGTAAACTTTACAAATGTCCTCACCCTAGTACTCCACCAGTTCCTCAACTCAATAACATCAGAGCCCCTTACTTAACCAAGCAGTGCCCATACACCGCGTGTGGAAGTACGTAATTTACTCAAATTGACAGGTCAAAGTTCGGTCCTTAATCGATCCGAACAAGACTACCATATTTCCCAAATCTCGTGCACGAAGGCACCATCACTATCCAGCACTTGTCCAGATCTAAAACAAGTTTTTATCAAACAAAGTTTAACTTAACTTTCAGTTTTAACCAAACTGAACAAAGAAACCAAGATTATAAATCAAAAAGTGTTTCCCAGGTCTGACAAGATAAGCTTGTCAAACAACTAACGTTCTACAGACTTGCAAGGCTAAGCAAAATCTAAAAACAAGTATTTCAACACAAGATTACTACCTTAAGCTTAAGTGTATGAACAGATTAAAGGTAAGCCGCAATAGTTGGGATATAACTAACTAAGCTCACAAATTAATGATACTTCAAAATAGCATGCACATAGTTATCACTACATTTCAAAACACTAAAGTATCAAAACTGGGATCAACATGGTGCAAGAGGATGCTTGCCTTGATAATAAACCACTTGTTCACCCTCTGTTTTCTCCGCAATATAATCACTCTCGTTGGGAAAATCCGAACCTAGAAATAACAACAACAAATAAATACAAACAATTTAAAGTACCAAAATGTTGAAAAGATGCATGCTAAACAAAAATTAGCTTCACTAAATTGGGAGTTGCCACGGGGAGGTCCTGAAGAGAAGTACTAAGAAGGTCCTGAGAGTCAACGGAGGTTCTGATGAGGTCCTAAGGGTCAAAAGAGGTCTTGAGGAGAGGTCGTGAGGATCACAGAGGTGGTCGTGAGGTGGTCGCGAAGGTGTTGTAACCAGGGGAGGTCCTAAAATATTGTGACCTGGGGAGGTCGTGGAGGGTGGTCTTTGCAAAATGACCACAAGGAGGGTGGTCTTTGCAAAAAGACGCGAGGTGGTCTTGAGGTCAAGGCCCAATCGGAGGGGATCCAAAAAGGAGGTCCTAAGTGGTCCCGATGTGTTCACGTGGGTGCCCCTGAGGAGGTCCTGACGGTCAAGATGATCTCAAGGGAGGTTTGGTGTAACATCCCAAAGTTCTGTTACCAAAATAAAAATAAATAAAGTTATTATTTTATTGGTTTTTCTGAAATTTAAAAGAGTTTTATTGCTTTTCTTGAATTTCTGAAGTTTTAAAAGTCAAAAAATAAAAATTTATTGAAGTCTTTGAAGTTTTATTGGAAAAAAAATTAAATTATTTTCTAGAATTTTCTGGAATTTTAAAAGCTTTTCCCTAATTATTTTAAATCCAAAATAATTTATGTGCAAAAAATATTACCGATTATAAGTTTGAAATATTTTATTTAAGTCCAAAATGT
Source organism: Phyllostachys edulis (assembly GCA_036346405.1). Lineage (NCBI taxonomy): Eukaryota > Viridiplantae > Streptophyta > Magnoliopsida > Poales > Poaceae > Phyllostachys > Phyllostachys edulis. The sequence continues at coordinate 145,972 of JAYEVD010000339.1, read as the reverse complement.
CTTTGAGAATTTCTGTGGATTTTCTCATAATTTTTGGATTGTATTTGCTATTTTCTAAAGCCCTTTTTATTTACCAGAATTGTTTTATTTACTAAATCAAATTAAATCTTCAAATAGCATTTGGGCCGAATCCAACTCCAACCCATCCCCCTTCACCGCGTGGACGGCCAACTCAGCCATCAAACGCGCTCAATCTCAGCCGTTGGATCAAGATCAAACGACCCAGTTGGCCCGCTTCACGCGCGCCGCACATTTTACCTCCAAACCCTTTTCGACCGTCGGATCAAGATTCAACGCCCGATTGCGATCGCCTGTTCGGTGCGGTCCGAATGTTTCGAACGATGTCGACCGTCCGATCTAAAATGAACGGCCCAATTTTGTTAAAACCTTCGGACGTTCCGAACGTCCTAGTCAATGTGAACCGTTCGATTTAAATCGAACGGCTAACGTTTCGGCCGCTCCTTTCCATTCTATGCTGACGCTGCCAAGTGGGACCACCGCTACAGTGCGTCTTCCCCCTTTCCTTCTTCTTCCTCGCACCCGCGCCCGCCATTGCCACTTTTCAAAACCTTTCCAAAACCAAGCAGATCTGGTCGCATCTCCCTAATTGTCACGCGCATTCAAATCCTGGATCCCCTCTGCCTCTGACACGGCCCTCTCTTTCCTTTCCCTCACCCCAAATCCCCTAATTCTCGCCGGAGATTCACTTGGACCATCGTGCTCTTCACGCAGGCCCAGCCACGCCAGCGCCCTATAAATAGGAGCATCGGGAGCACCCTCTTCGTCTCATCCCATCGCCCCAAACCACCCCTCGCCTCCTCTCTCCTACCGCCCGGATTTTGAAGTTTCTCGTCGGCGGTGAAACTTCGTTTCTTCTTCGATTCCAGCGCCACCGTTGATGCTCCGCCCTCATCTCCACCACCGTCGGCATCGCCGCGTCATCACGAAGCCCGTGCGCACTCTCACTTCATCGGAGGAACTCAGGAACGCCTACTTCGTCGACGACCTAGCGCCGCCGCCGCTAAACCTCGCCGCCGATGACCAAATCACCTCACCCCGCCGCTCCAAGGTAGCGCACCAGGATCCCCCTCTCACCCTCTCTCTGTTGCGCCCTTCCACACGTCTCGCCATGGCGTAGAACGCTGGCGAGCTCGTTGCTGGCTTTGCGCAACCGTCGGCCCTACGTGGCTCGGCCATGTCACAGCCAGGTCAGCGCCACCTAGGCGCTAATCCGACGTGGCTGCCTACGTGGCGCCACGTATGCCACATCACCCGCACCCTCCCCTCACGTGCACTATTCCGGTGGACCGCGTTCACCGTGAACCTTTGACCAACCATGAGCGTGGTCCACTGACCACGGGCCCACCTGTCAGCGACTCACCCATTTTCGATTTTAAAATAAATCCAGCTGGAACTTCTTTTCTGAGGGCTGACGTCATAAACCGGATTTTTCTTAGGAAAATAAATCGGTAAATTCTTTCAAATCCAAATTAGGGTTTAAAAACTTCCAGAAGCTCATATTTCTTCATACGAACTCCGATTTCATCGATTCAAATTTCTAAATTCGTCTAAATTCAAGATCTGGCTAACTAAACCAAAATTTCTTTATTTGGTGTTCATTTGAAATTTCATTTGAAATTTGTTTGAATTTGGCTTATTTTCGCGCCTAGATTTCGACGACTTCGGAGAGTTAGATTTTGACGCCATTTGAGAACATCAATTAATCAAGCAAGGCAAGTTATACCTTTGGTCATATTGATCCCATTATTTCTAATTATTTAAATTCTATTTTAAATTATTATTGCATGCTTATTTCTATTCAATGTAATTTAAATACCTATTTTTAAAATATAGTTATCCCTAAATTCTTTGTACTGCCAATCTTGACATTGAACTAAATCTACCTTGACACCTTAGATGAAAATCTAGTTTATGCAATAGTATGAACTAGAACAATTTGGGAAAAATTATGCTTAGTCATGCTTAGACCCAAAATTGTTTTAATTTGGGAATTTTCAGCCAAAAATCAAATGTTGTTTAAATTGTATCCATGGCACTGGTGTGTGATGGAATTTTTCTAGCGAAAGCCCACAATTCAGCATGGGCTCAATTCAGCGAATGTTGGTGGGTGCAAGTTTATGCACGGGCTCAATTCAGCGAATGTTTGAGGCCCAGGGATTGTTTTGGAAGTCGCCTAGTCAATTAAGGACCGGTCTGCAAGCTGCAGATTGTTAAGCCAAAATCGAACTACCACATGTCCTGAGAATAGGGAGGGGACCTGGCTAACTAATTTGCGATATTCCACTGTGGTCGTTTCATCCGGATGTGTGGGTGTCTTCTATGACCTACTTTTACATTCCCACCTGGTGCAAGAGGGGGCCAATGAACCCGGCAGGTTTCTATCCAAAGGGGGGCAAATCCTTAGTGAGGGGGTCTATGGTGGAATGGCGCATTGTAAAGGCCTTGTCACGTTCTCTAAACCACTTACCTACGGCAGTGAGTGGTGGTATCGACGGATGCCAAACAAACTAGAGAAGTCGTGTCTTGTGGGTAAAGCTGTACAACCTCTGCAGAGTGTCAATCTATTCGAATAGCTGTGTCCACGGTCATGGATGTGCTGAGCAAAGCCTTTCGCGGATTAGACTTTGGTTTTGTTTTAAAAATGTTTTGACAAAAATGATTTCATGGATGTTTATTCCATGTGGGAAATTTGGGCAGAAAGCCTGGTGTAAGGGGGGAAGTCCTTCACCACTCGTGTATGGAGATTTATCCTACACTTGAGAATTGATGACTAAAAATGAATTTGATTTTAGATACAGTATAACTACTTTTAAACTTAGTATTGTATTTAAAATGGCAAACATTGCTTTATGCAAATTCAACCAATAAGCCTTTCTTTGATATATCCTTGCATGCATTATAATATGTTACTTACTAGGTGTAACTTGCGAGCACGGTAGTTGCGCTCATACTTGCTTTATGCAAATAAATTTCAGAGGAGAAGGACTTTGCCACCGGTGTGGATCTCGACAACTAGGCCGCTACCCTAGTCGATTGCCTGTGGCAGATCAGCTGGACTCCACTACTTCTTCGTCTTCCACTGTGTTTGTTTGTTGTTGGCTTGTAAGCCTTTCTTGTAATAAACTCTATTGATTAATAATATAATTGTGCGATTTATAGATGTTACCATATCTGTTTACTATGTGAACTAGCTACTGATCATGGGACTAGTTTAGAAATGCATAGAGGATTTGGGGTGTCACTCCCGGGTCCAACATCTGGACGGTCAGATGAACTTCAAGGGAGGTCTTGACGGTCAGATGGGCTTCAGGGGAGGTCTTGACGGTTAGATGAACTTCAAGGGAGGCCTTTGATGGTCAAGATGAATTCAAGGGAGGTCCTAAAGGTGCCCTAAAGAGAGAGGTCCCAGGGAGGTTATGAGGAGACCACACCTGGTCGAAGGTGGTACAACTACACGCGAGCTAAAGACTGAAAAAGATTCACAAGGCAATTACCTGAGATAAGAAAATGGCCAGAGAGCCAAGAAATAGCTCTGGCGATGATGACCGAAAATACGATGATGAGAGCTTTACGCGGACAAGATAACCTAGGCCAAATCAATTGGAATGAGAGGTCAGGATAGCTTAAGTAGAGCTCCTAGATGCTCTGAAAAGAAGGGATTGAACAAAGACTTCCCAGTTTAGAGATGAGGATGAAAGAACCGAAGTTGACCGAAAATAGGGAAAATCCAAATTCCCGATAGACCTATGATTCAAAAGACAAATAATTTTAGGGGTTTTACTAAGTATAACCTAGAACATGATATGACGTGCAAAAGATTAGAAATATCTCACTGAGCACGAAGATGACCCTGGGATGGCATTCAGGGCAAGCTCTGGACCGACAAAAGGGAACCTCGTGGTCCGGAAGCTATGGCCAAAACCAAAAACTCAGATTAGCACCATGGACAAGGCATGGTAAAAGAAAACGAATGGCACAGGAATGAGAAGATACGCTTCGGTCAGGAGGAAGAACAATGGCTGCCCTGATTTGGTCAAAAGAATGGCACGGTGGTTTTGATGGTCTTCCCTGGCTGGTTCTAACGCGCAATGGATTCGTGGCAGCAATGTCAGAAATGGTGAAGCCAAGTGGCGATTGCATGCACCGAAATGTGGGCATGAAGCCACCTCTTGCGATGTGCTCAGAGTTGGTGCAAAGGCGCGGAGGAGATGAAGAAGAGAGGCCGACTTGAGGGTCCGGGCTATCAGCCTCAGCGGTGAAATGAAGTGGCTTGCGCGTGACCTAGGGTTTGGGCTGAGCTATAAGAATGTGGCTCGGGTCGGTTCCAAAGGCACACGGCTGGGTCTATTTGGTGGACTAGAACCAAAATCAAACTTTAAAAGTTTGACCAGAGGTTTAAAATATCAACATAGGTTTTTCTTATGGAGTTCTCTTTTCAAATTACAAGTTTGACCTAAATTTGAAACACTCAAATGCAACAAATTGTGCAAGTGACCTAAAATGCCATGTATGCTCATGAAATGCATATAAATACTTTTTATTTAAAATGAGGCTCTCTTGATTCCTGTGTGAGCTGAGTGTTTATGACGGAAATCATGTACAATTTGATTTGGCTTAATGTTGGCATGGTGGTCCTTTCCGTTTCAGAAAATAAAGGAAGTGTTTGATTTGGTCATTCGAGTGATTTATCCTTTGGTTTACGTGATGTTTATTTGCAAACTGCCTAATTGGAAAGTGGAAAGGTTTTCGTTGTGAATCTTCGATTTTGGATTTGACCATTTTAGTGGGGAGTTGGCATTGCATGGTTGCGATAAGAATCCTTTATTTTCTGTTGGCTCTGTTTGTCAAAAAGTTGTTTAAAGCAAGTTCTATTGTGTGGTTTGGTACCAATGGGGAAGTTGGACTAAGGTACATTGGTTTGTTTTCGATAGTTGCGGGGATTCGAAAGTTGGCGTATCACTAGGACCGTCTCAGGTCCATATGCGGGGTACACAACGTCTCGTATGTTTTGGTCCTGAGTGAGTACCTGTGCGATCTGGAGTTTGAGGTTTTGCTAGAGCTATTGACCACCGAGCAAGACCACACCGTCAAGTCTCGTCCGAAGCGAATACGGGAGAGCTCAGAGAGAGTGTTGAGGTATAGACGTTGGTATATGTTATGGTGTTGTGGTTATGTCGGTCTAAGCAAGATGAGACTTGGGACTTGGAAACTCGCATGCGCGAGCTTTAACCAGAGTTGTTAACATCGGGTACGTGTTAATTGTGATTAATTTCAGTTGTGGTGTTCTTGCGAAGAGAACGGCAAGTAGAATTTGGGGTCAAATTCTATTTAAGGGGGGTGGAATGTAATATCCCGTTTAACCTTGGAAGATTATATGAATTAGAAAGAAAATATTTTGGAATCAATACTGAAATTTCAGATTTTGGAGGGGGAAAGAGTTTATGGGCCAGAGGCTCATGGCCCCTTGGCCCTTGTGGGGTTGGCTGGCAGCATTAGAGCCAGGGGAGGGGCCTAACCCTAGCTACTTGTCGTAGCATAAAAAGGCTAGACAGTGGGTATGGAGACCCTCCGTACCCTTTGTCTTGGGAGAAGGACCAAAGGGAGGAGCCAAAGACATGTATGTGTGTGTGTATTGAATGAGGATCTCTCCTTATTACATACCCATGGGGCTTTATTTATAGGGGGCAAGAAGGGACATTTACCTTCTTGCCCCCATAAGTGAGAGAGAGAAAGAGGGTATTTTAGGTACATTTGCCCAAATACGCTATACAAACTAGGTTTACATAAGCACAGTATCCCCGACGGCACACCGGAATTCCTGATGACCCTAGGGTGCGGGGCACCCCTTGGTGTCCGGCTACGACAACTCCCTCGTATGCATGGTCCAAGGTCGCGAGGACAGGTCCCGCGGTCCCGAGGGGCGAGCGGACGCAATCCTGCCGCCCCCGGCCCCTCGGGAGCTAGGATACCCCGGGGAGACATCGACCTAGAGCCGCCACGCCAAGGCGATCGATGCGGGGCCACCCCACCAAGGCATGGGCCTCGAGACAGGTGGCAAAGCTCTAGAGGTGCTCCGAAGGCGGCGGCCTGAGGCGGAGGTGGAGCTCCGGAGGTGGTCCGAGGTGGGGGTGAAGCTCCGGAGGTGCTTCGGAGGCGGCAGTCCGTGTGGGTGAAGTCGGCACGGAGCTGCCCCGCCGAGGCAGGGGCCTCGAGGTGGGCGACGCGTCGGGGCCACCCCACCGAGGCTACAGCCTCGAGGTAGGCGGCAAGCTGTGGCGAGCCCGTGTGGGGCGGTCGGTGGAGCCGCCCGCCAAGGCTTGGGCCTCAAGGCGGGCGGCGCGTCGGGGTTGCCCCACCGAGGCTATAGCCTCGAGGTGGGCGGCGAGCTGTGGCAAAGCCCACGTGGGCGAAGTCGGTGTGGAGCCGCCCCGCCGAGGCATGGGCCTCAAGGCGGGCGGCGAGCTGTGGGGGAAACGCGTGGGCGAAGTCAGCGCGGAGCCACCCCACCGAGGCATGGGCCTCGAGGCGAGCGACGCGTCGGGGTGGCCCCACCGAGGCTACAGCATCGAGGTGGGCGGCGAGCTGTGGCGGCGTCATTGGCATCCTGATGTGCTTGATGTGTGACCGCTTGCGTTGGTTCTGCTGGGGTTCGGCACCGTCCCCCCTTCCGCTGCTCCCTATGGATCGTGCTCTCGACTTGGAGTGGCGGGAAGGTTTGATGTTCGCTTGCCTAAGGAGGCAGCTGGTTAATTTTATTATTGGGCTCGCTTGTGAGCCCAGAGCCAGCGAGGGGGAGGTGAAGTCGATCGCCGTCCCCCAACTTTCTTTTGATTGGGCTCATTTGCGAGCCCAGAAGCTAGCGAGGGGGAGGCGAAGCCAAAAACGCCGTCCCCCAACCTTTTTTGATTGGGCTTGCTTGGGAGCCCAAAGCTAGCGAGGGGGAGGCGAAGCCGAAAACACCGTCCCCCAACCTTTTTTGATTGGGCTCGCTTGGGAGCCCAAAGCTAGCGAGGGGGAGGCGAAGCCGAAAACGCCATCCCCCAACCTTTTTTGATTGGGCTCGCTTGGGAGCCCAAAGCTAGTTGAGGGGGAGGCAAAGCCGAAAACGCCATCCCCTAACATTTTTTGATTGGACTCGCTTGGGAGCCCAAAGCTAGCGACGGGGAGGCGAAGCCGAAAACGCCATCCCCAACCTTTTTTGATTGGGCTTGCTTGGGAGCCCGAAGCTAGCAAGGGGGATGCGAAGCCGAAAACGCCGTCCGTCAACCTTTTTTGATTGGGCTCGCTTGGGAGCCCAAAGCTAGTCGAGGGGGAGGCGAAGCTGAAAACTCCGTCCCCCAACATTTTTTGATTGGGCTCGCTAGGGAGCCTAAAGCTAGTGATGGGGAGGCGAAGCTGAAGATGTCTCTCCGCTGGGGCGAGGCCCTCGCAGCGAGAGACTCGCTAGTCACCGAGGCGGGGCCTCTGGAACGACTAGGGTTGCGTGTTTGAGCGCGATATGAAAGATGTCTCTCCGTCGGGGCGAGGCCCTCGCGGTGGGAGACTCCCTAGTCGCCGAGACGGGGCCTCCGGAACAACTAGGGTTGCACGTTTGAGCGCGATATGAAAAATGTCTCTCCGCCGGGGCGAGGCCCTCGCGGAGGAAGACTCCCTAGTCGCCAAGGTGGGGCCTCCGGAACGACTAGGGTTGCGCGTTTGAGAGCGATATGAAAGTTGTTTCTCCGCCGAGGCGAGGCCCTCGCGGCGGGAGACTCCCTAGTCGCCGAGGCAGGACCTTCGGAACAACGAGGGTTGCGCGTTTGAGTGCAATATGAAAGATGTCTCTCCACCGGGGCAAGGCCCTCACGGCGGGAGACTCCCTAGTCGCCGAGGCGGGGCCTCCAAAACTAACGAGGGTTGCGTGTTTGAGCACAGTATGAAAGATGTTTCTCCGTCGGGGCGAGGCCCTCGTGGCGGGAGACTCCCTAGTCGCCGAGGCGGGGCCTCCGGAACGACGAGGGTTGTGCGTTTGAGCGCGATATGAAAGATGTCTCTCCGCCGGGGCGAGGCCCTCGCGGTGGGAGACTCCCTAGTCGCCGAGGCGAGGCCTCCGGAACTCCCTAGTGGCCGAGGCGGTTCCTCCGGAATGACTAGGCTTGCATGTTTGAGCGCGATATGAAAGATGTATCTCCACCGGGGTGGGGCCCTCGCGGCGGGAGACTCCCTAGTCGCCGAGGTGGGGCCTCTAGAACGGCTAGGGTTACGCGTTTGAGCGTGATATGAAAGATGGCTCTCCACCGGGGTGAGGCCCTTCCGGCGGGAGACTCCCTAGTCACCGAGGCGGGGCCTTCGGAATGACTAGGGCTTTGCGACTGAGGTCGTGGCCTGCAAGGTGTGTGCTGGGGCTCTTTGGCCAGAGTGAGCTAGTGTGCACCAGGGCTCGAGGCTATGCGCGGTTTCTGTTGCCACGGTGATGGGCTTATTTACGATGCCATCCTTGTGGGCTTTCACTGCACACTCCGGATAGTGAACTAGTATGCACTGGTGCTCGGGGCCATGCGCGGTGTCTGTTGCCATGGTGATGGGCTTATTGACGATGCCATCCTTGTGGACTTTCACTGCACACTCCAGAGAGTGAGCTAGTTTGCACTGGGGCTCTGGCCCTTGCGCGGTGTTTGTTGCCATGGTGATGGGCTTATTGATGATGCCATCCTTGTGGACTTTCACTGCACACTCCGGAGAGTGAGCTAGTGTGCACCGGGGCTCAGGGCCATACGCGGCATTTTTTTTTGCTCTCACTCAAGTGCTAGGAGGTCTTACATGAATGCATAGTAGCCTCACTACATAAGTGAAAAGGCCAAAGGCTTGCACCAGGCGGCGAAGGGCAGTGGCCAGAGATGGATAGAAGGAGGAGATCTCGGGTGACGGTGAACAAAACTCGGAATCAAAGGAGGGGAAAGATAGATTAGGCAGTGGAACGCGAGATGACACGGTTAGATTTGCAAGAGACTCACTGGTGCAGCGGGGAACACAGAGGAAGCGATTCGAGTGTCGCGGGCGTGGTCGGAGGCGAAGAAGAAGGAGATGGCGCCGACGAACGGAGGCTCGGGAGTTCCGGTGGGTGGGCATAATGGGAGGAGGACGTCAAGGCATGGCCAATGGCACGGATGGATCGGCCCAAGGAGTGGCAACGATGGAGATCGGGCGAGGATGGGTGACGTCGGTTTCAGAGAAGACGAGCTCGAGGCGATGGCACATGGCAGCATCCCAGGTGTCAGCGGGTTGCGAGGCATGCAGATCGAGGATGGACAGCTATTTACGGCCTTGGGATGCGTGCAGGGCAAAGACACCGAGACGGTGGCAGCATGTCCGCATAGCGGACGCACATGCACGTAGCAGAGGCGACGGTGGCTGCCAGGTAGACCTGGGCAGAGGGAGGAGGGCTAGGGTTTGCATGGGGTAGGCTGGAGCGGTGGCAGTGATTTGGACGAGTGGAGTTGGGTCAGGGCGAGGCGGGGAGGGGAGCAGGGCTGGAGGCGGGTTGGCGGGTCGCAAGTGGGGCTAGGCCAGGGAGAAAGGAACAGGGTGCCCCCCAAGACAGAGAAAAGGAAAATGGGCTGAGCCAATTCGGCCCACGAAGAAAAAGAAAAAGGGATTTGATTTCTGAATTTAAGAAATGGCCAGAAAATTCAAATGAGCTTGAAAATCCAAGAAAATTCCGAAAAATTCTTGGAACACAAGGAAGACAAATAACACAAAATATTTGATTGAAGTTTACGTTAGTAAAATTAAATAGTTTTAATTTTGAAAATTCCCAATTAAGCTTTATTAATTCAAGAAAAATTGGTGAAATTTTTCGGGGACCTAATCTACACAAAAGTTTTTTTGAAACTCGAATTTTTGGACGTTACACAACACTATTGATCCTTTTTTATGACACTTGCCATGTCAAAATTGCGTTGTTAGCTCCTGAATCTAGAAACTGAACATTAGTTGAGCTACTAGTTCTTCTGTGAATCTTAGGGCTACTTCTCCTCTGCTTTTGTGGCTCATGTCAGGTATACCTTACAATTTTAGGAGTAGCTTTTGCTCTTAAATCTTGTGCAAAATGAGAAAAATTCAGAAAAACAAACTTTATGGTGCTCATGTGCTTAAAATTGTGCCAAAGTACTCTCACGAGACTGCATGTCATGTGACATGAACTTAGAGATAGTTTGATGATCTAGACAATCTCATGGGGACTGCTTGTCATTCTTTGACATGAACCTCAAGATTTATCATCTTGGTTGAAGCTTAGGAAGGGGTTATGGATGGCTCCTAGTCCAGGAACTTCTTTACTAAGATATACCTTTTAATCAATTTCAACATGTGGTATTCATTGTAAAATGAGAAATGTTGTAGAAGTTTAGACGCTTGAGGTGTTTTGAGCAAAATGATTCACTTTGGAACTCTTAGTCACTAGAAAGATCAATTATAGCTTCTTGGTCTCACTTTGATATTTTGACGTGGCTATTATCATTTCAGGATCCCTTTTGATGAACTTGCTAAATTTGAAGCTTTGCTTAACTTGTAAATTACTTTAATGCTTCATCTTGAGCTATCCAGCTTAGCTTTGCTATATATAACTAGATATGACTTTGATAGCTTGTTCATGATTGATATGCCTTGTGTGTCTTAGAAATGCTAGCTTGTTCATTTGGGTAATGTTGAAAGCTTCTTGTACTTAAAAATTGAAATTTTTTTTAAAATGAAGCCACTCTATTGCATTTTCATGCATGCTCCTTCTTATGCTTCTTTCCATATATCTTGACATGTTATTCTTGGATGAGATGAAGGCGTGGTTTCTTGATGGCTCCATTGTCAAAGGTGGAGAAAATATGGCAAAAAAGATGAAAGGAGGAGCTATTCGACAAAATGGGGAGCAATTGAAAAATTCCAAAAATTAGGTGATCTTAGTGAGGGGGAGCATCTCATATGCATTCTTGTGATCTTATTATCATTTATTGACTTGAATTGCATTTCTTAATCCCTCACAATGATCAAAGGTCAAATTGAACAATTGTTCTTTCATATGGACCTTGAGTGATTTTTTGGCATACTTTTTGGAAATGAAGCGTTCATGCACTCTATTGCCTCATCTAAGTTGATTCCGCATTCCTCTAGCCAACTTGGTCATTTTATGACTTTCTCTTGTTTATGGACCAAATTGAGCTTTTTGGAGAAAACGAGCGAGTAGTTTTACAAACAACCTCCAATTTGCATTTTTTGGAAAATTGCCGATGTGTTTATCAAGGGGGAAGATTGTGGATGTCATGGAGATATGCTCATAATCTTAGTGTGATGAACAATTGGTAATAGCGTTTAGGCGTTTGGCAAAACCCTTGTTTTCGGGAAAATCAGCTTGCTGTCGGACCTCAGCAGGACACACCGGCTATGGGCGGCGGTCTGACTAGCCAAAGGTGAATATGTGAATTTTTTAAATTGGCCAAAAATAGAGGGTGTAGGCAAGTGAGAGGATTCGTTTGCACTTGATCCCAGAATTTTTGGAGCATCGAGTCAAAACTAGATAGAGTTTTGTGTTTCCAGAGATGCTGCAAATTTTTAGGGCGAAAATTTGGCTAAGGACATTAGCGGTCTGACCGACCAATGGTTGGTGGTCTGACCAACCAATGGTTGGCGGTTAGACCGGTGGCGGTCTGACAGGTACGGTGGTGGTCAGACCGGCCATGGGTGACGGTCTAATCGGCTAGGCCCTAATCATGTGCTGAGTAGGCGATGATCTTCGCGGGTTAGGTTAAATTCATGGGTTTAAGTGCATATGTATTACATGATGCATGTTTTGACTAACATGGGTCAACTTGCAAAGAACTTGTGCTCGGAATTGATTTCTTGGTCTATTGTTGTGTAGGAGGCTTGGTGGTCAATGACGGTCAACAGCGAGGATGATCGAGACTAGGCTAGGAGAGCTGAGGTTCAGAACGATCAAGGATGTCGGTGGAAGTCATTGGACTAAAGCATGGTGCAAGATGGACATGGATGACCGAACGAGAAGTTTGGTTCGACGGGTTGGATCAAGCGACGCGGGGTTGGTGCAAGTGTCATGGTAGTTTGGGTGGGAGCCGAATAGGAGAGACTTTCTGACATGAAGGAAGCCATTGATCAACCTATACGTGGCGAAGCATGGGATTTCTTCACGATGATTGGACTCGGTCTTTGGAGAAGGATCGAGAAGGGGTATTTTGGTAACTTCACCAAAATACAGCCTTTATGACCTTTGAAGAAATCGTGGCTCAAGATGGCGCAACGAGAAGCGATTTAGGCCAAGTGAAGATGAAGATCATGAAGAGACAGATGTGGGAGGCCTGGTTCATCATCCGCTTTGAGAAGCCTGTGCGAGTGTACATCCATTTGTGTGCGCGCTTAACGGGTGCCTAATAAGGTTTTCTTTCTTAACCAAGCCTCCACTGTAAAAGGGAGAGGTACAGGATTTGTGTCTCTCAAGCCTACCCAAGTAGAAATCCTAATTTGTGATTTAGGGGAAAGTGGAGTAGAGGAGGCTAGGGTTTGATAGAGATGGATTGATTGAGTGCGAGTGTTGAGCTTTTGTCATCCATGGTGGAGTGGCTGTAAAACAACAGTCTCTCAAATCAATTCAAGCAAGATTTTCTAAAGATGAGTGACGAGGATCTAATAATCCTCATTTTATCATTTATCTATAATTCTTATTATGGGTAAATATGACGTCGTCATGTGGTCCCTAAGTATGCCCCTTATATTCATAAGGGAGAAGCCAACTAGGTGGTCGCAAGTTCTTCTACGATCACCCCCATAGTCGTAAGTCCTGCTACGACTACCCCATGGTTGTAAGTTATTCTACGACCACTCTCTAGTCGTAAGATCTTCTACGACCAGTATCCAGTCGTAAGTTATTTTGCGACTACCCCATGGTCATAAGCTCTTCTCTGAGCAATTCACTCGATCACCCTATAATCATGAGAGCTCTGAGGCGAGTGGGTCCAATTGATTAGGGAATCTAAGCAGTCAATATACGCTGTTGTTCTATGGAGTAACTGCATGTAATACTCCATTATCTCTAACAAGTAACTGCCAGGCGACGTGGAGGAGTTAATACCCCGGTGATTGCTGCAAACATGCGCCCGTTACATGAAGTGAAGAGGCAACACTTCACCTGGAGAAATGGCTACTCCTTCACTAACTATATAAAGGTTGCAGTCAGAGGGAATGGGAGAGGCGAGACAACAGGCAATCAAGAAGACAGGCACAATCATCTGTAATAGTCTTAGTCTTTCCCCTGATTGTAGAAAATATACTCAATACCATACACACACAGGAGTAGGGTTGTTATTCTCTCCGGAGAAGGCCTGAACCTGCATAAAAATCCCCGTGTCAATCTCTCTGCGTGATTTCAGTCTTGGAGACCCCCCGAATCAAACAATCTTTACGTAAGATCAGTTCTAAAACACCGACAACGAGTTTTCTATTATTCTTGCTCTCTTTGATGTCTTTTGGGATTTTGCTTGTTCCTTTGGTTTTCTTGATGTTCCTGATATGATCTAGCTTGCGAGGACATGTGGGAATACATCTAGGATCATCTGAATCATTATCCACCTATGAGCAAGTTTTTGGATTAAAGTTTGAATTTCCTCGGTTCTTGTGCCCTCTTGACCTCATCTAAGAAACTCGTGGAACCTTGGCTTCGATCTTCCCGATCGTCGATTGGAATAGGTTCCTGTAACATCCCAAAAATTTGGTCTGTTTTGAAGTTTTAAAAGAAAAATAACCACTTGAGTTTTTCTGGTAAAATTAAAAGCTTAATTGGAATTTTCAGAGTTCAAAAATAATTTAATATGAATAATATCAACATAAACTATGATCAAAATTATTTTATTTGGGTTCTCTGTGCTTGGATATATTTTCTAGAATTTTCTAGAATTTTTCCGAGTGCATTTGCTATTTTCTAAGTCTTATTTGGAGTTTCTGCTATTTTCTAAAAAGAAAAAGTATTTAAAATCTCAGAAAATAGTTTGGGCCGAAACCCAAACCCTAACCCTTTCAGCCCAGCTCCTGTGCGGCCCAGCCCTCCCGCACGTTTTCTTCATCAGTCGATGTCAGCTGTTGGATCGCAAATGGACGGCTCGATCTTGATGAGACGCCGGACGGTCCGAACGTCTCCGATCCTTCTCAACTGTTTGATCAAAATCTGACGGTCAACTCTGTTAGCCAAACGATTCGCGTTCATTTCTTTTCGCTGACAGGTGGCCCCTTTCTCCTTCGTCTTCCTCACGTCTTCTTCTCCGCGTAGGTTACGTGTCCGCCCACCATTGTTATCCTCTGAAAGCTCAAACCGATAATGGATTTCTTTAGCTAAAATCTTCTAGATTTCGTTACCAAACTCTATCTTTATCTCTTCCGCATCTTTTGGGATATGAATCGTATCTCAAATCCATTTCTATCTCTAAAATCCAGTGAGCCCGTATCAATCCCAAATTGGGGATTCCTTATCCCGTGTCGCTCTCAGCCTTTAAATAGCCCCCTCGGGTGTGCATTGACTTTCTGATCCCGAATCTCTCATCCACTTCACCCCAATCGCTCCAGCGTCGCGTAATCCTAGATTTAGGGTTTTTCACCGCCGCTGGTTTTTCTTCAATTCCGCCGCCGCTGGTGCCGCTCCGCCTCCGTGGACCACACCGTTGTGATCAGCATAGCATGGACTACCTCCAGGACCCTTCGCCGTCGTCAAAACCTCATCGGAGCTCCAATCCGACAATAACCGATCTTCTTCGCTGCTTCGAGCTCGCCGCCGGCAATCTCCGTCCACCTCGACCGCCCGGGTGCACCACAATAGGTTCGCAATAGCGAGATCTACCCATTGGTACCTCTCACCGCCTGTGAAGCGCTGCTGTTCACCGGAACCGTTGGTTCCCGAGCCGTCGCCGTTGTCGATCTGACGTGGCAGCCCACGTTAGCATCCAGCTCAGCCTCCTTGCTTGCGTGTCATCCTACGTGGCGGCGTGTCGGCGACCTCGTCGGTATGCGATGTCTGTGAGCGTCTTGCTGAGTCGACCCAGATCCAAAAGGTTCGGTGAACCTAGTTTACCGTGGACCATTTCACTACCATGTGGGTCCCACATGTCAGTTTATTCTTTTTTATTTATCTTTTTCCTGAAAAGTCTGCGCCTACGTCATCGTTGCGCAACAATCCGATTTTTCTTCAGAGAAATAATTCAGAAATCCAGATAAATCCTATTTTAGGGTTTTTCTTTAGATTTCAATCTTCCAAAGCCCATATCTTTTGCATCCGAACTCCGTTTGAGTCCATTCAAATTTCTAAATTCATCTAAATTCGAGATATATTTATCTGAGATTTTTATTTAATTTTTTGGAGTTTGTTTTGCCTCTGTTATTTATTTATTTGGTTTATTTGCTTGTTTACGAGTAGACGTTGATACTTCGGGAAGTGTTGATCAAGCAGGAGTCTACCAAGATCAAGACCAATCTCAGGATCTATTCCAAGGCAAGTCGTGGTCCTTTGATCATATTGAACCTATGGTTTCAAAAGTATATTATTTTATACAATTGCATGCTATCTTTATACAAATTGCTTTGGGTTTAGTTATTACCTATTGTCATTATATCTCCATTGATTATTTGAATGCAATAAATCCTTTGTCACCCTAGTGTGGATTATTTTAGTTGGATATATTTATATTACCAACATGGGTATCGTATTAATGCTTAGTTCAGCTTAGTTACGATGGGGGTTTATCATCACATGTGTTATAATGTTTAATCTTGACTTAATTATATATGGAATTGAGGTGGTGAGCCACTCTAGTTAAAATTTGTGGGTACCATGACGGGGTGAGTCATGGGTCTTGGTTAAACAAAATGGTTTTCACTTGGGCGAGTGGTTGGTGGATAGTGGGGGTGCGGGTTTAGCATGGATTGGATTTGTGGTAGTCTCGCCTGAGTAACTTGTCAAGGACTTAATCTTGTGCGCCATTGAACTGATCCTTAACCGTACAACCACAAGTCTGGTATGGGACGGACCTGGCTGATTAATTAGCAATGTCTTAATTTCGGTTCTGTCGTGGATAGTGTGAGTTTTGTGAAAGACATATTCTCACGGAGGCGCAAGAGGGGGGCCCTGTTTGGTCGGATAAAGACATTTAGTGTTGAAACCTTAGCGGGCAGAACTGGGTTAAGAAGGAGCTTTGTAAAGGCCTTGTGATAATCACTTAATCGCACACCTCGGAATTGTGTTAAACGGACATTATAAGTTGATTGTCTCTTGTGGGTCAAGCTGTACAACCTCTACAGAGTGTAAAACTATTCGAATAGCCGTGTCCGCGGTTATAGACGTGCTCGGGGATTTCACACGAGAGATAGAGTTTCTTCAAAAATGAGTCGGAGTGTGGATGGGAAGTTCACTTGATGAATATAATGTTTGTTTGGTGAACAGGTCATTCACTTGGTGGTTTGTGTTGATTGGTGAATGGGGATTCACTTATCTTTGGTATGGTTGGGAAGTGAATGGGCAGTTCACTGGTCATTTCAAACAAATTGTTTAATTATTTATTATGTTTTCAATTATGCTTTTCAATGTATTTATTGTATTTATCGTAAATGCTGCTTTCTGCAAAAGAGCCATACAGCTAACCTTTGTTCAAGCCTTGTATGAATACTATTTGCATACATTTCTCCACAATTTGCTGAGTACATTCAAAGTACTCATGGCTTTTTCCCCTCGGATTGATCCGCAGTTGAAGAGTACTAAGCTGCTCAAGAGTTCTACGCCCAGGTGGACCATGAAGGTTTTGCGGATTAGGAAGCGTTTCTCCACTCGATTGCCTGTGGGCATGTTGAATGGCTATTTGAAGATTTTCGTTCCGCTGCAAGAGTTTTATTTGTTTTCTTTAGCCCTGCGTGGCAAATTAAGCAAATGTTGACCATAAGGTCCAGTTATTATTATTATTTGTTACTCTGAGATCTTTTTAGTTAAATCGAATAAATGGATGGTATTTCATCATTGTTTCCTGTGTGAGCTAGCTACTGATCTGGAACTAGTTCAGAATACACAGAGGGTCCCTGAGATGTATTTTTGGGTCCTGACAGTGGTGGTATCAGAGCCATATCGACTTTATGATGCAACCTTAGTTAGCATGGTCATTTTAGCTAAGAGCTTCGAAATTTATTTTCTAAATCAAATCAACTTTACTTGATTTAAGTGGTTGTTCTTTTCTCATCTATTCTAGTTCTTTTCTCATCTCAGTCTATTCTATTCTTACCCTATTCCATTCTTGCTTATCTTGTTCTAGAAATCTGGACTCTTGTCTTTTCTGAACTTTGATTTATAATCTTAATTTGACTGTCTTGTCTTGTTAATTTCTTTAGATGGTGCAAGTGTATCGCGATCAAAGAGGAGATTGGCCTGGAGTCCTTCGGTGCTTGTTGTAGAGTTTGGGGACAAGCAGGGGTGCAACTTACTTCACCAAGGAAAGAAAATTGAGGAGGCACATGATTGGATTCGAGACAAGGGTGTATTTCATCGTGAGGATTGGAAGCCGCATTCGTCATCATAGTATGAAGTGCTACGACGAGATTGAGGACATGTCGGCAGTCAAAGTTGCCCATAAAGCTGTTTGAAGGATTTGTAGATTGCACCGGATCAATTTGTCTAAGTTGGTTCGGAAGTATGTGATGCAAGTAGCGTCAGTTCCAGTTGACCCTGAGCCAGAAGAAGAGTTGGGGGAGCTCTCAGTTCCAGCACCAGTTCCATTGCCGTCACCTACTCCAACCAGTCCAGAAGAAAGGCATCGGGTCATCGGCAATCGTCAAGAGTACCTTTGTTGCTTTGTTCCAGCTGTTCGTCTAGAGTCTCCTCCAGCAGTTCGCAACTCATGGGTGTTCTACAGCGACTCAGAGCTAGGGGTTGAAGGATCTTCGTTCTCTAGTCCAGAGTGGGAGCCATCCTATTAGAGTTTAGTAGCGTTTTTAGATCGATGTTGCAATAGGTTTTATTTGGGTTGTGTGTAAGTGGGAGCTGCAGTTTTGCTGTCAAGCATTATGTTGCAGTCACACTAAGGTTTTAATTTGAAGAGTTTAGTTGTTCTTTCATAGCGTTTCAGCTATGTCTTCTTTGCCTTTGGGTATAATCTGTTTCCCCTAATCAAGTTGTTCTGTCTTTTCTACCTTGTTCTATCTCGTCTTTTATGCTATTCCCTCTCATCTAAACTGCTGTTCTATATCTTACCTACTAAACCTGTGGAGAATCATCGCAGATGGTTAACACTCGCAACACCACAGGCCGTACTCAGTCAGATGATGCCAATGCCAACACCAATGCCAATACCAATGACCAGTCACCAGCACCTGGAGCCACAGATCCAAGCATGGCACAACTGTTAGCAACTCAAACTCAATTCATGAGTGCTATGATGCAAAACATGAACGCTATGATGACTCAGCAAAGTCAGACCGCCGCTGCAATAGTCAACTTGTTGAACCAGAACAATCAAACTAATCAAGCAACTGTCCAGTCGCCAGCTCATCCTCAGTCCAAGCTATCAGAGTTTATGAGGACTCATCCGCCTACATTTTCTCATTCGTCAGAACCATTGGACGCAGAAGATTGGCTTCGTTCAGTAGAGAAAAAGCTCGCCATTGCTCAATGCAATGATCGTGAGAAAGTTCTTTATGCTTCACATCAATTGGAAGGTACAACCGCAGAATGGTGGGAAAACTACATTGCAGCTCATGTGAATTCACATACCATTACTTGGGAGGAATTTTCATCAGCTTAGCGCATGTTCCAGATGGTATTGTGGAGATGAAGAAGAATCAATTTCGTGAACTACAGCAAGGAAACATGTCTTTGGGTGAATATCTCAGCAAGTTCACTCAACTTTCTCGCTATGCTCCAGAAGATGTTGCTACAGATATTGCACGTCAGAAGCGATTCAAGCGTGGACTTAACCCCAGTTTGAAAGTGCAAGTTGTTGGAAACGATTATGTAGATTTTCAACATATGGTGGACAAAGCCGTGCTCATAGAAGATTCTCATCGTGAGTTGGACGAATCTCGAAAAAGAAAGATGATACAACATGGAGCTCAACAAAATCAGCTACAGAGAGCCAGAACCAATGCTCAATAGCCCTTTCGTCCCAATAATTCGTCTACCGGATTCAGAACCCTAGCACCAGTATCTCATGCAGGGAACATAGGAATTCCCAATGTCAACAACAGCAACAATAATCAGCCTCAGAGGAACCCCAATCATGGTGCAGGAGTTACTTGTTTCAATTGTCATCAGCCAGGTCATTATGCTAACAAGTGTTCGCAGAAGCAAGGGCTGACACCAATTCCCTTCAATTTGGGAGCTACGCCAGCCAGGACTTCGTTGCTAGGAGCAGGAAGAGAAGCGCCTCAGACTCCAAATCAAGCCATCAGGACTCCATCAACTACAGCCAGAGGAAGGCTGAATCACGTCACTGTGGAAGAAGCTCAAGCAGTTCAGAACGTTGTTTCTAGTAAGTCGTTAAGTTAGACCTGCGTCAGAACCTATTCTCTAGTCAGCCCGAATCTTGGGGACGAGATTCCTTTTAAGGGGGGTAGGTTTGTAACATCCCAAAAATTTGGTCTGTTTTGAAGTTTTAAAAGAAAAATAACCACTTGAATTTTTCTGGTAAAATTAAAAGCTTAATTGGAATTTTCAGAGTTCAAAAACAATTTAATATAAATAATATCAACATAAACTATTATCAAAATTATTTTATTTGGGTTCTCTGTGCTTGGATATATTTTCTAGAATTCTCTAGAATTTTTCTGAGTGCATTTGCTATTTTCTAAGTCTTATTTGGAGTTTCTGCTATTTTCTAAAAAGAAAAAGTATTTAAAATCTCAGAAAATAGTTTGGGCCGAAACCCAAACCCTAACCCTTTTGGCCTAGCTCCTATGCGGCCCAGCCCTCCCGCGCGCGCGCCCGCCGCCATTGATAGGTGGTCCCCACCCGTCAGCCCCTCTCTCTCCTCCCGCATGTTTTCTTCTTCAGTAGATGTCAGCCGTTGGATCGCAAATGGATGGCCCGATCTTGATGAGACGCCGGACGGTCCGAACGTCTTCGATCCTTCTCAACCGTCTGATCAAAATCCGACGGTCAACTCTGTTAGCCAAACGATTCGCGTTCATTTCTTTTCGCTGACAGGTGGGCCCTTTCTCCTTCGTCTTCCTTGCGTCTTCTTCTCCGCGTAGGTTACACGTCCGCCCACCATTGTTATCCTCTCAAAGCTCAAACCGACAATGGATTTCTTGAGCTAAAATCTTCTAGATTTCGTTACCAAACTCTATCTTTATCTCTTCCGCATCTTTTGGGATATGAATCGAATCTCAAATCCGTTTCTATCTCTAAAATCCAGTGAGCCCGTATCAATCCCGAATTGGGGATTCCTTATCCCGTGTCGCTCTCAGCCTTTGAATAGCCCCCTCGGGTGCGCATTGACTTCCTGATCTCGAATCTCTCATCCACTTCACCCCAATCGCTCCAACGCCGTCGCAATCCTAGATTTAGGGTTTTTCGCCGCCACCGGTTTTTCTTCTATTCTGCCGCCGCCGGTGCCGCTCCGCCTCCGTGGACCACACCATTGTGATCAGCATAGCGTGGACTACCTCCAGGACCCTTCGCCGTTGTCAAAACCTCGTCGGAGCTCCAATCCGACAATAACCGATCTTCTTCGCCGCTTCGAGCTCGCCGCCGGCCATCTCCGTCCACCTCGACCACCCGAGTGCACCACAATAGGTTCGCAATAGCGAGATCTACCCATTGGTACCTCTCACCGCCAGTGAAGCACCGCCGTTCGCCGGAACCGTTGGTTCCCGAGCCGTCGCCGTTGTCGATCTGACATGGCAGCCCACGTCAGCATCTAGCTCAGCCTCCTTGCTTCCATGTCGTCCTACGTGGCCCTATGTCAGCAGCCTCGTCAGCGCCACATGTGCACGAATGTGCCGCCTGAGTCAGCCCCAAATCCAAAAGGTTCGGTGAACCCAGTTTACCGTGGACCATTTCACTGCCATGTGGGTCCCACATGTCAGTTAATTCTTTTTTATTTATCTTTTTCCCGAAAAGTCTGCGCCTACGTCATCGTTGCGCAATAATCCAATTTTTCTTAAGAGAAATAATTCGGAAATCCAGATAAATCCTATTTTAGGGTTTTTCTTTAGATTTCAATCTTCCAAAGCCCATATCTTTTGCATCCGAACTCTGTTTGAGTCCATTCAAATTTCTAAATTCGAGATCTATTTATCTAAGATTTTTATTTAATTTTTTGGAGTTTGTTTTGCCTCTGTTATTTATTTATTTGGTTTATTTGCTTGTTTGCGAGTAGACGTTGATACTTCGGGAAGTGTTGATCAAGCAGGAGTCTACCAAGATCAAGACCAATCTCAGGATCTATTCCAAGGCAAGTCGTGGTCCTTTGATCATATTGAACCTATGGTTTCAAAAGTATATTATTTTATACAATTGCATGCTATCTTTATACAAATTGCTTTGGGTTTAGTTATTACCTATTGTCATTATATCTCCATGGATTATTTGAATGCCATAAATCCTTTGTCACCCTAGTGTGGATTATTTTAGTTGGATATATTTATATTACCAACATGGGTATTGTATTAATGCTTAGTTCAGCTTAGTTACGATGGGGGTTTATCATCACATGTGTTATAATGTTTAATCTTGACTTAATGATATATGGAATTGAGGTGGTGAGCCACTCTAGTTAAAATTTGTGGGTACCATGACGGGGTGAGTCATGGGTCTTGGTTAAACAAAATGGTTTTCACTTGGGCGAGTGGTTGGTGGATAGTGGGGGTGCGGGTTTAGCATGGATTGGATTTGTGGTAGTCTCACCTGAGTAACTTGTCAAGGACTTAATCTTGTGCGCCATTGAACTGATCCTTAACCGTACAACCACAAGTCTGGTATGGGACGGACCTAGCTGATTAATTAGCAATGTCTTAATGTCGGTTCTGTCATGGATAGTGTGAGTTTTGTGAAAGACATATTCTCACGGAGGCGCAAGAGGGGGGGCCCTGTTTGGTCAGATAAAGACATTCAGTGTTGAAACCTTAGCGGGCAGAACTGGGTTAAGAAGGAGCTTTGTAAAGGCCTTGTGATAATCACTTAGTCACACACCTCGGAATTGTGTTAAACGGACATTATAAGTTGATTGTCTCTTGTGGGTCAAGCTGTACAACCTCTGCAGAGTGTAAAACTATTCGAATAGCTGTGTCCACGGTTATGGACGTGCTCGGGGATTTCACACGGGAGATAGGGTTTCTTCAAAAATGAGTCGGAGTGTGGATGGGAAGTTCACTTGATGAATATAATGTTTGTTTCGTGAACAGGTCATTCACTTGGTGGTTTGTGTTGATTGGTGAATAGGGATTCACTTATCTTTGGTATGGTTGGGAAGTGAATGGGCAGTTCACTGGTCATTTCAAACAAATTGTTTAATTATTTATTATGTTTTCAATTACGCTTTTCAATGTATTTATTGTATTTATCGTAAATGTTGCTTTCTGCAAAAGTGCCATATAGCTAACCTTTGTTCAAGCCTTGCATGAATACTATTTACATACATTTCCCCACGATTTGCTGAGTACATTCAAAGTACTCATGGATTTTTGCCCTCGGATTGATCCGCAGTTGAAGAGTACCAAGCTTCTCAAGAGTTCTACGCCCAGGTGGACCATGAAGGTTTTGCGGATTAGGAAGCGTTTCTCCACTCGATTGCCTGTGGGCATGTTGAATGGCCATTTGAAGATTTTCGTTCCGCTGCAAGAGTTTTATTTGTTTTCTTTAGCCCTGCGTGGCAAATTAAGCAAACGTTGACCATAAGGTCCAGTTATTATTATTATTTGTTACTCCGAGATCTTTTTAGTTAAATCGAATAAATAGATGGTATTTCATCACTGTTCTGGGACTAGTTCATAATGCACAGAGGGTCCCTGAGATGAATTTTCGGGTCCCGACAGTTCCTAACCTTCTTGATGAGCTATGATTGATGTTTCAGGGGATTTAGATCACCAAGTAGGAACTTACATCTTTTTGTGATCTTCGCATGCTGTTGGCCGGGCACCAGCGGTCAGATCTCTACCCTAGGTGGTCAGACCGCTAGGGCTCTAGTCGGACCAGCCAGCATCGGAGGTCAGATCGGACTCAGAGAGGTTTTGGTATTTTTTTTCTTTGTCTCGGGGTTTGTTAGTTTCAACGCAAGGCTTCCATTGTGCTTGTGTTCTCTAATATTTATAGCTTCTATAGCTATTGGAGTGAGGAAGAAGTTAAATACTGTCGGTAGTCAAAAAAGAGTTGTAAGGACACCAAAATTGGATTTATTTTCAAGTCAAGAGATTATACCAAAGATATAACTCTTAACAGAAAACCAACCCAATAACAGGTTCTCGGATATGTGCCACACATTAGTTCCCAAGATCAAGACTAATGTGCACATATCCTATACAACATCGTACACAGTCATACACAAGTCACACATATAACATTAATTTTTACAAGACTAGAGTTCGGTTCAAAAGATACAAATGACCACAGCCGGTCATCTAACCAAAGTTATGCAGCAGAAACTAAGATTTGCAGCGGAAACAAAACAGCAAAAGAGCCACCAAGTGTGCCCCATCACCCGTAGGCAACTGAGTGGAGGTAGAAATAGCGTACACATAACCGTCCTCACCTGCAACAAGTGGTTAAAGCACCTGAGTACAAAAGGTACTCGCAAGACTTACACAAAACTACTAAAAGAAAGTGTTTAGTAGAACCTATTCAACGGATTAGAATTTGTACATGCTTAAGGCTGACAACAGGAAGGTTTTAATGGTGTTAATTTTTGCATAAAGCAACACATCTTAATCCTACACTTGCTAAGTTTTGATATGGCAGTTTTATAAACAAGATTGGACTGAAACAGTAGGTAAAAGAGAATTTAATCACAAACAAGAACAAAATCAAAGTGGCTGCCCACTTTGACCAACAACAAGCATGAATAACCCTTTATGCCGAAACCAGTACCCATGACAAAATTTTAAACAGAGTCTATACAAAGATACTATCAATCAAGTGTTGTCCGTAACCGTGGACACGGCTATTCGAATAGTTTTAACCCTACAGGGGTGTACATCTTTACCCACACGACTTGACTAGCCCGTAGCCTTATGAATAATGGCACACTTCCTTTGGTAAGCTGGCCGGGTAAATCAAGATTTGGTATTTTTCAGCAAGTTGACATTATTGAGTTGGATCACCCATGTGTGCTATTCCCGCTTAGACAACGACTGATAACATCTGCCTAACCAGGACACACAAGTTGTGTCGGGAAAGCCGACCCAATTAAATGAAAATAAAATTTGGGCTCCCCTGCCCATATAGAATTGCAATTGTAGCCCTACGAAACATATATGCGATGGAACACATATACGTCCTCACACAGCCAGCTTTCCAACTCAATAACAGCAGCCCCTTACTTAACCAAATAGCACCCATACACCGTGTGTGGAAGTACGTAAGGTACTCAAATTGATAGGTCAAAGTTCGGTCCTTAATCGATCCGGACAAGACTACCGCATTTCCCAATCTCGTGCACGAAGGCACCATCACTAGCACCCACTTATCCAGATCTAAAACAAGTTTTTATCAAACTAAATTTAACTTAACTTTCAGTTTTGACAATCTGAACAAAGAAACCAAAACAATAATTCAAATAGTGTTTCCCATGACCGACAAGATAAGCTTGTCAACCAGACTACCGAACTACTGACTTGCATGGCTAAGCACTCACACAAATAATAAATATATCATCACATGATTCCTAACTTAAGCATAGGTGTATGAAATGATTAAAGGTAAGACACAATGATTAGGACATAGCTAACTAAACTCACAAATTATTCATATGTCAAAATAGCATGCACGCAATTATCATTGCATTTCAAAATACTAAAGTATCAAAACTGGGATCAACATGGTGCAAGAGGATGCTTGCCTTGGTAATAAACCACTTGTTCAGGTTCTGGAGCTTCAGAAATAGATTCACTCACGTTGGTACAATCAGATCCTAGAAAGAACAAAATCAAAAGAACACCCAGAAAATAACAGAGAGCAAAATGCTGAAAAGATGCATGAATGCTTACAGAAATAGTGCTTTGCTTTCTAGGTGAACTTAAGTAAAAACTTTGTTTTAGTTGAAGTTCAATGAAACTTTTCTGTAAACTAGGCAAGATTAAAAGTATTAAAGTACAAGTGATTTAGCTGCCCAATTTTCAGTAACAGAGACAAAAGGGAGTTAGTCCAGTTTACATATACAACTTTTACTAACAAAAATACTTTACTAGATTAGGTGGTTAAGAAAATACTGATAATATTTATCAGTGTAACTAGTCATTAGTACTAGCTGACAGGGATTAAAAACTAATTACAAACTACAGTTCTGTTTGGACAAATCCGACAACAGAACAAAAATTGCCGAGAGAGTTCTTGGCAAACTGCCGGAGCTGTGATCCAATGCGATGCTGGCTAAAGATCAAAATATATTCACAATAGTGCAATGAACCTAATGATGGCCAAAACATCACCGGAGTTTGGCCGGAGCAGCGGCGCGATAAGAAAAACAGTGAAGGTTCAAAATATGGCAGAAGTGGCAATGTCGATCTGAACACGCAAAGTGCAAAAAGGCTTTTTCTTATGCTACTAGGGTACCTAAAGAGGCTACGTGAGCTGAGATGGTGGTCGGAGAAGAGCTGGAGCTCACCGGCGATAAAAGACCGAAAACGACAATAGAGATGACCACGGTGACAAGAAAGTCTGGACATGGAATCAACGAGTGAGTGATTGAGACTTGTTACATAGCTCCCTAAGAAGCTTAAAATGGAGGGAATTAAAATATGGCTCACCTTGCCGGAGTTTGGAGACGAAAGGGGTGAAACTCGGCCGAAATAGGAGATTATCAAAATTCAATCAACCTGTTTGGCCAAAGATGAAATTAGTTGAGGGTTTTTGCTTCTTAGATAAAAAGGCACGAAGTGACGCGAAAGAGCTAAGAAAAAGCTCACCGGAGCAAGAAAATCACCACGGCGAAGCTCCGGGCATGCTCTGGACAACTGGAGGACAAGCTCTCGGTTTCAATCTACAAACAATGCCAAAACTCACATTAACAAGATGAATTAAGCATTGAGATAGATGAACAAAGGGTGAGAACGAGAAGCTACACCAGAGAAAACGAGGAAAGCTCCGTGGCAACAAAAATGGCAGAGAGCAAAAACTAGAGTTCTTATACCCATGTAGCCGGGGAAAACAATGGAGGTCGTGTGTGTCCTCATGGCAACAACAGAGCGCCAAGTGGCACATGCATGCTGCAAAACTCGCTACGCAGTGCCACCGCACGGCGATGAGCTCGGTGCTGGCAAAAATGGCGCGGGGAGACAAAGATAGGTCACTAACATGAGGGCCGCGCTGTCAGTCTCAGCAAGGATACACAACTGCGAGCTCAAAAGAATGTTGACCGTCCGATCAAAAATGAACGGTTCAGATTTAAAGGGATGCCTGGGTGGTCCGCTCGCTCCCCCTCAAACTTGACCGTGCGATCAAAATCCAACGGTTATGAAAAAGGGGTGTGCTTGAGTTTCAAAGAAAAAAGGGCAGTAGCGTTGGATTTGATTTCAACGGTTGAGATCAACGGGCTGTCCAGACGGTCCGAATGTTCAAATCAACGTGGACGGTCCGATCTAAATCCAATGGCCCAGAATCAAAGCGCTTTCGAAAGTCCGAACGTTATCCTTGATCTTGGCGATTGACTTAAAATCTAACGGCCCGCGCGCTTTGGGCTTACCCAAGGGAAAAGATACGGCTCAATAGAAAAATAGCGGAGCGTCCGATTGAGATCCAACGGTGGAGATAGTGTGGGGCATCCGGTGTAATACCCCAAAAGTATTCAAGAATATTCAAAAGAGTATTTGGGAGAGATTAATTGAATTCGGAGAAGGACCAAATATAATATAGATTTAGCAGCAATTAGACAGAGGGTTTTCTGCAGTTTTTGGCAACTTTGGGCCTCGGGCCTTGGCCCAGAGGCCCATGAGGGGCCGCCACCAATAAAAGGAGGGGAAACCCTAGTGCTACAGTACTGCCGCCCCTAGTACTGTAGCGCCGCACTGTAGCATCCCCCCTACTGCTATGCCAAGAGGAGAAAGGATGGAGAGGAAGGAAGAAGGAGGAACGCTGGGAATTGGCCAATCGAGGAGAAAGCAAGGGAAAAGAGAAGGAGAGGATCCTCGTGCCGGTGCTGGTGTGGGTGTTCGTCAACGATTTGTCAAGGGTAACACCGATCTCCGATAGTTTAGAGGTTTAATTGGTTGTTTAATCAATGTCGGGTAATAGATGCAATTCTGTCCAGATTCTTGGACGTAGGTTTTCGTATCTTTAGAGGCATAATTTGGGGATGACTTCTCTTAGAGAAAGTTGGGTGACGCCCTTAGCTTTACGTGGCCGCCAAGAACACCCAAATCCGATTAACGGTCAGCAAGTTATGAATTTTTTAGTGTCGCTGTCCTGCTAGTCTGTCAGATTTCTGACAGGTTGTAGAAACCTGGGTTAAGCCATTAGTTAAAGACGAAATCAGAGGATCTCGATATAACAAAAACTGTAGATAATTTCCATAACTTTCCAGGAAGCTAAAGAACGCAATATTTGGATAATCATAGCAAACGTTATGGTGGTTTTAGTGTACTGTCCAGAGAACCTGACGTGAATATTGATGTCCTAAAGAGTGGCTTGGTAGGGGCATTTGATGGCAGAATCAGAAGGGCTCCCCAACTAAGTTTATTTAGATAATTTTATTATCTTTCCATAAAGTATTAGAACACCTGATTTGGATTCCTGAGCAGAAAGTTATATAATTTAGAAGTTGACTGTCCGCAGTGGACACTTAATCGATCGGCAGAAATTGGAAGGTTGGGAAGCGCTTGGGAGTTTAGCGAGTTCAATTGTGTTCTTATTTGTTTATGGGTCCAGTATGCTTGTCTTAGATTGGGCTATTATTATGTTCAGGTGGGAGGGTGATCCCAGGGCAGCGCCTTCTTCGCGTCCATCGTCCTCGCGTGGTTGAGGCAAGTATTCGGGTTAAAGAATAATGATGATTGTTTGCTAAGATTGATTGTGTCTTGATCGTGATTGCCATGCATGGATGTTATTGTGATGAATTACAATATATCTTGGTATATTCAAGCTATGGTTAAAGTTTCCTGTGTTCATGGTTAATGCTTACATGTTATTATGTACATGTTGAATTCATATGTTTAGAAGATAATGTCATTGAACATATGCATGTAGTAAGCATGATTGAGTTTTGGTCACGTGGTGACCAAGTATGAATTGTTGAGGTCCCGTCATGTCGATGACGGGCTAGAGGTCCCCACATTCGTGTAATGTGGGCAATGAGTAAAGAGGTCCCCATCATGCTGATGATGGGCAAAGGTCCCTATACTTGTGGAGTATAGGCTCTTGGTCCCTATTGCCAGAGTGCATAGGCATGGGTATACATCGACGGTTGTATACCCCGCATTACCGGTAAAATGCGAAAAGAGATAAAGATTAAAAGGTGCATTGCATGGTTGCATTACATAAGCATGAAGGCTATGTTTAGCGTAATGTTTAATTGTGAATATTAATGCTGTGACTGTGTTTCTAGATTTGGCCTTGTTGATACTTGCTGAGTCTGTGGACTCACCCTTACTTTGTTGTGCTTTTAGGTACCACTGGCAAGAGCGGCATGCATGGGAGGGAGTAGCTTTTACTGGATTGCACACACTACCCTTCATCCTAATAAAATCATATCATGTAGTTCATACTATATGAATGAGTAAACTGTTAAGTTTCATTAATAGATTTGGTTGAGTGTTTTGGTCTATCTGTAATGTTGAGATTAGCAGGTTGGATTATGCTAAATATTTCTCTATCGGATTAGACTATATTATATGCTTGGATGATAGTGAATGTTGATTTGTTGATGAACTGTAATAAGTAAACCAAGATGGGAAGGAAGGATACCTTCTCCATGATTTATTATCGCTTGTGAATCTAGTTTAATGATGAACTATAATAGATAGAAACTAATCGGTGAAGGAAGGATACCTTCTCCATATATTGGATGTTTTATTTATGCCTTCCTATGATATTCTGTTGGTACCTCCGGTATTGATTAATAATACAAAGGAGGTTCTGCTGAATTTTGGTAAGATGGTTGTAGGTAGTTCGTTTTATTTGTTTAATTTAGTCGCATTCGGTGCTCATGTTGGGCTTTGGGGTGTTACTGATTAGTATCGAGCGGTCAGAGGTCCGTGGTATTGAAAATATTAAACTTGACACACTAAGCACAGTAGTTGGGGATGGGTTTTGCATTGCATTTACGCTTCCATCGAGTAAATAGTTACTTTTGTGCTACAGTTGCTAGTTGATCATTGTGCTTAATGTATGATATGATCTTATATACTTATAATTGATTATATCAGTTATATATTATGATAGTTGATGTCGAGAGATTGAGGTCGTGGTTGTGGCCTCTGGCTTTACCAAAGTTACACCACCGTTCATAGTAAGAGAATAGTGAAGTGGTTCCTCGGATAACTTAGTACAGGCGTGATTGTGATGTACCTTTAGAAAAGTTGTTATCTTCTTTGACTTTGGTCAACTCTTGTCCAGTTGTGACTAATGAGTTTCACAAGGGTATTTTGAGTGTTGAAGATTAATGGATCTCTTTTATGAAAGAAGATGTTACACCCTTTAGCGATGTTTTGTCATGATAAGATGAGAGGTTATAAACAAAGCACTTAATGAATATGATATGGATTATCAAGATTGGGTGACAGTGTGTGCATGATTGATCTTAGCTAAGATCCTTGAAAGGAAAGTTGAATAAGTTGAGGTTGTTCTCTAGTAGTCTTGATGAGTTTGTGACTATGAGTATGACCGTATTTAGGTGGAATCAATAGAGTTAGTAACAAGTATGGAACGTTGACGAACTGGTTTGATCACTATGGGTGATTAATTGATAAGCTTCTTGGATAGAGTAGATTTGCGAGTCTCAACGGATTAATCTAACCCTTTGGGATGGATAAGTCCAGACGATGTTAGAATATTGTCATAGTGGATATTAATCTTGAAGTTAACTTTTATGGATAAGTAATGATCATATGAAATTGCTAGGTGCATTTATTACGTGTCAAGTATGGGTTGAGCATTACTAAGAGATGAACCGATAGAATGTAATTAGTAATTTATGTTTACATGATGGTGGAGTGGTAGGATAATAATATGTCTTTGATGAGAAGGTTGATCCTTAAAAGAAAAAAATTGTTTAGTTTACTAAACTGGTTGGATTACTTGATCTCAATGGATTAATTTAAATGTGTAGGAAGGGAGAGATAAGGATGTTTTTGGTTGCTTGATGGTCTTATGTTTGCTAGTGGGAACGCAAATAGAGAAATGACCATAAATCCTTCCAAGACAGTATAATCGTCAACTGTTTACGATAACCATTAGATTGGAATTGGTGTGCGCTAAATTGATGTTGAGCTTTGCTAAAAGGTTAATGATTGGAAATTAAGGGTGATCTATATAGGTGTGTTGTGAGGATGAACTGGCAAGATGCCCTAGTTAAAAGACGGTTTACTTTGATAGTGGGGTTTGTGCATTAGTTATCATCTTGACCAAAGTTGAGTATTGCAACCTTATAGAAAAAAAAAGAAATAGGTTATTGTGTTTCCTTGGAAAGGTTAGTGATGGGATAGTGAGTTATGTTGGTTCATGCCAGAGTGCATGATAGGATGTTAGAAAGACTAACAGCTTATGGTTGCTAGAGTGATGTTGATTCCTTTAAGAGGAGATTAATTTGATTGCCTTTCATGATATTCCGTAAATGAAAATGTTTGAGTTTTGCTGCCGAGATCATTTGGATCTCATGATTTATATGGTAGTTGAACTGCTCCAAAAAAAAAATTTTGATGTGTGAAGGATCTTATTGGTACTTGCGGGTTGGTCTTAAGAACTTATCTTGTTCGAGCTAACCAAGTATTGTTGTGATCAAAGAATTGTTTTCGTGTTAACGGAAAGAGTGTATTAGGAGTATTTGAGGTTTGAAGTCACGCCAGTAACTTACGGTTTGATATCCTCTTCTTGGGGAACTGTGCCTTCAATTGTGGACTCCTCTTATGTTTTCTCGAGTTCATTGCCAATTGATTGCTCCTTTTGGTCTTGTGTTTACCATGAATGGTAAACGCGTTTATCTGAAAAGCTGAAATTACTATTAATATTCATATTGGCCTCTTCTTACGAGAAAGGATTAATTGATTCATGTTGCAAAACCTTTAAAGATGAATTTTGGCAATGAGATAGTGGTGGTCGAATAGATGATTCCGTGAGGCTTCAGTGTCAAGATGTTTGGGATGCATGGCGCAATAAATCAATTTATTAGGATAACCCTTGGAAAGGATTTGATTTAAATAGAATGTTTGTCTTTGGAGCTAACGAGTTTCGTTGTGCAATTAGTAGGACCTATAGCAAGATGTGGTCCAAGATCTTGTGTTCATTTTGATAGAACATTAGAATTAGCAAGTATGGAAATCTTGATCGGTTTCTTAGAGTATCGCATTTGGAGTACTCGGTAAGATTGTGTAGAAGATTTATGAGGGTGTAGTTTAATGAGAGTAGCAGAATAGAGGAATCTAGTAGCCGTGTTAATTAATGGGATAGTAAGGCTGGTTAAGTTATTGTCAAGTATGACTCGGCCTCAGTGAGTAACCCTTTGGGAGATAGATTATCTCTAAAGATAACTTGGTCAAGAATATAATTATTTATTGATGTTAGTGATCGAGTATGTTTGAATCGTGATCAAACAGTTAGGGTAATCGTGAATGGGTATATTGTGGTCGTGTAGTGAATATGATTGGTGTGGGTTAGAGAAGGTCTAAGATTGGTGAAATGAATCGCCTTAGGTCATTATTTAATTAGTGAGGAATGTTGATATTAATGACCGAGGGTATTGTTGAGTCATGTGAAATTTTAGTCATCGATCCGAGGGTTACCCGTCAAGTATACTAGAAGTTCATGGAAGGAGACTTGGAGGTTAAATTTGGGGCTTTATGTTTTACGCTAGGACCTTGGAGACCCAATATTATGTGTAGAGGTGAATGAACAGGTTTAATTTTGAATAGTATGTTGATCTTTGATAGAATACTTTGGGTAAAGTAAATGAGTGTGAATGTGGTGAATTTCAAGTTGATTAACCTTAAAAGATTGAGGTGAGGTGATTGTGGCTGAAATCTATATGGAGGTGTGTGGGGAATTATATGTCAAAGTAATTCCCTTGGTAGAGAAGCTGATCAGAGTATGTTATTATGGATTGGAAGAGTCTCTCTTCCTAGATGTGGATTTTGTGTTCAGTTTGAGCATAGCTTTGAGGTTGCCAAATTAAAAGAAAAGAATTAGTGTGCTATGCGATGATTTGAGATCTCATGGTTTAAGTGAAAGTTGAATTCTCAAAAGCAAGTTTGAGGAAAAGGTTGTATTCTTGGATAATAAAATATTCTCTTGGTTTTATTTGAGCTTTGTCTCTATAACAGATGCCAATTATAAATTAAGTTGGCTCTTCTTGGTATGCGTGATTCTTTTCGGTTAAGAAAAGAAAAGAAATGGTTGTTTCGGCATACGAGTGATTTCGCTTTGGCTTATGTAGTGTTCTTTGGCAAATTGCCTACTTGGAAAGTGGAAGAGTTTCATGATGAATCTCTTGGTTTTGGGCTTAACCCTTTTTGGTGATAAGTTGGTAATTGCGTGTTTGCGATGAGAATCCTTTATTTTCGCCATGCTCGTTTCTAAAAGAGTTTGTTAAAAATGAGTTCCGTTGAGCGTCCTGGTTGAAGGAGGTGCCCATTGTTAAAGTGAAGAGATCGATTGATACAAGAAACAATAGTTTTGTACCATGTGCAGGTTGTGTGGCTTGGTACCAAGGGAATGTTGGCCCAAGGTACATTGGTTGTTTCGAAAGTTGTGGAGATTTGAGAGATAGCGACATTAGGACCGTCTAGAGTCTGGCGTGGGGCATGATTGTTTTGTATGACACGGTGTCTAGGAGTACTCGAGAAATCCAGAGTGTGAAGTTTCGTTAGAACCGTTGACCTACAAATAAGACCGTACCTTCAAGTCATGTCCGTTGAGTGACTCTTGAAAGGTTGGGACGAGTAATAAGGCGTAACACGCCGCTTCGCCAAGGTGCTTTGGTCGCAGCAGACAGAGAGAGAGACCACCGGGAATTTGAAGTCTAGCAAGCGAGCAATATCCGTAATTATTCACAATGTATGTGCTAATATTTTTTAAGTATTAACTGTGGATATACCTTGGCGTTAAGAGTGATTAGAATTCGGGGTCGAATTCAATTTAAGGGGGGTAGAATGTAATACCCCAAAAGTATTCAAGAATATTCAAAAGAGTATTTGGGAGAGATTAATTGAATTCGGAGAAGGACCAAATATAATATAGATTTAGCAGCAATTAGACAGAGGGGTTTTCTGCAGTTTTTCGGCAACCTGGGCCTCGGGCCTTGGCCCAGGAGGCCCATGAGGGGCCGGTCACCAATAAAAGGAGGGGGGAAACCCTAGTGCTACAGTACTGCCGCGCCCTAGTACTGTAGCGCCGCACTGTAGCATCCCCCTACTGCTATGCCAAGAGGAGAAAGGATGGAGAGGAAGGAAGAAGGAGGAACGCCGGGAATTGGCCAATCGAGGAGAAAGCAAGGAAAAGAGAAGGAGAGGATCCTCGTGCGGTGCTGGTGTGGGTGTTCGCCAACGATTTGTCAAGGGTAACACCGATCTCCGATAGTTTAGAGGTTTAATTGGTTGTTTAATCAATGTCGGGTAATAGATTCAATTCTGTCCAGATTCTTGGACGTAGGTTTTCGTATCTTTAGAGGCAGAATTTGGGGATGACTTCTCTAAGAAAAAGTTGGGTGACGCCCTTAGCTTTACGTGGCCGCCAAGAACACCCAAATCCGATTAACGGTCAGCAAGTTATGAATTTTTTAGTGTCGCTGTCCTGCTAGTCTGTCAGATTTCTGACAGGTTGTAGAAACCTGGGTTTATTAGTTAAAGACGAAATCAGAGGATCTCGATATAACAAAAACTGTAGATAATTTCCATACCTTTCCAGGAAGCTAAAGAACGCAATATTTGAATAATCATAGCAAACGTTATGGTGGTTTTAGTGTACTGTCCAGAGAACCTGACGTGAATATTGATGTCCTAAAGAGTGGCTTGGTAGGGGCATTTGATGGCAGAATCAGAAGGGCTCCCCAACTAAGTTTATTTAGATAATTTTATTATCTTTCCATAAAGTATTAGAACACCTGATTTGGATTCCTGAGCAGAAAGTTATATAATTTAGAAGTTGACTGTCCGCAGTGGACACTTAATCGATCGGCAGAAATTGGAAGGTTGGGAAGCGCTTGGGAGTTTAGCGAGTTCAATTGTGTTCTTATTTGTTTATGGGTCCAGTATGCTTGTCTTAGATTGGGCTATTATTATGTTCAGGTGGGAGGGAGATCCCAGGGCAGCGCCTTCTTCGGCCCATCGCCCTCGCGTGGTTGAGGCAAGTATTCGGGTTAAAGAATAATGATGATTGTTTGCTAAGATTGATTGTGTCTTGATCGTGATTGCCATGCATGGATGTTATTGTGATGAATTACAATATATCTTGGTATATTCAAGCTATGGTTAAAGTTTCCTGTGTTCATGGTTAATGCTTACATGTTATTATGTACATGTTGAATTCATATATTTAGAAGATAATGTCATTGAACATATGCATGTAGTAAGCATGATTGAGTTTTGGTCACGTGGTGACCAAGTATGAATTGTTGAGGTCCCCGCCATGTCGATGACGGGCTAGAGGTCCCCACATTCGTGTAATGTGGGCAATGAGTAAAGAGGTCCCCATCATGCTGATGATGGGCAAAGGTCCCTATACTTGTGGAGTATAGGCTCTTGGTCCCTATTGCCAGAGTGCATAGGCATGGGTATACATCGACGGTTGTATACCCCGCATTACCGGTAAAATGTGAAAAGAGATAAAGATTAAAAGGTGCATTGCATGGTTGCATTACATAAGCATGAAGGCTATGTTTAGCGTAATGTTTAATTGTGAATATTAATGCTGTGAATGGTGTTTCTAGATTTGGCCTTGTTGATACTTGCTGAGTCTGTGGACTCACCCTTGCTTTGTTGTGCTTTTAGGTACCACTGGCAAGAGCGGCATGCATGGGAGGGAGTAGCTTTTACTGGATTGCACACACTACCCTTCATCCTAATAAAATCATATCATGTAGTTCATACTATATGAATGAGTAAACTGTTAAGTTTCATTAATAGATTTGGTTGAGTGTTTTGGTCTATCTGTAATGTTGAGATTAGTGGTTGGATTATGCTAAATATTTCTCTATCGGATTAGACTATATTATATGCTTGGATGATAGTGAATGTTGATTTGTTGATGAACTGTAATAAGTAAACCAAGATGGGAAGGAAGGATACCTTCTCCATGATTTATTACCGCTTGAGTCTAGTTTAATGATGAACTGTAATGATAGAAACTAATCGGTGAAGGAAGGATACCTTCTCCATATATTGGATGTTTTATTTATGCCTTCCTATGATATTCTCGCTGGTACCTCCTAGATTGATTAATAATACAAAGGAGGTTCTGCCGAATTTTGGTAAGATGGTTGTAGGTAGTTCGTTTTATTTGTTTAATTTAGTCGCATTCCAGGCTCATGTTGGGCTGGGGTGTTACATCCGGGTGGTCCGAACGGCCCTAGTGATCAGGTCTGCCCGTTTTAGATCGAACGGTGGAGATTGCGTGGGGAGATTAGGATTGTCCCAACGCATCTGGTTCGCTCATTTTGAATCGGATGGCTCACAATGAGCCACGAGATTGAGGCTGAGCCCTACGCGACAGAGTTGGGTTCAAAGACACGAGTCTGGGTCGCTATAGTGCCAAGGGTTAGGGTTGAGTTTAGAGTTGACTAAACTCAAACTCACTTCAAAACTTTGACCGGGGGTTTTAAAATATCAAATAAATTTGTAAAAATATGAAAATTTGTAGAGAGACTACTGGGATGATGTATGTCCCAGATAAATTTTGAAAACCACGGTTTCATGATTTGAAATACTTAAATAATTACTTAAACCGAATAGGTTTGATTAGAGAACCAAGAATTTTCTTAGGATCACAATAATCTCTAAAAATTTGATAAAAATTATATTAATTTGTGATAAATAATATAGTATTTGATTAAATTATTTCCTAGAGTTCTTTACTTGCAAAACCTTAAAGTTTCTCCTTGGAGTTTCAATTCAAGTTTTAGGTTTTATTTAAATTTGAGGTTTTTAATTTGTAACAAATTATGCACATGCTCCAAAATGACAAATATGATATGAAATGCATATAATTACTGCTTATAAAATTTGGGGCTGTTACAAACCTACCCTCCTTAAACAAAATCTCGTCCCGAGATTCTAGTGGTTCGGAAATTGGAACGAAAGGCTATGGCAAATCTAGCTAGGTTTGGTCATAGGGCCACACTTCGGATTTTGTCGCAACCCGAACTCAAATCCGAATCATGTGAGGTTATCCTTAAGTTTTAGGTCCTATAGAGGGAAGCTATGTCGAAGGATTTTCCAAGATCCTTCTTTCAAGTGTTTTCTAAACTGTTCTTTCAACTCTAAACGAAATGTACCATCTGTTGTCTTGATTTCCTTCAAAGATAGGGCTAAGAGATCTTGATGAAGTAACATGTAACATCCCAAATATAGGTTTGTGTTTCAAATGTAAGAAAATGAGAAGAAATTAAAACTTTTCTTGCATCTTGTTGTTTTTGAACTTTTCTATAATTCTTGTAAAAGAATTGTGGAATTCAAAAACTTCAAACCTCCAATTGACTAAAGTCATGATCCCTTTTTCATCCTTGTAAGAATCTTGTGTTCAATCTCTAGAAATATTTTTTTTTGGTTCTAGGGATGCTGTGTGACTCCTCTGAAAAATTTCATAATTTTTATAAATTATTTGATAATTTTTGGAGGCCAGTCAAACCAGTTTGACTCTTGGTCAAACCCTAGAACAAACCTTGAGGAATTTTTGGAGAAAAATGCTTTATTTAAAAATCTCTAGAAATTTTATGCAAGGTTCATCCTAGAGCTAGGAACCTCTAGTCAAAATTTTAGATTTTTTGGAGTTATTTTGCTCCCTCTAAAAATTCCTCAAAGTTTCAGCCTCAATTCAAAACCCTTAGTCAAAGTTGCTGTTGGGTTTGGGTCAGACCCGAGCCCGACTCTTGTTTGGTTGGACCCAACCAACTAGAAGCGCGCAACCCCTTTTTAGTCGTTGGATCTTGATCCAACCGTTGGAGTGCTTGTGGTTTGGTTCAACCCATTCGGCACTTTTGACTCGAGCCTCTTTGCTTCTCTCGCTGACTGGTGGGCCCGTGGCCTGTTCTTCCTCTTCCTCGCATGCGTGCACCATGGCCAGCGTATGGGCAGAGGGAGGCAGTGCTGGGTCACCTCCTTGGCGTCCTTCAACGGCTCTTTGCCGCTAAGCATTAAATGCTTGTCAGTTGCCACCCCCAAAGTCGTGTTTTGAGCTGCCCCCAAAGTCGTGTTCTGAGCTGCCCCCATCCCCTCAGCTCGCCCATGGCAGAGCCATGAGCCAAGCTCACCTTTGAGCTTTGCCTCTGCTTAACCCGTTGCTCTCTAGCTATAAAAAGCCCTTGAACCCCTCCTTGGATCCTTTTCCCAGCAAACCCTAGCTTCCTCTCAGGTTGCTTGAGCTCAAACCACAGAAAACTCAAATCGCCATTGTCGGCCGTGGAGCTTCTTCCTCGCCGCCAGTGCTTCAAGGATTCCTTTGCAAATCTTTTCGTGTCACTTTGCGCCTTTCTTCATCTTGTTCATTTCCCCTAACTTAATTTTGGTTTGCATTCACAGGAATCATCCAATTTTGAGTTTGTTTATTTTCGGCCGAGTTCATCCCCTTTCTTCCTCAACTCCGGTAAGGTGCTCCTCTCTTCAATTCTTTGCTCATGGACCATCTATGAGCTATATTGAAGCTAACCCGATGACACGGTCTTGTTCTTTTTGCTCAGACCGGCTTCTCCACGTTGTCTTCCTCAAAGCCAACGCTGTTCTTCGTCGCCAGAGCAACTTCGGCCATCTTCTTGCCTCTACAGCGCTAAGGTAGCTTCCTAGTAGTCCTTAGAAGCTTGGGCACCCGCTTCCTTGAACCGCTGCGGAGCTTTTCTTCGTTTTCGGTTTCGGCCGTGCTTGTCACTGCCGCTCCTCTCCGGCTTGCCGGCGTTCTAGGCCGCCGCTGCTACCGTCGAGAGTAGGCCCAGTGGGTGCGCAAGGCTATTGCGAACCCATTTTGGCCTTTGGCTTGCGCCGCCGTGACTGGAGTCGCTGGCGGCAAGCCGTTCTTTGCGCTCGGTGCTTTTGTCGGACGCGTAAGGCACTGTTGTGTTTTCGTTAGGACAAAGATCCTCTCATTAATTTCGTAATCATTGTTAATCATTGTTAATCATGGTTTAGTAATTAATGCTGTCCTAAACCGACACTAACTATCACTGACAGTGGGCCCGCGCTTTTAAAACCCCCGTGCGCTTTAAACACTTGTGTGTGGCCCACGTGTCACTGACAAGTGGGCCCAGCGCTCTTTAAAACCTCTCGACGCGTGCACAGCACTTTGTGAAATCTGGACCGTCCGATTTTGTTTCGATGGCCCAGATCTTCGTGAACGTTCGGACCGCCGAACGTCCCAAATCGCTGTGGACCGTCCGTTTCTCGATCAATGGTCCAGATCTCGTGAACGTTCAGACCGTCCGAACGTCACTTGGTTCTGAGCCGCCCATCTTCAGATCAACGGCCCAGATTGCTTTGAATGTTTGGACCGTCCGAACGTCTCTTGCATTGTGGACCGTCGATTTAAATCCGACGGCTGAGATTTAGCGCGGGCTTTTGAGCGCGCGTTTCCTCTCGTTCGCGTGGGCCGTCCGATTCAAAATCACTGGCCCAAGCATTTCCGCTTTGAGTTAGTTTAAATAAAAACCCGAAAGCTTTTATTTGTAAACTGTTAATTGTGTTAAACTTCAAAATTGCATAACTAATTCGTTTTAACTCCTTTTCGGTTGATTCAAATTTTGTTGGCTCTGGCTTTAACTAAGATTTAATCTAAAAATGGTTGGAGGCTTAGTTTAGTTCCAGAAAAAGTTGTTAATAGATTTAAATTCGGTTTAGCTTGATTTGTGCTCTAAAAATTCACTTAACTTGAAAAATGCATAAGTAATTCTCTGTAGATCCTTTTTGAGTGAAAACAAGTTTGTTGGTTTCCTTTGTTAGTGTGCTTAATTGTAGAATAGGTTTTAGGCATGCTACTATTTCTAAAATTTCTTTGGTTGCATTTATTTTATGCACTTTTTCATATCTTTGAAAAATCATAGAAAATGCATCCTAGCTCCAAATGAGGTGAATCAAGTTGTGTTATTCATGTAATGAGGTGCTTTGTTTACCATAAAAAATTTAGGTGCAACACCTCTCTGAAAATTTGTGCCAAAAATTTAATTTCGGATGAATAGTACCCGAGATGAATTTTTCAACCTTTTTCCAACCGGTTGAACTTGTTTTGGCCATAACTTTAGCATTGAGCATCCAAATCAATTGGTTCTTATTGGTAAATTCCTAAAAAATCATGCTCTAGCTACTGTGAAAATTTCATGGTTTTTGGTTGACTTTGGTTTTTGAGTCTTTTCGGTGTTCTTCGTTCTTATCGGTTCTTTTCATTTCTTTCGTTAGGTGCCGACGAATTCACTAAGTTTGAGAGTGATCCTCTGCGGCAAGAAAGTCTCCAGCAAGGCAAGCAGTTTGATCATATTGATCCCATTACTTTTAAAGTCTAATACTTTGTTTACAAATTGTATGCATGCATGCTTTTGTGTCAAAGTTAATTTTACCGATTAGAGGTAGCTAATCCTATTGCATGGTTGCACTTAAATTGTTCATCCCCTATCACTAGCCTTAAGTTATTAATCTCGCCGGTGAATTAGAGCCCGGTGATTGAATTATGCTCTTTTATTTGTCTTTTCGGTGTCATGCTTAGAAATGCTTAGCTACCGGTAGAATTGGGCGGTCATCGGCTTAGTCGATGATCTTGATCACACAAATCTTATTATTATTCCATTATGTCCAGCACTTTGTGCTTTGTTAATTTGTAAAGTCAAAAACTGAACATGAAAATGTTTCAGACTTGGGCACAATGGTTGATGGTGTGATTGTTGGGTGTGACTGGAATGGTGCCTAAGTCCACAAGGACTGAGTTACTTGTGTCACTAAGCCAAGCGATTATTGCGTGCTAACCACACGAGGGGGATATGGGACCTCTCTTGACTTAGTACTTTGGGGGGTATTAATTAATGAGTCGTATGGTGGTAGTTGTTTAGGGATGTAATTCAACATGGGAAAGGAGGGGGAGCATCCGCAACGGCTTGAGCTAGGTCGATGTATCCTTCTCTTCGTATGGGTCCTTGGTGGGAGCCCGTAACGGCGTTTCACTAAGGGTCAACCCCCATACGGGCGACTCTTAATTAGCACATTCAATTGGAAATGTCTCGTAGGACTTAGCCGTGCCGGCATACCAAAGAAAGTGTGCTTAATCATGTGGTAAAAAGGCGGTCTGATGTGTGGGTACATTGGTACACCCCTACAGGGTTCAAACTATTTGAATAGCCTTGTCCTAGGTTATGGACATGCTTGGTAAGGTCGTGCAAGAACTAGACTATAACATTTTAATTAAAACTTGATGTGGGTGGTACGAATGGGGAATTCGTGCTATTGTTGTGGTGGCTATTGGGTTAGTCACCTCCAGGTTGTATTTATGTTATTATGTATTGTCTCGCTATTATTTGAACAATTAAAAACAGATTGTTAAATGGCTTTAAATCTATTCCATTATTGCAAATGAAAACTTGCTTTATGTTGAAAATGAACCTAGAGCCTTCTCCTTTGATTAAGTTTGCATGTAGCTATGTATAGGATGTTACCCGTAAGTGTTGCGAGTACATTTTTGTACACATTTGCATTGCTTCATTGTTGCAGAGGAGGTTGATCCCCAAGGGATCGGCTATCGTGAGACGGACTTCGACTTTGACGACTAGGTTGGCGGCCCGGTTGGTTGCCTTGTGGGGTAAAGGCACACTAATTGGCTCTTGTTTATCGCCATCTTATGGCTTTTGCTTCCGCTGTTTATTTAGTGATTTATCTATCATTTGGCCGGTCGGCCTCTTTTGTAATAACTCTATTATGTATGTCTTTTGGTTTGTAAAGCTTTTGCTTCGGTTCTGTGTTGTATGGAATTGATGCATAATTTTCTAAAGGGGTATGTATACTGCAATTCTGGGAAGTATATGTATCTCGAGGTTCGGATTATTTGATTTGTAATGCTAGGACCAAGTGGATGGTTAAGCATTACAAGCCAAACAATCTGGGTTCTCACATAACATGACGTTGCTGACATATTTTCCTTTCCTTTCCAATGCTTTGTTTAACCTTCCCTTTCTTGATTCGAAGGTACTGCAATCCTAGAAGAGGTAGGGTGCTCAAGCCTCATTAGGTCTTCACGCTCCCAAATGGCTTCCTCTTCCGGGTGGTTACTCCACTGACTTCTTAAGAACTTGATATGTTAGAAGTGCGTTCGACGTCATCTTCTGATAGAACGAAAAGACTTCCTACAAGGAAAGAGTCACTAAAAGAGAGGGTTCAGATTTGAAAACAATGGGGTTTCTTAGCAATTGTAGGTTTTAGGTGGGAGGATGACACAGCTCCATTCAATCGACCGAAATAGACATCGATCGATATAACGAAAAAGGATAGGGACAAAAAGACTTAAGTCGCTTTGTTAAAATCCGATCTTCTTTCCAAAGACGAGATGATTCGATCTTCAACCAATACCACTTCTATCTCGATATTTTCGGTTTGGCAACCTCTCATTAAAATCCACCAATCATATTTAGTCTAAGGCAAACGCACTCTAATCTACTGTTCCACAATTTATACCTTAAACACTGAAATCACTTGCTTTGATGTAATCTTCCAAGCTACCATAAATTCCTAGGTTTAGTTCGATTTCCAAAAAGGACACTGACTTACTTCTCAATTTTAACAATGCATAAGTGAGCACAAGCATCTATGAATCCATTCTTATAATACAAATCATGGTTTAACCCCAATCTCGATCACATTTTTAGGAACACTAATAATCCTAAGGGAAACCACCATGTTGCTCACATAATCCATTACATTTGTCTTATAAATTTCTATCATAGGGTATCCTCAATATAATTCTCAATCATAATCATTAAAGAACCGCATTTCAATGCCTATAATCCATTTCATAAATTTTTTGTTGGTTTCCAGCAATTTTTCCTTACAACAATGTAAATTTCAAAAGAGGGTATGTCTATGCAAGATCAAATTACATCT
Source organism: Phyllostachys edulis (assembly GCA_036346405.1). Classification (NCBI taxonomy): domain Eukaryota; kingdom Viridiplantae; phylum Streptophyta; class Magnoliopsida; order Poales; family Poaceae; genus Phyllostachys; species Phyllostachys edulis. The sequence continues at coordinate 103,321 of JAYEVD010000339.1, read as the reverse complement.
TCAAGCAATGCCTCTATATTTCCACTTCTCAATACTTCTGTTAGCATGATCAATTTTCCTGCAATAAACAATCCACCAAATACTTCCAATCAACCTTTTAAGGTCTAATCCATTCATCCCTACCGTAAGATCTTAAATAATCACCAAAGTCAACACAATTATCCAAGGTTAAAGATACACCTCCTTTATCCATAGTTAAATTCCAACCTAAGTAAATTAATTCATCCATAAGGCCATTCACCTAAGGTGAATTCATAATCCAACTATAATCCAAATAATTCGAGTTACTAACTTTGTCCAAATCAAGTTATCCACAAAAATTATCTTAGTTCTATTCTATAATAATAACTCGATGCCTTCCAAATTATACTTATCCTCGGGTATTACCTAAATTCACCTGCCACATTTAATCATCCCTAATAAATCTAATTATATTATCCTGAGGACAACTTATTCCCTTACAGATAAATCCCATATTCAATCCTCGTTGCCATCCACTATATGACCATTCATTCACCTAATCATTCTCTATCTCTAGAAGTGTTACGATCCGGTCGTATACTCAAATACAATTTCATAGATCTCAAAAGATCATCATAAGCATCCATCAAAATTTATAACATCATCACAGTTTCAAATTCTAACTGTGTCACACTGAATCCAAATATGACTAAAAATCTCATTGACATATTGACTAAGATATACCTTTAATCTAAATCTCCATGTGAACCCATAAATTAATTATTCAAGCCTATTACATGTGTTTTATGAGTTCAATCTGCAAATTTCCCCGATATAAATCCAACATCATCCGCAGGCAAACTTACACCTCACTATGATAGTTCCATTTATACTCATATGGTAACCTTTGATGGTAACGCCTACCATAACCCACAATTGATATCACAAAGGTTAATATCTCAGGATTCAAAAATCTAATTAACTCTTCTAAAATCATATTCTGGGATCATGAGTAATAATTCAATCTCAATTATCATACATCACTCTAACAATGCACAACCACCAATATCAACCAAGATCTAATTAAGGATAAAGTAGCAGTTATTCAATCATAATCATATCCTCCTCTTTACCGACTCCACTATTAATCTCTTAACCAACATGCGACTTCCATTAAAAAGATGAGAGGGAAAAGCATTAGGTAGGGGAAAACAACAGGAGTTTTTCTTTGAAAGAGTATAGAACTACAGGTATAATCTAATCTGGTTTAATTACTTTTAGTTGGACAACAATAAAAATAAGCTACCCTCAGTTTATGTTATGACAAGTTTACTTATCAACAATTTTTAAAGACAAGCATGTTCTTTAATTTTACAACAATCTAGCATATCAAGTTACACATCCATGATCTCCAAAATTTTAAATTCATGCAAGGCATCTGTATATGAGCAAGGCAGGTTGTTAAATTCTAGTTTAGTTAACAATTTTAAGATAAAGTAATTTAAGGGAGGTTTCAAATTATTCTTCTATAGACTAGTCAATTTCATGCTTTAATCATCACGATGGAATACTAATCATGCATCTTGATTTATATAAATCATTTTTAGTTATGATTCTTGCTAACAACCTGAATAACCAGATATGCTTAAGTTAACTTAAAACTCTATGCATGATCAAAGTGCCAAAATCATGATGCCTAACACATACTTTGAGGTATCCTCTACCCTCCTTAAACATTTTGATGCATAAGAGATGAGTTGAGGAGAGAATGAGCACTAGGTAAGTAGAATGAGCATGAGGTAAGTAAGCGGGCAATGCTTATGTAATAATCCTTATCATGAATGCATAACCCCAAAACCTTGAAACTCAAGATCCAAATGGGTGTACTAAGGTTCAAAGACCTGTACAAGATTCAAGCGAACCACAGTTAGTTTTCTGACATAGTTGCGATACAACCCGCCCGTAAGCGATGCACAACTATTTGGAACAACAGAGAGCAAATGATCACACTACAAAATCTAACTTCTACAAGATAAGGAAAATAATTAGGGTGGATATAATCTAAGAATAATACCTTACTTCATCCTAATATCGCAGTGTGGCACATCTTCTCGCCCTTTCGCCAAAGCTCTCCTAGATGACTACTAGTGTAGCTATTTGTGGAAAAGAGAGATGAGCAGTGGAAAATTATTTTGCACAAGTCCAATGAATAGTGAGATAAGAATTAGAGACTAGGAAGGGAAAGGAATAAAAGATTTTCATAACTTAAATTTTCTGAAATTATTTTGCTATTCAGAAAATAATTTCACAGAAGACTCACTAATGCTAACGACCATGCTATTTCTAACATACAGATAGTATGGCTCTGATACCAAGCTGTAAGGACCCCAAAATTGGATTTATTTTCAAGTCAAGAGATTATACCAAAGATATAACTCTTAACAGAAAACCAACCCAATTCCAGGTTCCCAGATATGTGTCACACATTAGTTCCCAAGATCAAGACTAATGTGCACATATCCTATACAACATCGTACACAGTCATACACAAGTCACACATATAACATTAATTTTTACAAGACTAGAGTTCGGTTAAAAAGATACAAATGACCATAGCCAGTCATCTAACCAAAGTTATGCAGCGGAAACTAAGATTTGCAGCGGAAACAAAATAGCAAAAGAGCCACCAAGTGTGCCCCATCACCCGCAGGCAACTGAGTGGACGTAGAAATAGCGTACACATAACTGTCCTCACCTGCAACAAGTGGTTAAAGCACCTGAGTACAAAAGGTACTCGCAAGACTTACACAAAACTACTAAAAGAAAGTGTTTAGTAGAACCTATTCAAAGGATTAGAATTTGTACATGCTTAAGGCTGACAACAGGAAGGTTTTAATGGTGTTAATTTTTGCATATAGCAACACATCTTAATCCTACACTTGCTAAGTTTTGATATGGCAGTTTTATAAACAAGATTGGACTGAAACAGTAGGTAAAAGAGAATTTAATCACAAACAAGAACAAAATCAAAGTGGCTGTCCACTTTGACCAACAACAAGCATGAATAACCCTTCATGCCGAAACCAGTACCCATGACAAAATTTTAAACAGAGTCTATACAAAGATACAATCAATCAAGTGTTGTCCGTAACCGTGGACATAGCTATTCAAATAGTTTTAACCCTACAGGGGTGTACATCTTTACCCACAGGACTTGACTAGCCCGTAGCCTTATGAATAACGACACACTTCCTTTGGTATGTTGGCCGGGTAAATCAAGATTCGGTATTTTTCAGCAAGTTGACATTATTGAGTTGAATCGCCCATGTGTGCTATTCCCGCTTAGACAACGACTGATAGCATCTGCCTAACCAGGATACACAAGTTGTGTCGGGAAAGCCGACCCAATTAAATAAAAATAAAATTTGGGCTCCCCTGCCCATATAGAATTGCAATCGGAGCCCTACGAAACATATATGCGATGGAACACATATACGTCCTTACACAGCCAGCTTTCCAACTCAATAACAGCAGCCCCTTACTTAACCAAACAGTGCCCATACACCGTGTGTGGAAGTACGTAAGGTACTCAAATTGATAGGTCAAAGTTCAGTCCTTAATCGATCCGAACAAGACTACAATATTTCCCAATCTCGTGCACGAAGGCACCATCACTAGTATCCACTTGTCCAGATCTAAAACAAGTTTTTATCAAACTAAATTTAACTTAACTTTCAGTTTTGACAATCTGAACAAAGAAATCAAAACAATAATTCAAATAGTGTTTCCCATGACCGACAAGATAAGCTTGTCAACCAGACTACCGAAGTACTGACTTGTATGGCTAAGTACTCACACAAATAATAAATATATCATCACATGATTCCTAACTTAAGCATAGGCGTATGAAATGATCAAAGGTAAGCCACAATAATTAGGACATAGCTAACTAAACTCACAAATTATTCATATGTCCAAATAGCATGCACGCAATTATCATTGCATTTCAAAATACTAAAGTATCAAAACTGGGATCAACATGGTGCAAGAGGATGCTTGCCTTGGTAATAAACCACTTGTTCAGGTTCTGGAGCTTCAGAAATAGATTCACTCACATTGGTACAATCAGATCCTAGAAAGAACAAAATCAAAAGAACACCCAGAAAATAACAGAGAGCAAAATGCTGAAAAGATGCATGAATGCTAACATAAATAGTGCTTTGCTTTCTAGGTGAACTTAAGTAAAAACTTTGGTTTAGTTAAAGTTCAATGAAACTTTTCTGTAAACTAGGCAAGATTAAAAGTATTAAAGTACAAGTGATTTAGCTACCCAATTTTCAGTAACAAAGACAAAAGAGAGTTAGTCCAGTTTACAGATACAACTTTTACTAACAAAAATACTTTACTAGATTATGTGGTTAAGAAAATACTGATAATATTTATCAGTTTAACTAGTCATTAGTACTAGCTGACATGGATTAAAAACTAATTACAAACTACAGTTCTGTTTGGACAAATCCGACAACAGAACAAAAATTGCCGAGAGAGTTCTTGGCAAACTGGTAGAGTTGTGATCCAATGCGACGCTGGCTAAAGATCAAAATGGATTCACAATAGTACAATGAACCTAATGATGGCCAGAACATCACCGGAGTTTGGCCGGAGCAGCGGCGCGACAAGAAAAACAGTGAAGGTTCAAAATACGGCAGAAGTGGCTATGCCGATCTAAACACACAAAGTGCAAAAAGGCTTCTGCTTATGCTACTAGGGTACCTAAAGAGGCTACCTGAGCTGAGATGGTGGTCGGAGAAGAACTGGAGCTCGCTAGCGACAAAAGACCGAAAACGACAATAGAGATGACCACGGTGACAAGAAAGTCTGGACATGGAATCAACGAGTGAGTGATTGAGACTTGTTACATAGCTCCCTAAGAAGCACAAAACGGAGGGAATTAAGAGATGGCTCACCTTGCCGGAGTTTGGAGATGAAAGGGGTGAAACTCGGCCGAAATAGGAGATTATCAAAATTCAATCAACCTGTTTGGCCAAAGATGAAATTAGTTGAGGGGTTTTGCTTCTTAGATAAAAAGGCACGAAGTGACGTGAAAGAGCTAAGAAAAGCTCACCGGAGCAAGAAAATCACCACGGCGAAGCTCCGGGCGTGCTTTGGACAACCGAAGGAGAAGCACTCGGTTTCAATCTACAAACAATGCCAAAACTCACATTAACAAGATGAATTAAGCATTGAGATAGATGAACAAAGGGTGAGAACGAGAAGCTACACCGGAGAAAACGAGGAAAGCTCTGCGGCAACAAAAATGGCAGAGAGCAAAAACTAGAGTTCTTATACCCATGTCGCCGGGGAAAACAATGGAGGTCGTGCGTGTCCTCATGGCAGCAACAGAGCGCCAAGTGGCACATGCATGCTGCAAAACTCGCTACGCAGCGCCACCGCATGGTGACGAGCTCGGTGCTGGCAAAAATGGCGCGGGGAGACAAAGATAGGTCACAGACATGCGGGTCCCGCTGTTAGTATCAGCAAGGATACACAACTGCGAGCTTAAAAGAATGTTGACCGTCCGATCAAAAATGAACGGTTCAAATTTAAAGGGATGCCCGGGTGGTCCGCTCGCTCCTACTCAAAATTGACCGTGCGATCGAAATCCAACGGTTACGAAAAGGGGCGCGCTTGAGTTTCAAATGAAAAAGGGTGGCAGCGTTGGATTTGATTTCAACAGTTCAGATCAACGGGCTGTCCAGATGGTCTGAACATTCAAATCAACGTGGACGGTCTGATCTAAATCCAACGGCCCAGAATCAAAGAGCTTTCGGAAGTCCGAACGTTACCCTTGATCTTGGCGGTTGACTTAAAATCTAACAGCCCACGCGCTTTGGGCTTACCCAAGGGAAAAGATACGGCTCGATAGAAAAATAGCGGAGCGTCCGATTGAGATCAAACGGTGGAGATCACGTGGGGCATCCGGGTGGTCCAAACGGCCCTAGTGATCAGGTCCGCCCATTTTAGATCGAACGGTGGAGATTGCGTAGGGAGATTAGGATTGTCCCAATGCATCTGGTTCGCTCATTTTGAATCGGAGGGCTCACGATGAGCCACGAGATTTAGGCTGAGCCCTACGCGACAGAGTTGGGTTCAAAGGCACGAGTCTGGGTCGCTACAGTGCCAAGGGTTAGGGTTGAGTTTAGAGTTGACTAAACTCAAACTCACTTCAAAACTTTGACCGGGGGTTTTAAAATATCAAATAAATTTGTAAAAATATGAAAATTTGTAGAGAGACTACTGGGATGATATATGTCCAAGATAAATTTTGAAAACCATGGTTTCACGATTTAAAATACTTAAATAATTACTTAAACCGAATAGGTTTGATTAGAGAACCAAGAATTTTCTTAGGGTCAAAATAATCTCTAAAAATTTGATAAAAATTATATTAATTTGTGATAAATAATATAGTATTTGATTAAATTATTTCCTAGAGTTCTTTACTTGCAAAACCTTAAAGTTTCTCCTTGGAGTTTCAATTCAAGTTTTAGGTTTTATTTAAATTTGAGGTTTTTAATTTGTAACAAATTATGCACATGCTCCAAAATGACAAATATGATATGAAATGCATATAATTAATGTTTGTTAAATTTGGGGCTATTACAAGAGTAGTGCTCCTATTCACCCCCTCTCGTCACCGTTCCGGTCCAACACTGTTGTATTAAGAGGGGCCATGTTTTAATAAAAAAATCACAACCCACTTTCCTCTGACCTTCATCCTCCTCTCTTATCAATCCAGCCCCCATCTCTCCAATTTCCATGGCGCCTCCACAAATGTTACCCATCCACCAGCCAATTTCTCACCACCCCCGCCGTCCATCCCCTTCTCCACCCGCTGCTGCCCCTCTCCTTCTCTCCGCCACTTCAATATCCAATGGAAGGACATCTTCTTGGCCATCCAGCGATTGGACACGGCGACGATAGCTAGCAGCGATCCCTTCCCCGGCATCCCGATGGCCGGATCCTGATGAGGATGTGCCTTCCTCAGCCTCTCGATGGTTGGACTGGAGGCAAAGATTGGTGACAACACCTTCCCTAGCCTCCGGGCGTTCAGATCTGGTGGTGGCGTGTCCATCTCTATCCTTGCAATGCTCGAATATAACAATGCTAAATGGTGCGCCTTCGTGATTTATTATTTTATCCGCTGAGGCTGAGTCAGAAGGTTGAGGGCAACTTTTTCTTTTTTTCTTCCTAATGCCAACCCACATTGTGTGTAAGGTCCACCTCAAGATGCCCTTCTCTTTATCATCCCAAATACAAAAGCTTGGGACGTCAAACACATATGAGTTATCCATATTATTTGACTACCATATTCCAGATGATACGAATATAGTTTAGGTTTTCCCATTCGATTAACAATTTCTCCTTATTCGTATTTGTATTCTCATGAAAAATATGACACAGATATGGTAGAGTTTTGCCATCCGAAATGTTATTTTATCTAAACTATTCAAATTCGATAAAGCAATATACATATTTATTGCAACATGCCAAATTAGTTGGACAAGTCTTTTTAGTTTAACGTGAATTCATGTTCATTTAGGTTAAATAAATAATTAGAATGATTAAATGTGCTATGTATGAGGATAAAATATCATTAATATATTGTCATTACAAAAGTTACAAGGAAATCCAAATCCGGCCAAATTAGGTAAACATTTTTGAGTTTCTATTAACTATAACATCCTGTCGTATTCATATTCAAGTATATGTGAATTAGTATTCGTTTAAATACGATTGGGTGATTTGCACATTTAACCACTGTTTAATTTATATTTGATCTATTGACGCCCCAAACAAAAAACCCATGCTACGGGTACATATATGTAGGGGTGAAAAAAAGCTCGAACCTCACGAGCCAACTCGGCTCTGGCTCGTTAAGGACTCGGTTCGAACTCGGGCCATAAACGAGCTAAGCCGAGCTAGCATTTTTGCTCGCTATCTTAACGAGCCAAGTTCGAGCCAGCTCGCAAGCAACCCGTTAAGCTCGTTTATATTAGAACCCAACTCAACAAGCCTAGTAGCTCAATTAGAACAAGCCAACCTAAGCCTACCAGCTCATCCTAGCAAGCTGCAATCCTATCCTACCCACCCACATAGTAGTGCCTGCCCCGCACATACACAACCTAGCACGCCTCCCCCTTCGGCCTGTGCTCGGCGCCCTCCCCCTCTGCTCCGGCCACCTCCCGGTGCCCTCCCCCTCTAGCCTCCACTCGGCACCCTTCCCCTCTACTCTGGCCACCGCTCGGTGCCCCTCCCCCTCCAATCCGTCCTCCGTCGGGCATCCTCCCCCTCCACCCTCTACTCGGGCGCCCTTCCCCTCCACCCTCCACTCGACACCCTCCCTCTCCGCGTCCGGCCTCCCTCCAGGGTCCTCCTCTTCCTCGTCCGACGTCTGACCAGTTGCCCTCCCCCTCCGCGTCCAACCTCCGCCCGATGCCCTCTCCTTCCGCGTCCGGCCCGACACCCTCCCGTGACCCAACCCAAACGAGCCAACTCACGAGTTTATAATGAGTCGAGTCAAGCAGACATTTTTTCTTGTTTACTTAACTAGCCGAGCTCGTTTCTTAACAAGCCGAGGCTCCTTGTCGTGTCGCCCGCCACTTACCAGATCAGTTTACTTTGTTAAGAAACCGGGCCCAGGCCAGGAGTCATGGCCTAAGGTGGGCCTCCTCATCCATCTAGTAGCCTATATATAAGAGGGGGGACCCCCCAACCATTGTACACAGTATTGAGAAGAGCAATAAAGAGAAGCCTGAAGTCCCCTCATATCTCTGTATTCATCTATTATTCTGTTCTTGTGTTCTTGCATTGTTCTTACGATTCTGAATTTATCTACGAGGTAATCGCTCGGACTAGACTCGCCAGCGACAGTTCCTCAACACGTTATCAACATGATCAACTCTCCTTGGATCGAAAGGTAACCGCCGATGAACGACACTCGTAGATCGAATCGTTTTTTCTAGATTACTTTCAATTATGCAAATTTAGCTTTCTAGATTGTAACCTTTGGTGCAAATCCGTTCTAATCTACCACGAGCCGACTTGGAGTCGCCGGCACAATGTCGATCGGTAGATTGCATGAAAGATTGGATGTCGATTGTACCGTAGATTGGAAATTACAAATTCGTTCTAATCTACCGCGAGCCGACTTGAAGTCGTCGGCCAAGCCGATCGGTAATTGCATAAATGATAATTGCATCGCATGAACAGTACTCAGAAAAAAAATCAGTCCCATGGCGACCGCATGCGCCGTGCATGCCTGCCTGGAGCTATGCGTCGCCGCCATGGCCGGCTTGAAGCTGCCACGGTCGCCCGAAGAGCCGCCTCCCCGCCGCCATGGCCGGCTTGAAGCCGCCCACTGCCCACGCCGCCATGGCCCCCATGCGCCCCACGCTCGCCCCGTACTCCCCGCCCAACACGCCTCCGCATGGGCGCTTAGCACCACTGGAGCTGGAGCTGCCGCGCTTGAAGCGCCGGAGCCGCCGCACGGCCATGGCAACGACGGAAGCTGTAGGACCGGAGAGGCGACTAGAGGGGGGGTGAATAGGCGCTCAAACAATTTTTGCAACCCCTCAAAGAAACAGCAACAAGAAACAGAAAGAACTGCTGAAAAATCACAGAATGCGGTACTACCACTATGTAATGAAAGGTACTACCGCCCTTCGTATTTTTCAGCCTGACAGCAGCAGTTTCGAAACCAAAAGATGATCAACTTTTGATTCATCCAAACAAAACCTATCAAACTTGAAACATAACATCTAGATAGGGTCAGGAACCTAAACCAATCATTCATTCAATAGATCCATGATAAAGTTTTGATCTTTTTCAACTTTGGTAAAGAACAGCTCAAAACCGAGTCCTAAACCTATCTCTGAAACTAGACTTGCTCGTGGGTTATGAATGGTCAAGAAGACCTTGGATGATCTCCCACAAGGCACAGCAAGCAAGTCCAACAGTAAGAACCAATAGAAATAGGATGGATCAACAAAAGCATCAAACACATCAAAGTTAAGTGCAAGAACAGAACGAACTCAGCTTAAGGCAATTTCATGGATTGATTGAAGAATAGAGATTTGAGGTTTACAACCACTCCACACTTGGAGGACAAAGCCCAATACATGAGCAGCACTCAATCCATCTCCTAAACCCTAGCTCTCCTCTTCTCTCAAAACCCTAAGAGGTAGTTTCCCTCAAAAACGCACACTGCTGGAACAGCACACAAGGGTTTATATAGTGGAGGCTAAGCATCTAGGAATATTCCACTTAGGGCACCCATCAACCCTAACACACAATGGGTTAACACACGCACACATCTCAAAGTGCCATCTTCACGTCTTCGTCTTCGATTGACCTAAACCGCTTTTCTAAGCGCCGACCCGCGCTGTGGTTTAGCCAACAAGTCACAAAGGCAGTATTTGGTGAAATTACCAAAATACCCCTTCTCGATCCTTCTCCATGGACCAAGTCCAATCCAATCGAAGCAATCGCCTGCTTCGCCACGTGTAGGTTGATCAACGGTTCTCATCTTGTCTACAAGTCTCTCCAGTCCGAATCCCATCGGAACCTCCAAGTCACTTGCACCGACCTCCGCGCCGCTTGATCCAACCAGCTGCATCGAACTGCCCGTTCAATCCACCTCATCCATTCTGCGCCATGCTTGAGTCACTTGACCTCACCCGGCATCCATGATCGCTCTGGACCTCAGCTCTCCAAGCTTAGTCCCAATCTCCTTTGCCGTTGACCGTCGTTGACCTGCAAGCCACCTGCACAGCAATAGACAGAGAAATCGTCTCTAGGAACAAGTTCTTCACAACTTGACCCACGTTAGCTCAAAACATGCAATATGCAACACATAAGCATTAACAAATAAGGATATGACCAATCCCTAATTCAGTTCTCTGAAAGAAACAAGGATAACCAAAATTCTCAGTAAATGCGGTACTACCGCCATGTTACACCCGGTACTACCGCATCACGGTAGTACCTTTTTCAGCACTGCGGTCGTACCGCTCGCGAGGAAATCTCAAAAACATCGCTACTGGTATTTCCATACCGCTCCACAATGTGGTCATACCATAGCGCGGTATTACCGCCAACAACATGCGGTACGAATGTTTTGCAAAACTCAACACGAACTCAAAACCATCAGATCAAAGCTATTGACACTTGGACGCTTCAGATCTGATCACTTTCAAGCGGTCTGAACATTCACAAGATCCTCTACCGTCCGATCTCGATCGAACGACTCACACGATCTAACCCGTTCGGATGGTCCGAACGATCAACAGAAAATGGACCGTCAGATCAACATCTAACGGCTCGAACAAAACACGCGTTCAAACCCTAGACTTGCGGTAGTTCCGTTCCAACCAACGGTCGTACTGTTGTGTGGTAGTACCGCGGCTTACAAGCCGGTACTACCGTTTCCAGAAAAACGCCTAACTCTCACAAGGCCACCGGTAGCACCGCTCTACTTAAGCCGGTTGTTCCGCCATGCGGTATTACCTCGGATAACAAGCCGGTACTACCGATTTTCCCGACACTTTGCTGAAACTTTCTGAAAAACAGGAATTTCAACAAACCTTCAACCAAATTTCCAATTGTAACATCATTTAGGATCATGAGCATATCCTCATGGTGTTCACAATCTCCCCCTTGATGAACACATTGGCAATTTCCCAAAAATGAATGTTTTGAGGTTTGAAAGTAATAGAAAATCAGATTTTCGCACAAAGGCACAACTTGGTCCTAAAAGCAAGTGAATGCAAGGAATTTGACCAAGATGGCTTCAGAAAGGCTTCAGCAAGTGAGATAAGGCAGAGGAGGCAAGGAGAGCTTCAATTTCTAGAAAATCTCACTTTAGGTCAAAGGAAAGAGCAAGTTTTCAAAAAGACCTAAACAAAACATCATTTTTTATCCAAATTTCTCCCCCTTTGACAATGGAGTCATCAAGTTGCATGGAGGAAGCTATGACAAGAAATGGATGCTATTTTTAAAATTTTTAGTTTTTCAGTTTTTTAATTTTTAATTTTTAGCAAGAGGAGCCAAGAAGATTATCCATGAAGACTGCACAAGTATTACACCAAGCCATGCAATGAGAAGAAGCTATGTTCAATCATGGCAAAACATGTACAGTAAAGCTAAGGCCAAAATAGCAATAATTCTGAGATTAAATGAATTGATAGCATGACAAAGTGCTCAAGATCGTAGTTTCACTAAAGGTATCCAAAAATGAGTGAAGCCATGTCTATAAGCAAAATGGAGCCCAGAAACTCAAAAATGAGTCAATTTTGAGCATTTTGAGTTCAATTTTGAATCAATTCGTTCAAGCATTTGGAATTTTAGCATTTTGAGCACTTTGCTTAAAAGGATTGGTTTATCTTAGTAAAGCAAGTCCTGGACTAGGAGCCATCCACAACTGCCTCCTAAGCTTCAATCAATTGATAATTTTGTTTTCTTAGCATTGTGCTAGATCTCAAGCTTTGCCGCGACCATCTCAAGCGATAAGCTTAAAAGAGTGGTCTAGGTCAGCCAAAACTCCCCCTGAGTTCATGCCTAGTGCAATGGCAAGCAGTCTCATAAGAAAGAATTGGTGAGATCAGTTTTTTCGCACAGAAAAGCCCATTTTTCATTTGCTTGACTTAAGAATTATCATAGCTCAATTTTAAAGCTCAGAATAAGTTCAAGATTCAATTTAGCCTATATGACATGGTATGAATCATGAGAGGATCACTATGGAAAAACTAGTCACAAGATTCAACAAGTCATGTTTTGATTCAGTTTGCTCACAGATAATAAAGCTAGCATGGCAAAAGCTAAGCTAAACATGAAAAGCCATGAAAGAAGTCTAGTAGACTAGCACAAGATATGGCAAGATATAAAGCAAGAAAACAAGTCATACAAGGATAATAATCAAAGATCCATGGATTTATATTACAATGCAAGTTGCTGAATTTTAAAATGCATTATGGTACAATGAATGGAAAAGAGCGAGCTCCCCCTCAAAACAGGCCAAAAGGACTAATAACCCCCAACTCTCCCTGCAAGAAAGCAAAACGAGAAGAATCAAGAGCTTTAGTAAAAATATCCGCAACCTGCTGCTCGGACTCTACAAAGTGAAGCACAACATCACCCTTCTCAACATGGTCTCTAAGGAAATGGTATCGAATGTCAATGTGCTTTGTCCTAGAATGTTGCACTGGGTTTTTGGCAATGTTAATGGCAGAAGTGTTATCACAGAAAAGAGGAACACTACCCAAGGACAACCCATAGTCCCAAAGAGTAGATAAGATCCAGAGAACCTGAGAGCAACTACTGGCTGCAGCTACATACTCGGCCTCGACAGTGGACTGTGCAACAGAAAACTGTTTCCTATAAGACCAAGAGATAAGAGATGTGCCTAGGAAATGACAAGTGCCAGAAGTACTCTTCCTATCGACTCTACACCCAGCAAAATCAGCATCAGAAAAAGCCCGAATAGAGAGAGCAGAATCAGAAGAATACCAGAGTCCAAAATCAAGAGTGTCTTGGAGGTACCTGAATATGCGTCGCACTACTTGACGATGAGAAGCACGAGGAGAAGCCTGAAATCGAGCGCACAGACACACAGCAAATTGTATGTCCGGCCTCGACGCAGTGAGGTAGAGGAGGGAGCCAATCATGCTGCGGTAATCCTTCTGGTCCACGGGCTCGCCATCCTCATCTAGGTCCAGCACGGTGGTTGTGGCAATGGGAGTAGACATTGGCCTACTGCTTCCCATGTCGAAGCGCCGAAGAAGGTCCTTTGTATACTTACTTTGATGAATGAAGGTGCCTTCTTTCAGTTGCTTGACTTGAAGACCAAGGAAGAAGGTCAATTCTCCCATCATGCTCATCTCGAATTCCCTGCTCATAGAATCTGAAAATCTTGACACCAAAGCATGAGAAGAACCACCGAATATGATATCATCAACATAAATCTGAACCAATAAAAAGTCACTGCCATGCCTGAGAGTGAACAAGGTTTTATCAATCATTCCCATTTTGAAATCATTTTTAAGCAGAAAACTCTTACGCCTATCATACCAAGCTCTAGGGGCTTGCTTCAAACCATACAAGGCTTTGGAGAGTTTAAAAACATGATTTGGGAATTTGGGATTTTCAAAACCAGAAGGTTGCTTGACAAAGACCTCTTCTTCTATGACACCATTCAAGAAAGCACTTTTGACATCCATTTGATAAAGCTTAAATCCCTTAGATGTCGCAAAAGCTAGCAAAATACGAATGGCTTCCAATCTAGCTACTGGTGCAAAGGTCTCCTCAAAGTCTAAGCCTTCTACTTGGGAATAACCTTGAGCTACAAGCCTAGCCTTATTGCGAACTACCAACCCATCTTCACTTTGCTTATTTTTGAAAACCCATTTTGTTCCAATAATATTATGATTAGGTGGAGTTTCAACTAAGGTCCAAACTTTGTTTCTTTCAAAATTTTCAAGTTCTTCATGCATGGCATTGATCCAAGAGGAATCAGATAAAGCATGGGTGACATCTCGGGGTTCAAAAGACGCGACAAAAGTAGAATGTGCATGAGAATCAGGAGAAATAAACCTAGAGCGAGTGACTCGCTCATGAAGATCCCCAATCATCTGCTCAGGTGGATGCTGTCGCTGAATGTGAAGAGGAGCTCCTGGTGCAAAAGTGGCCTCTACCTCATGGGCTGTGGAGGTAGGAGCAGAGCCACTCAGGTCATCGGTGAAGATAGGAGGAGGTCGCCACCAAGCCGAGTAGTAGAAGCAGGCTCTCCAACCATCTCAGAAGTGACTGGAGGATGGATTGGGTCCTCATCCTCAGAGTCATCGTCGACGAAGATGATGTCTCGAATATCAAGAACCTGTGTACCTGCAGCATCGGGTCTAGTACCAGAACTAGCCTCATCAAAAGTGACTTCGTAAGTCTCAACAATTTTGTTAGTGTCAAAATTGAATACACGATAGCCACGAGAATGAGCAGGATATCCAAGAAATATGCCATCAGAACATCTAGATTCAAATTTATTAAGGTTGCCATGTTTAAGAATGAAGCATTTGCAACCAAAAATCTTGAAATGAGAAACTTTGGGCTTATGACCAAATCTGAGCTCAAATGAAGTCTTACCAATAACAGATCTCAAGAACACTCTATTGGAAATATAACAAGCAGAAGAGATCGCCTCAGCCCAAAACCACCTAGGTGTGGAATGCTCATCTAGCATGGTCCTAGCCATCTCTACAAGGGTTCTATTCTTCCTCTCTACAACACCATTCTACTGGGGAACTCTAGGTGAAGAGAACTGGTGCTCGATTCCCCTATCAGTGCAGAAGGTAGCAAAGGAAGAATTCTTGAGTTATGTCCCATTGTCACTCCTAATGGCTCTCAAGGCTCCAGGTAGGTCAACAGCAAGTCTAAGGACCAACTCTCTAAAGATGCCAAAAGCCTCATCCTTAGAAACCAGAAAATAAACCCATGAATACCTAGAGAAATCATCCACAATCACAAGCACATACCATTTCCCACCTGCATACTGAACTCTAGCGGGGCCAACTGTGTCTAAGTGCAAGAGCTGACTAGGTCCATCAGTCATCACTAAGGTAAGAGGAGGATGAAAAGCAGAAACCATCTTACCATGTCTACAGGGTGTGCACACTAGGTCTCTAATAGCCTTCAGCCTAGGCAAACCTCTAATCAAATCCTTGCTACTGACTCTAGTTAAGTGGTCGAAGCCTATGTGACCAAGCCTATGATGCCACAATACTAAATCATGGGAGTCAGAAGCTACAAGACATCTAGGCCTGGAAGCAGAAGAGACTAAAATCAGCACAAAAGATCCTCTCAAACCTGGAGATCTCAAAGACAAGCTCACCCGAGGAATCTAGAACTCTACACTCACCACTCTTGAATCTCACTTCTAGACCCTCATCAAGCAGCTGAGAAACAGATAGCAGATTATACCTCAGCTTACTTACCAGAGCGACGTCCTTAAGCATGAACTTGTTGTTGACGCACACAGTGCCCTTGGCTGTCACGGTCCCAGTAGAAGCATCCCCAAATGTGATCAACTCATTGCCGGATGCATGCGTGAGGGAGGAGAACCATCTAGAATCTCTAGTCATGTATCAAGAACACCCGGAGTCAACAAGCCATATGTCCTCCTTTCTCGTACGACGGACCTAAAGAGCACGAACAGGAAACATACGTGCCTCAGTACTAGGGTTAGTAATAAAAGACTTGGGAATCTAGTACTGAGTCACACGATGCTTGGGCAAAACAAAAGAAGCAGCAGTAAAATGGTTAGGAGCAAAATCATAAGAATGCACATGAGAACCACCTAGACCTCTCTGAATCGACCTACCAAAAGGTCGGTACTCCCCCTGTCTAGATGCTACCCGTGGTCTCTCCTCACAATATCCTAAACCAGAATGCTGCCTAGAGCTACCAAAGGAGTCAAAGAAGTCCTCTACGAACCTAGGCCTATGTCTGGCAGGAAAGACAGGCTGCCTGGCTCAAGAGAATACAGCAGGTGAAGAAACTCCTCTAATGGTTCTCAAAGCACTCACCCTCCTTCCTCTCAATCTTTGCTCTACGGAAGCAGAACTCAACGATATGGCCATCCTTCTTGCAAAAGGTGTAATGATACTTGACCTTTTGAGGGGTCTGACCTGATGAAGCAGAAGCACTTGTCTTGCTAGAAAGAGTTTGGGCAAAACCTGCAGATCTAAAGACAACCTTAGATGGCTCAGGGGGTTCTACCTCAAACAAGCCACTCTCAACAACTCTCGCAGTCTTAGGTGGATGGTTCTTGGAATGCTCTAGGAAATTAAAACCTAGGCCACTATTCTTCATACTCACCTTAGATTGGTCAAGAATCATGTTGAGCTTCTTCTTCCCACTAGTAAATCTCTCAAGAGTCAATTTGAGGTAATCGTTCTCTTTGGCTAGATCCTTACATGATGCACATTTATTTGACTCGATTACCTTATTATATCTTTTCTTAAGGAGAGCCAGCTCAACATTCAAAGACTCACAAGACACACAAGAAGAATTCTTAATCCTATCCACTTGCTCCTTGAATTTAACTCTAAACGCCTCTTGTATCTCATCTAAATTTTGTCCAACTTCAATGCAAAAAGCACAAGAGCTAGAGTCAACTACTTTCTTGGAAGCAATCATGGACATAGATTTTTCAATTTTAGCTTTCTCTTCTAGTGTCTTGTTTAGAGCTTCATTTTCAATTGTGAGCTTAAGGCAATTTTCACATGATGCAGATTTAGAGTGAAAAACCATTTCTATCATCTCTTTCATTTTAGTCTTATTAATCTCACAATAAGAGCAAGTGTGACTAGCATCAAATTTCTGCAATTCTTTCATAGCGCTATCCAATTTTAATTCAAGCAAAGCACAGTTTGAGCAAGGTAAAGGGATAGCATCTATAGCAATCATATCTAAAGCAATGGCATTCATGCAAGCAGGACTAGACTTGAGAGATTCTAATTCATCCAGAGCATCTTTCAGTTGATTAGCAACAGAGAAATGAGCAGATTTCAAATTTGTCAATTCATTATTCAAGCTAGGGCAAGCATCACAAATGTCAACAGGATTAATGGATTTGAGCCTAACAACTTCTAGGTTCAAATTATCAATCATAGTGTCCTGTTTCTTGATCAATTTAGCTTGCTTCTTCAAATTGTGTTCAGCAATGACCAAAGCACGCTTCATATCAGCAAGTGAGGGACATACCTCATCGGGATCGCTGAAAGGGTTGTCGTCGTTGGAGGAGTCGACGTCGTGGCTACCCCTGGCCATGAAGCACATGCCGGTGAAGTCCTGATCCTTCTTCTTGCCATGGGAGTCATCCTCGTCGTCCTCCGTCCTCGAGTCCACATCGCTCATGTCAATATTCTCCAGAGCGGCAAGGACCCGACTGATGAACTTGCGGTAGTTGGTCTTCTTGGGTTTCGCATCCCTAGCTTGAGGACGCCTTCGAGTGTCCTTCTCCACCTTGCCCTTCAGCTTGGGGCACCTGGAGCGAATGTGGTTTGGCTCACCACACTCAAAGCAAGTGACAGGGCCACCTCTCTTTCTGTTCCTCACCTTGTTGTATACTCTCGAGAATTTGGTGGATAAAAGGGCTAAGTCATCCTCAGGTAGATTCTCTAGCTACTCATCGCTCAAAGAATGCAAAGCGGACAAAGAAAGACCAGATGAGCCAAAATCCAAAGAATCAGAAGAGCTACCCTTAGATGGGTCAACCACCAAAGCCATCGACTCTGTCTTGGGGAGACGCGAGATAAAATCAATCTCATGCGTCTTCAACCTCGAGTAAAGCTTATCCATGGTAAGCTCACTCATGACAGTGTTGTCATTGATGGATGTGATCTTCATCCCCCAGACTCTCACATCAAGAGCACCCAGAAGTTGGCGTGCATTCTCCGACTCAGTGAAAACAAGATCAACAGCACGAAGATCATGAAGAATCTTGGAGAACCTCCCCCACAGCTCATCTAAAGACTCACCAGGCCTTTGCTCGATCTTTGAGTATTCTTTCTTGAGCTGGTTCTGTCTCACTTCCTTGATCGTAGTAGAACCCTCGTGGTAATCACAGAGAGTCCTCCAGATCTCGTGAGCAGACCTCAAATGAGCCACTCACTCAAACTCAGATCGACTAAGACTTTGGATCAAGAAGTTACGAGCTTTGCTATTAGCCTCAACATCTAGAGTGATCACATCGTCATTGGCCGGCACGACATATGGATTTTTGACCTTAAGCCAAATAGCGTGCCCTTGAGCCTCGATGTATGCACGCATAAGTGCCTTCCAGTAAGCAAAATCAACTCCATCAAAAATATGTGGTTTGGTTGAATACTTGTCAGTCGCCATGGCTCCAAAAACCGGTTAAGATCTATGAGAAGAGCTAACCGGGCTCTGATACCACTTGTAGGACCAGAGAGGTGACTAGAGCGGGGTGAATAGGCGCTCAAGCCAGTACTACCGTTTCCAGAAAAACGCCTAACTCTCACAAGGCCACTGGTAGCACCGCTCTACTTAAGCCGGTTGTTCCGCCATGCAAGATATCATGGATAACAAGCCTAAGATTACCGATTTTCTTGACACTTTGCTGAAACTTTCTAAAAAATAGGAATTTCAACAAACCTTCAACCAAATTGCCAATTGTAACATCACTTAGGATCATGAGCATATCCTCATGGTGTTCACAGAAGCAAAGTAAGAAAAAAAAGAGGGTGGAAGGCTCCAGCCGCCGCGCTTGAAGCCTCTGGCCGGTCGCCTCCACCGCGACGACGCCACACACGGCCGATCACACTGCTCTTTGCCACCGATCGGCCCACTGGTCGATCATTGACCTCCATGCGCAGACCAAGATATGGCACCAACACCATGATGCGCCACCGACCGGCCCCATCGCAACGCCGGCCACACGCGTGCCCGCTACTACCACCTAAAAGTGGCTCTCCTCGTCGGCCACGCCGCCCCGCTGCCCGCCGCCCGCCTCCGCAAGGCGGTACCGCTATCACCGCCTCACGCCGCCGGCGCCATCCCGATCGCCAAAGAATGCGCCACGCCAGCGTTAAGCCGCCGCCCGCGCCGCGGCTTCACGTGGCCGCCGCTCGCAATGGAGCTAGGGGAACCCTAGCTCCCATTTTGAAGAAGCGGGCAGGCCGGGTGAGGCCACGGGCCGAAATGGGCCGATGGTGCGGGCCCGGGAAAGGCCAACTGGGTCGGTTTTGCAAAAAGAGACCGGCTAAAAAAAAGAAAAGAAAATCCCGGTTTTTGCAAAAGGGCTCTCGGAATTCTGAAAATTACGAGAATTTTTTTTGCAAATAAGGGAATTGTGCGAAAACCCCGCTAAAAATTGGAAAATTATGCGAAATTTTTTCTCAACATTGAAATTTCGCGTTTTAACCCCTGAAAATAGCAGAATTTGCCGAAAATTTATTTTCCAGCAGAAAAGGGTCTTGGGAGTTTGTCACATCCCCAAATTAGTAAAGAGGATTACTATGCATCTCATTAACATGCATCATGATTTCTAGCATTTACATTATATATTGCACTTGGAAAATCTGTAAAAGGGATTAAACATATACTGTAAATGGAACTCCAAAAGAAAAACCAGAACAAATGGTACTGAAGGTCCTCTGGAAATAATTTATTCTAATACTATATTAATTATCATAAATTAATATAATTTTTCCTAAATTTTTGGGACAGGGTTAAACCCTGGTAAAATTCAAACACAATTATATAACCTACAATAAGCTCTCCTTCGTTCATTTCTCTGGTGAGTCTCAACCGCGTGGTCCCTATCTCTTTTACCCTCAATGCCGTTTCCATTTTGCCTAACCTCAGCTCCTTCGATGGCTTGTAGCTTCTAAACCAGATTCGTGCCCTCTAGAGCTCTAGAGCACGCTCCCGTGAGCACCGCCTTGTCAACCTTCACTTACAGTGAGGTATCCTCAGTTTTGCGCGTCATCCTTCGTGCTTTAACCTATTGAGCAAAACCCCTAAGCTTATTTTGTTAATGCACGACAGGATTGGGTGAATTTGAAGCTTGGACCTGGAATTGGTAAGCCACTCTTCGATTCCTTGTGTCCTCAGCATCTCTGTAGCATCTTTGAGCTATCTTGACCATTCACTGTCCGTAGGTTTGCTCCAGTCATCTTCCTCTCGTTGAAGCTTGTCGCCGCCGTCATCTTCTTCGACTCCGACGGTGCTCCAGCAACCCCAAGCTCCCCGAGCACCTTTCTCCGCTTAGGTAACCTCTTAATAGCCCCTAGGACCTTGGCACCTGCTTACCAGAACCACTGCGGAGTGTTATATCATTTTTCGTATTTGCTGTATTAAGCGCCGCCGCTCGCCGTCGGCTAGCCGCCGTTCTGGGCCGGCTCAGGTGCCGTGAGTGCCCTCAACGGGTGCGCAATACTATTGCGCACCTGTGCATATCCTCAGATCGCGCCGCCATGGCACACAGCGCCGGTGAACCGCGCGGACAAAAAACCGTTGTCGGTTTTGGACACGCACTGTAGCAACATGGTTAGGAGATAAAAGACAATCATTAGCATTTAATCACTGTCTTAACGGCTTAGGAGACACTTACATGTGGACCCAAAACTTAAAACCCGTACCGTTTCGCGTTATAAACAACTCTTATAACTAAAATCGTTATGGACCGTTGGATGTAAAATCGACGGCTCTGATCCGTCGGGCCATTCGGACCGCTCTGAACGCGCCTCGGCTGGGGACCATTGGATCTTGATCCAACGGCTCACAAGCCTGGCCTTAAATTCAGCACGGCGCTACACATGGATGTGGGTCACAAGCGAAGCAGCCCACTATCGATAATCTGCTAGCACACGCCGTAAGAAAAGGTTAAATGCCTTAAAAATCCCGAACGTATTAATTTGCACACTGAAAAATATGAAGAACTTTAAAAATACATAACTAATTCATATTAACTCCAAAATGAATGAAACCACTTCTGATAATTTTCATTTTTTATCAACTACATATTAAAATTGGTTTCAATCATGTCTCTATAACAGAGAGCATTATTTTGGAAAATGAGCTATTAACTGCATTATTTTTACAAAAAGAAATTCATAACTAAATCATGAAAATCCCAAATGGGGCAAACTCAACTGTTTTGGACTTATAATAATATTACCTTTTTATCTATGTAATCATTGTATTCACTACTGTGCTACAAATTTTGCCCAAATAATTATAATTGATGAACAGTGACAGATTACAATTAATTTGGATTTTTCTGAAAACTAAACTTCAAACCTTTATAACTTTCACATACTAAATCCAAATGGAATAATTCTTTCACCTAAATTCATCTAAAATCATGACTTAGCTACTGTAGAAAAATCATGCATTTTTTAGCACTTTGAATTTTTGAGTATTTCTCGATGTTTATTCGGTATTACACTTATATAGATTCCGAGCCTATTGATATTGACTTATACGCTACCGAGGGAGAGCAACTAAGCTACCAGCAAGGCAAGCATCATTTGAACTTTCTTTTGCATCATATTTGATCCCAGATTTTGTTAAGTTAGTGCAATGATAATTGCTTGCATGCTATTTTGATAATGTCGCTATTTTTGTGATGAATAGTTAGATACATCCTATTATCTTGTCATTATGGTTATTTATGAATTATTCCAGTACCTTCATACTTATGATAAGTTGTGTGAATTACGTGGTATGGGAGTGCTTAGCCATGCAAGTCTAGAACGATAGTTTGATTGTCGGGAATAACCTGACAATTATGGGAAATACAAACTTTATAAATTTTTGGTTTATTTCAGATCTCCGTATCTATTTTATGAGATAAAATTTGTCAGTTTAAATGAGTTTTGGGTCTGGACAAGTGAATGCTAGTGAAGGTGCCTTCGCGCACGAAAGTGGGTAAGTGATTGTCTTGTCTAGACCAACAAGGACCGAACTTTGGTAACGTCGTTGATTCAAGTACATTTGTGCTATCACACGCGGTATATGGGTGCTGTATGGTTAAGTAGGGGGAAGGTTTTATTGTGTTGAGTCCCACGGTGGTGTAATTGTAAGGGCATAGGACCGTGAAATCCTATGTTTCCTTAGGGGCTGATAGGACAAAGAGACCATAACATCTTATGTTGCCTAGGAGCCCGGGGTTGAGGGACTTAGCCCAATGGGATCTTCTTGCTAAAAATGACCATATCTTAATTTACTCGGCCGGCATGCCATAGGAAGTATGCTATTTTCAGAGGCATCTGGAGGCTTACGGGCTAATCAAGTCGTGTGGGTAAAGTAGTACACCCTGCAGGGTATAAATCTATTCGAATAGTCGTGTCCACGGTTATGGACAACCGCTTGAGTTCGGGAGTTACTATTGTTAGACTTTGACATTTTATAATTGTGATAAAACTTGGTATTGTCATGAATGGGATATTCATGCTTGTTGTTGTATCAAAGTGGACAGCCACTTTGCTATTTGTATGCTTGTTGTTGGATCAAAGTGGACAGCCACTTTGACATTTGTACGAGTCATTTGTTATTCAATTTATTACTTATTCACATGCTTTACTTCTACTTCAAATCTGATTTGGAAATGGCACTTAAAAAACTAGTATGTGTAGGTTGTAAACTGTTGCGTCTCTTTTGCAAAACTAAGCCAATATGAGCCATCCTTTGGAACAGCCTCTAGCATACTAATTTTTATTTGTGTAAGACTTGCGAGTACCTTTGTACTCAATCCGGTTGCTGCAATTTCAGGTGAGGAAGGTTATGAGTCCGTTGAGCTTGCTAGCGCCGATTTAGGCGATGCTAGTGAGTAGTGCTATCATTTATCTCCCAGTCGGTTGCCGGTGGGATATGGGCATACCACTACTGGACTTTTGGTTTATTTACTCGCTTCCGCTGCTACTTAATACTCTCATTTGAATTTGGCCGGTCAGCCGTTGTAATAGTTATAGACTTAACTACTACGTTGTATGTCTTTTGGAACTATTAATGTGTGAATGTTGTATGGATATGATCAACGTTGTATGAGAGTATGAACATATTGGTCACTGATCTTGGGAGCCAATATGAGTTCATGCTCGCTGTTCATGGCTTCCCATTTAACTCTCTAAGTGTAGTGCTTGACTTGTTTGGGAACCGACAATCATGTAGTGCTTGCAGAGGTGCAGCGCGCATGATCGTCGGGGCTCTAGTAATTAGTTAAGCCTCTTGCTTAGGCAGAGTTAAGTTGGAATCCATTTACTTGAGGTCTAGAGTTATGTCCTTAAGACCATGCTTAGTCTCGGTCTTAGGGAGATAACCCAGGGGTCCTCACAGCGTTGGTATCAGAGCCATACTGATTGTAGTCTTATGACAATCACAGGCAGCGATGCTTGTATAATAGGCTCAGGAAGAGCCACAATTATACTCCTGATGGGCACAACTTTGGTCATTAAAGAAGCCTTGTTGTACCCAGAATCGACTAAAACTCTCAAGGATATTCGCGCTAACAGTTTCCACGCAGAGACTGAAGAAGAGAATGGTAAGGAATACCTGCTCATTGCAAAGCGTGAAGAAAGTGAAAAAGGGTATTAGAATGACTTCCTTCATATGAAATTAGGCTATACTATACTAATATTAAGGCACCTGCAGCCTATACTACCCTGAAAATCGTATTTAGAAGCTCTGAACTTTTCTATCTCTGGCATGATAGATTATGCCGCCCAGGTCTTAAGATGATGAGAAAGATAATTAAGAATTCACAGGGACGTAATGTCAATGTAAAGAATTTCCCGAATCAGAAAGATTTTGTGTGCTCCACATATGCCACCGGGAATGTAATTACTAAAACTTTTGCTCTCAAAGCGAAGGATGAAGTCCTTGCATTCCTAGACCGTATCTAGGGAGACTTTTGTGGTCCTATACAGCCCCTGTAAGGGCCCTTTTAGTATTTTATGGTGCTCATCGATGCTTCCTCAAAATGGTCGCATGTATGTTTATTGTCTACGAGAAACCACACTTTTGCAAAGCAAATCTCGTAGATAGTTAAAATTAGAAATAATTTCCCTAATCATCATGTGAAGTCCACCAGAATGGACAACGCCGGAGAATTTACTTCAAAGGCATTTGATAATTATTGTATGGAAATGGGAATTAGAGTTGAGCATTCTGTACCGCATGTCCACGCCCAGAATGGACTAGCAGATCTTTGAAGAATTATAATTTACCAACTACATTTGGGGACACGTAGTCCTTCACGCAGCAACTCTCGTCAATTTTAGACCATCGGCATATAACATCCATTTACCTATGCAACTAGCACAATGGTCAGTACTGAAAATTTTCCATCTTCGTAGGTTTGGTTGCAAGGTTTATATACTTATACCACCACCACAGCGAACTGTAATGAGCCCTCTCTGAAAGTCTGGGATATACATTGGTTATGAAACAACATCCATAATCTGGTATTTGGACCCTATGACTGGAGATTTGTATAATGCCCAATTCGTTGATAGTATATTAGATGAGGTTAATTTCCCGTCATTAGGGGGGAGGAAATCAACCCCTTGATGAAAATGTTAGGAAATAACGTGGCAAGTCACGAGAAGTCCAAAAGACAATTGAAGTCTAGAAGACAAAAGAAGTCCAGAAGATAATTGAAATCCATGCATATGACCTGCGCACTAGTGAAGCAAATAATTGAAGTCCATAAGATAATTGAAGTCCAGAAGATAATTGATTTGCAAGCATTAGTGAATCAACTGCCCGAACACTTTAGTGATTTGAAGAGCGCGACCAAGTCATATGTGCCTGCACACAATGCACCAGAGAGGATTGAAATACCGACGAAGTTATCCCTAATCCTGTCCTAAGGCCTCAGAAAGGACGAGAACTCCAGCCCCTCGAATCTGAAGTAACTGGGGACGCCTGGTGAAAAAGGATAAGAATGACTTGACACAGCCAATCACCGAAGTTCTCTAGAACTAGAAGGGGAGCCAGTTGAGACCTAGCACCAGTATGGAACCTTTAGAAAAAGACATACCAGAATTGAACATCCCCATGAAGAGAGACATCAGCATAGATGTGTGCACACACATCGGAGCTGAAAAACTAAAGGGACTTACCCCGCAATTGGAAGTAGCAGTGAGCAAGTAGAAGCATTAGAAGAATCGCCCTTTGAAGAAATAGCTATAAACTTTGTGACCTCGGGAGAATCTATGAATAAGACAACAGCCAATGTCGACATTTATTTTGCAAAGAAAATTGTCACACCGATTTTGATTCAGAGCCTGCATCGCTTACTGAATGTAAGAAAAGATCAGATTGAGAAGATTGGAAGAAGACAATAGAAAAAGAACTATTCTCTCTGAATAAAATAGATGTGTTTGGGCCTGTAAGACACACGCCTCCCCATGTGCACCCCGTAGGGCATAAGTTGGCATTTGTTCGAAAGAGAAATGAAAAGAAGCAATGCTTCTTGCACAAGGTTTTACTGAACGTCCAAGAGATGATTATGAAGAAACCTATTCTCCGGTCATAGGCAGAACTCCCTTTAGATATTTAATCTCAATGGCAGTACACTTGAAGTTATAAGTGAAATTGATGGATGTGGTAACTGCATACCTTTATGGAAATTTGGATTCGGACATTTATATGAAGACACCTGAATGTATCCCTGTCCTGAACCAAGACAGAGCAAATAAAAATCTGTACAGTGTGAAACTCAGAAAATCACTGTACGAAGTTAAGCAATCAGGAAGGATGTAGTATAATCGCTTGAAGCAACTTTCGATGCAAGAAAGGCTACACGAACAATGAGAATAATCCCTGTGTATTTATATAAAGATCCCATGATGGTTTTTGTATAATCTCAGTATATGTAGATGATCTGAATATCATTGGAACCCTGAAGGATATTAAGAAAGCAAGCTCTTATCTGGAGCCGGAGTTCGAAATGAAAGATTTGGGTAAAACCAAATATTGACTAGGCTTGCAGCATGAGCATGCCCCTGAATGGATTTTAGTATATCAGTCAATCTACACTCAGAAAGTGTTAGAAAGATTCGGCTTTGAAAAGGCATACCCTTCGAAAGTGCCGATGGTCGGGAGATCCTTGCAGCAAGACAAGGACCCACACAGACCTAAAAAAGAGGGGGAGGAAGTTCTGGGACTAGAATTCCCAATAGAAGCACTAATGTACTTAGCAAAATGTACTAGACTGGATATTGTATTTGCTGTGAACATACTAGCAAGGTATAGTACAAGACCTACCAAAGGCATTGGCAGGGAATGAAGGACATCTTCCGATACCTCCAAGGAAGCAAAGAACTTGGTCTGTTCTACAGGAAGAACCAAGACCTAACTATGAATGGCTATGCACATACCGGGTACCTGTAGAACCCGCATACAGCCAAGTCGCAAACAGGCTATGTATTCCTATGTGGTGGAACTGCATTTCATGGAAATCGTTTAAGCAAAGTCTTGTATCGACTTCGACGAACCACTCAGAAATCATAGCACTGTACGTACAAGGCCTCATAAGGAAGTGCTTGGCTTCGGCGGATGATTCACCACATCCAACAGTCGTGTGGATTGAATACCGCATAAACCCCCACTATTATCTATGAAGATAATGAAGCTTGTGTTGCACAAGTGCAGATGAGTTATGTGAAGAGTCATCTCACAAAGCATATCAACCCTAATTTCTTCTATGCTCATGAATTGTAAAAGATGGACGAGATTAAAGTACTGCATACTAAGTCATGTGAAAATCTAGCATATTTATTCACTAAGT
Source organism: Phyllostachys edulis (assembly GCA_036346405.1). Taxonomy (NCBI): domain Eukaryota; kingdom Viridiplantae; phylum Streptophyta; class Magnoliopsida; order Poales; family Poaceae; genus Phyllostachys; species Phyllostachys edulis. Next base: position 75,990 of record JAYEVD010000339.1, on the reverse strand, counting down.
CACTTCCAGTGTCTAGCTTTGAAAGATGAATACGTGGAATTGGAATGATGAGACTTAGAGAAGTGCAGAATTCAGGGGAAGAACCTTCACGAACTTTTTATTAAAGCTTGATCATGAACATTGAGTACCCAAAGAATAAATCTTGGAGATTAAATGAAATTGGGTGGATTGTACTCTTTTGCCCTTGACGAGTTTTTCTGAAATTTCTCGGTTAAGGTTTTTAACGAGGTAACACTACACCATGGCATAGTATTAAGGGCAATGCAACTGTCGGGAAAAACTGCGTTCAAAGGCAATTTATCTGCCGGCAATTAGTTTTCCCGGCACTTATGGCTGCCCAGAAAGTCTTCTTAGGAAAAATATTTCCTACAGATATGTGTATTTCTCGGCGATTAACGCCTAGAAAAGTTGATTTTCCTTGGCGATTATAGTTTCCCGTGATTAGCTTTTTCCTGCATTAGAGTTTCCCGGCGCTTAGAGGTATTGCCGGTAGTTAACCTGCCCTTGATTGTCGTTTTCCCCGGCAGTTAAGTGCCCTAGATAAGTTTTTTTCCCTGCAGTTAAGTGCCCTAGATAAGTTTTTTTTCTCGGCAGTTAAGTGCCCTAGATAAGTTTTTTCCTAACAGTTAATTGCCCTCGATTGTCAGTTTTTCCCTGGCAGTTAGACCTATTGCCGGCAGTTAAACTGCCCTCAATTGTCTTTTGCACCATTTAACCATAAGCAGCTCCATGGCTTATCAAGCACTTAACAGCAATATCAAATGCTAGCTGCACCTAGCCATCCATACTATTTCAAGCATAGACAGAAGCCTATAGTTAGTGTAAAGAAATGCAGAAAGATGTCCATTGATGTTTAGGGATAACTGTATGTTGGAGCTCTAACAAATGAGTAAATTAAGTGAAGTCAATAAAAAGTGCATTGAGATCTCCAAGTATCCTTATCATAATATGATAACACCAATCTATTTTACATAGTAAAATCTTGTAGTCAGAACAGTAACAGCTAAGTATCCTTATCATAATATGATAACACCAATCTATTTTACATACCAAAATATGCTTTTATTTGAGTAACACTTCAAGAAATGCGCTCTCCTCTAGATTCTTTAACCGCTTGCTCCAAGAGAGCGCATGCTGCGATATGTGCTCCTGCTGATTGACCCATCAAGTAGATCCTGCAGGTTAGTGATAAATTAGTCTATTAATGTAGTGAAAGCTAAAAAGTTCCTAAACCTTGTAGTGCACTTAAAAGACAACATCTAAAGCAGAGCAATTGTAGAGCCCAAACAGATGAATTGCAAGTCTTGACAAAAATCATTAGTAAAAATAGAAGTTGTGTTATTACTAGAATGCATGGGAATAATACTATCATCATTTAACTAAACACAGTTAGGCAAAACAAGAATGGCAAAACAAGATTTTCATTTGAATATAAAATACTTATAAAACATTGGTGAACTACGCCAACCTGCAAGGTCATACAGGCCACCTTTCTACATTATACTCCATCTCCATTGCCCTACACTCTGGATTCCAAAGCAAGGATAATCTTCTTCCTGGGACCCTGAAAGAATACCCGCCTTAAGTTTGACCTTCGCATCTCAAATCAAATTATAAGCATAATTTCTTATTGGAATTATACGCATGATTATATTTGCACATAAGAAATAATGCAGACTTCCTGAAGTTTAACTTTGCAGTAGATTTTACATTAATTAGGTCCCAGGTATATCCTCAAACAAAACATACAAGTGTATGCAGTAGTTTCTAAAAGGTGATCCAATTCCTCAGCAAAATGATCCCAGCTCATGCATTCTAATTTCTTGTATGTACTTGTTTACAGTTAAGTCCACAGTTTATGCAAAAGATAGCTAAAGACCTAAGATGGAATATTATCACTACCCTTAAGAAGAGGGATGTGAGGAGCCAACAATATGCTTTTATTTGAGTAACACTCCAAGAAATGCACTCTCCTCTAGATTCTTTAACCGTTTGCTCCAAGAGAGCGCATGCTGCGATATGTGATCCTATTGATTGACCTATCAAGTAGATCCTGCAGGTTGGTGATAAATTAGTTTATTAATGTAGTGAAAGCTAAAAAGTGCCTAAACCTTGTAGTGCACTTAAAAGACAACATCTAAAGCAGAGCAATTGTAAGTCTTGACAAAACAGATGAATTGCAAGTCTTGACAAAAATCATTAGTAAAAATATAAGTTATGTTATTACTAGAATGCATGGGAATAATACTATCGTCATTTAACTAAACACAGTTAGGCAAAACAAGAATGGCAAATAAAAGTGCACAAAGACACCTCAGAAATCAAATACAAAGATAGATTTTACTCGCACTATTTCATCAACAAACTGTACCAAGTACCATGCACAACCAGATTCAAAGGGTGTGAGCTTTCTATCTTTCTCGTTTGTGTCTCTTAATAATAACAACTAGTGGCCCTACGAGCGCCTTGGCGCGCGACAGTAGACACAACTTCTACCGATGAGGCAAAATGCATGGATGGTAATGCAAATTGGACAAGGATGAGTCTAAATAGGCATCGAGAACACATAGAGATTCAACACATTATTGGCATACTCAGTAGTTACACCATATCAGCCATGTTGTACACAGAAGACATGAAGGGAAGCATAGTGGCTACTCCGTTGCATGAATAGCTAAGGCAAAAGTAGATGCCATTAGATGCCATGTGTGGTGCGATCACCAGTGAGGTTAGGGATTACATCAGGTTTCAGAGTAAGTAGCATTGTAAACAGGATATTACATTAGTTTTCTTCGAACCCAACACTTTAATTTCCTGCAACTTTCATAATCAGGTACCCTAGATAATTCTTTCACGAAGCATCATATGCATATAGTCCAAAAAAAGACCTAACATAGTAAAAGCAAAAACCTGGGATATTTCTTTGCTAAGTGACCAAATGAGTATGGTATTTACCGAATCAATCTCTTGAAGAACACCATTGACCTTGGTCGCCAGACGGTGGCATGACCTCTGGCATGATGGCACTTTCGGTGGTTATGGGGAACCAAATGACGCCGAATAGGCTTTCTCTGCAATCGCCGCTTGGAGCATCAATGGCATTGCCACCGTGATGATATGGCGAATCGTAGTAGGCATCCCTGTAATGTAACACGATTTGTCATTGCTCATCTGGGCCGGAATCCATACCTAGGCCTCTCACACCCGCCCGCAAGTACACGACATCAAATTTAAGCATCATTTTCACTTGTGCTTGGCTTGCGTAACTTAGTGCTCATCTAATTGAACAGCGTAACTCCCCGCCTTTACGCTCAAAAAATAATTAAGCATAATTCTAGCACCACTAAACTGTTTTACCTATGTTGGGCGGATTGATACATGCCCATCAACAACAATATGCTATAAGGATGCTATCTAATAGCCTACCTCAACATAAGATCTTGAAAATGATCCGGATGTAGGTTTTGCGGTAATGGTGTGAGCGAATGCCTCCCCTGCTCAAAGATAACACAGAGTGAAGAAGTAAAAAGTACACAGAAAATATTGAGTTTAGGAGGTAAAAGAACATAACAGGTTTGTCTTCTTTGGTGGTGGTGGCGGCAATGGTGGAGTTGGCGGCTCAACCCAGTTCCTTACCTGAGTCAAAATCACTATTTGGCGATGTGGTGTACACATTAGTTTGCTACAGTTAGAAACACTAAGTAAGATATAAGGAAATAATGTAATGTTTGAAAATATTAGCATCAAGGATGAATAACTACAAGTCATACCTGGGAAGCTCTCCACGAATTGTTACTCGGCCCTATTCAGACAAGATAACAACAATGTGGTGAGATTTATTGCTAAGGCGAAACCTACAATCTAGTACTTCATATGCAGATGGTTCAGAACAGCAAGGGCTTGGGTGAGAATTATTACATCATGATTTAAGGACTCGCTCAAGGATTTAAAAACCTCTACTTGCGAATCAAATGCTTGTGTCAACTTTATAAGTATCTTCTTATCTGTAATGCTTGTGTCAACTTTATAAGTATCTTCTTATCTGTTAAGTGTTAGCAATAGCAGAAAAGGCTGATGTAGAAGCTTTCATAGCTTCTCTAATTTCTTCATAAAGCTTGGATCTAAGTTCATTGTCCGCACTTTCATCTCCTTCAGCAACAACTCTACAGGTCCAAGATTTGAGCCTAGGAAAGAACAATTTATGTGCAAACTTATGACAGTTTGCAGAAAACACCAGATATACCTTAAGGAGCGTATGGAGCCAGCTAAATTGCGGCAGCGCTGGCGAGGCTGATGGTCCAGGGCGAAGGCTCCTCGTCGTCGGTGACATCATCCCCGCTGCAGAACTTCTCCAACATGCCACTCCACCCGGCCGCCGCCATGGCCTCGCAGATGCCGCCTTGGATGCTGCCGGAGCTGCGATCCGACGAGCGCGGCCTCTGCCTCATCCACCTCCTACTCAACTACGCCACGGCGGTGGCGGCAGGGTGGCTCGATGCCGCCAACGCCGCATTGGAGCACATCGCCGTAGGCCGTCTACCAATCCCAACTCCCACCATCAGTCCATCACCCGTTGCCCCCATCCAACTTGAACCCATACGAAACCATGGGTTCAACCCATACGAACTCGAATTTCTAGAACCCATACCAAACCAAACCAACCCGTTTTCAGTGTAAACCCAAACCAAATCAACCCGTTAGCTGCCTCAACCCATTTCCACCAATCCAAGGCTAATCCAAACTAAAACCCAACCCACTTCATCCATTTCAACCCGACCCATTCCCAGGCCTAGTAGCGATTAGAAGTAGAATCGATATACGAAATGTTTTTCTAGATGATTAATCTGTAAAACAATTTTTTGTATCGATATACGAAATGACTTCTGACTGTTATGACTATACATACGTATCACCATGCATTACATGTGTTTTAACTTGAGAAGCTAATGTTAATTCCCAAGTTGATAGTAAGTTTGTAAGCAGATGGCATAAAATATGTGTATAAATCAACGACCCCCTGATATGCATCAACCATATGGTAAAATATGTCCTTCTATCCTAAATACTTGCCTCTGTAGCATTGATAACTGGGAGCTGGACATATGGGTAATCAACAAATATCGCGGTGAATTTAAAGCGCATCAACGGAACCTTGGCACTTTCAATAGAATGCAGGCCTGGTACCTTATCAGCTTTTGACATGCCTTTGCTTAACCTATTCCACAAAACAATACTGATTATTAAAATAAACCATTTACTTTATGAAAATTCAAACAAGGATATCATGAAAAAGAATTGGTGAAATCAATTATATGATATCTTTTTGCATAAACAGTAAAGAACATATATAACTTAACCTATCATTGGAAGTCATCTAGAAACACAATATGTTCCATCTAAGAGCTAAGGCTATTTATCTATCTGAAGGGGGGAAATGGAAAAGTAAAATTTAAATATAGATGATAAACCATATTCAGTAATCATATTGTATTATATCTAAACAAATGGACATTGTTTTTGATATTTGCACAGAGTAGTCATGAAGAATAATAACCATGCACATCAGTAATCATGCTTTGAGATGTATCTAATACCTGCAGCATGCACTAAACCACGATTTTCCTCGACCGTCGAGGTTCCATGGATGATATCATCTTGTGGCACAAAACCAATGATCTTCTTGTATGATCAAGATCGATCCGCATTTTCCATTTATAAGGACTAGCCCATCCTTCTTATATCTTGATGTTTTACCTAACACAAGATTGAGAAAAGTAGTCTTTCTGCTCGTAAGGACCCATGATATATCATATAAATGTGAAAACCAAAGATTAGGATTTTAAGCAATTGTTAAACTCCGGAGTAAACATTGCAGTTTACAGAGAATTTCGATAGAATCAAGTGCTCTAGAGTAAACATTACAGGAATATAATTACCTCCGATTGCTTTCTGCAAGTGCATATCAGATAATGAGTTTCTTTTTGTTGGATCTCAAAATGGCTATTGATACTAATCTTATATCTAAAGAAGAAGAGGGTTGCATCCATGATATATATGATAGAATGCTCCATGAATTAAACAATTATATAAAAGAAAAGAATGGATTGAAAAATAAGAGCTCCCTTGAACAAAGCAATGATATAATGGACAAAAAAGCTTAATCCATTTCTGTAATTAACATAGCAAAGTGAATGCACTGAAACATATTAGTACTACCTCTTTGGAGATGATGCAAAGGCGGCCATCAGCCATGCCGTGCTTGATGAATGTCCTCACCGCGTACCCCGCATGAGCACTCATGCATGAGTGTAACATCCCAAATGTATAAACAGGTGTCTGAGGATGAGCATGGTGTTGTGAGGTTCGGACAGCGCCTTGTGGTTCCAAAGGACATGGATTTGCAGGACTTAATCCTCCGCAAAGCCCATGATTCGCCCTTGTCCATTCATCCCGGGGCCACGAAGATGTATCAGGATCTCCGTCAGAGATTTTGGTGGACTCGCATGAAGAGGGAAATTACCAGGTTCGTTGCCAAGTGCGACGTGTGTTGTCGTGTGAAGGTTTAACATCGGCGTCACCGATCGCTTGACCTTTGCGGTGCTCGAGTGGAAGTGGGATTCGATCGGAATGGATTTCATCACCGGTCTACCCACATCCCCGAAGAAGAATGATGCCATTTGGGTCGTCATCGATCGATTGACTAAGGTGGCGCATTTCCTTCCTGTCAAGACTGACCTTCGGGTAGGTCTTTTGGCAGAGCTCTACATAGCCCGCATCATGAGTCTGCACGGTGTGCCGAAGACGATTGTGTCAGATCGTGGATCGCTTTTCACATCTCGTTTTTGGCACAGCTTGCAAGAGGCTATGGGAACTCGTCTTGCTTTCAGCTCAGCATATCATCCCCAAACTGATGGTCAGACTGAGAGGGTCAACCAAGTTTTGGAAGATATGCTTCGTGCTTATGTTCTTTCCTATGGGAAGCATTGGGAGAAATGCTTACCATTCACCGAGTTTTCTTACAACAACAGCTTTCAGGCCAGTCTCGGCATGGCACCTTTCGAGGCCTTATACGGGAGAAAGTGCAAAACCCCGTTGTATTGGTCTGAGACCGGCGAGAGACCTTTCTTTGGTCCAGACTCGATCAATGAGGCCGAGAGTCAAGTCCAGCTTATTCGTGAGCGTCTTCGCACAGCTCAATCCAAGCAAAAGAGCTATGCGGATCGTAGTCGTCGTGAGTTGAGTTTTGAGCCTAATGACTTTGTTTATCTCAAATTCTCTCCGTTGAAGGGCCATCAACGTTTCGGCGTCAAGGGCAAGTTAGCTCCTCGGTATGTGGGTCCCTACCGCATTATCGAAAAGAAAGGAGCTGTTGCCTATAAGTTGGAGTTGCCTGCTGCACTTGAGGGGGTACATGATGTGTTCCATGTGTCCCAGTTGAAGAAGTGCCTCCGTGCTCCAACTGAGGAAGCTCCGTTGGAAACTCTCGATGTCCAACCAGATTTGACATATCGCGAGAACCCTGTTCGCATACTCGAAGAGACTGAACGAAGAACTAGGAATCGTTCCATCAAGTTCCTTAAAGTTCAGTGGTCGAACCATTCCGAGGATGAAGCTACTTGGAAAAGGGAAGATCGTCTGCGTGCGGACTACCCTTCTTTCTTTTCCGAGTGAGCCAAATCTCGGGACGAGATTTCTGAAAGGGGGGGGGGATTTTGTAACATCCCAAATGTATAAACAGGTGTTTGTTTCAAATGTAAGAAAAGGTGTAGAAATTAAAACTTTTTCTCACATCTTCAAACTCTTGAACTCACCTACATTTCTTGTCCAAGAGTTGTGGGTTCCAAAAACACAAAGCTCTTGTTGACTAAAGTCCAACCATTATTCCACTTGTCTCTAATCTTGTGCCAAACTTGGGGAAATATTTTCCCTTGGTCCTAGAAATGTTGTGTGACCCCTCTGAAAAATATCATAAGTTTTAAAACTTGTTTGATAATTTTTGGAGGTAAATCAAACCCTAGGACAGCCTTTAGGAATTTTTGGAGAAAAATGCATTGCACAAAAACCTCTGGAAATTTTATGTGAGGTTAATCCTAAAGTCAGCAAGCTCCAGTTAAAATTTCATAAATTTTGGAGTTGATTTGCTACCTCTTTTAAATCTGTAAAGTCTCAGCTGTTATTTCAAACTCAAATTGACTGCACTGTTCCTTGGGCTTGAGCCGCTCCAAAGCTGGCCAAACCCAACCGCATCACCAGACCTCCTTTTCACTCTCTTGAGGTCGTAGCCGTTGGATTCAAATCCAACAGCCACGACCTCCTCCACAACCAGCTCAGCCCAGACCTCCCACCTCATCGAGGTCATAGCCATTGGATCAGATCCAACAGCCATGACCTCCCCTCGTTATCAAACGCATATGTCCTCCCCCTTCATTGTGTTGTGCGCCATTGGATTAATATCCACGGCCACGACCTCCCCTTTGCATCGTGCGCATCAGACCTCCCACCCGCGTGAGGTCATAGCCGTTAGATGGAGATCTCACGGCCATGACCTCCCTTCTCATCTCGTAGCCGTTAGATCAAGATCTCACGGCCACAACCTCCTTTGTGTCATGCGCAACGCCCATGACCTCCCCTCATCGTTCTGCCACGACCTCCCATCGCGCAATGCGCAATGGCTAGGACCTCCCTCATTTGATCAACACCATTGGATGTAAATCCAACGGTCTTGACCTCCCCTTATGTTGTGTGCCCTTGGATTGAGATCCAAAGGCCATGACCTCCTCATCCCTTGGCTGTATCGCACGCTGCGGTTAAGTCCTCCCCATCTGGTCCACGCCTTTGGATTTAGATCCAACGGCCAGGACCTCCTTTCCTTCAAATAAGATGACCTCCCGTTCTTTTCATGAACTGCGATGGTGATCGTGTGGCTGTGACCTCCTTTTTCCTTGGCGCCTCCGTGCGATGGAGATCTTGTGGTCACGACCTCCCCAGTCCTGATCTAAGGGCTGCGACCTCCTCCCTTTCCACTTGAAACTTACCGTTTCAGATCTAGGGCCAGGACCTCCCTATCTTTTTCATCCAACGGCGGAGAGCAGCTCCTGTTCTTCTCCAAGCTTGGGCACGCGCGTGCGCCATGGCAGTAGGGGAGGTCAGCGCCATGTCTTGTCCCAACGGCTCTGTGCCTACGCGCATTTATTGCGTGTTAGCCTTTCCGCTCTCTAGGCCATGCCCAGGCCTACCCCCCATCACCTCCATGTCCTGTCCAAGCTTGGACCACGCCATGGGCTAAGCTCACCATGAGCTTAACCCTTGGCTCATGACCTCCATGTCCTGGGGTATAAAACCTCCCCATTGTCTTCCTTGGCTTCTTTTACACACTCCACCTTCCTCTCAGTTCTGTGGAGCTCCAAAACCACAGACCTCCCACAAATCGCCATTGAAGACCTTGGAGCTCCTCGGTGCTTTGAGTACTCCAGTGGCTCCCTCTCTGGACCTCTGCTCCATTTTGCTCCTCTAACTCCCAGGAAGTTTAACCCTAACTCCATTTGGGTTGACCTTGTCAGGAAAGGGCTAATTGGAGCTTGGAGCTTGGAGGACTTCCCCTTTTGGCCGTGGAGCTCATCGTCTTCACTAGCGCCGGTCCTCCTCTTCTCCGACCTCGTCAGCTCCTTCAGGACCTCCAGGTAATCTCCTGATAGTCCTTTAGAGCTGGGCACCTGCTTGTATGTTGTTGCAGAGCCTTCCTTTCAAGATTTGCTTTTGGGCCGTGTTGGTCCTCTTGTTCATCTCCGGCTCATCACCGTTCAGGACCACCCACGCCGCTGGGAATGGTCCCGACGTGTGCGCAACACTATTGCGCACACGTTGGTGCCCTTGGATGGCGCCGGCGAGGTCCTCATCGCCGGTGGCGAGCCTTGGGATCCTCTCGGGATTTTGTCGAACGACACTGGCACTGTGCTGTTGTCGTTAAGACAAAGATCTCCCCATTAATGGCTAATAATCTCCAATCATTGTAGCTTTTAATGTGTCCTTAAGCGCTGCGTGCGAGGTCTTGGGCCGTCCATCTCAAGATCTACGGCCAGGACCTCCTCAGAGTCATCTTAGCCATCTTGGACCTCCCCTTTTCAGATCTTGGCCGTTCAGGACCACCCCCGAGTGGATCTGAACCGTCCAAGACCTCCTCTGTTTGTCTGGACAATCCCGGACCTCCCTTGAGTAATCTGGGCCGTCCAGGACATCCTCGTGTGAGATCTTAGCCGTTGAGGTCCTCCCAGTGTAGATCTCAACCGTGTAGGACCTCCTCGAGGTCATCTCAGCCGTTTAAGTCCTCCCCGGGTTGATCTTAGCCGTTTAGGTCCTCCCTCGAACGATCTAGACCATTAAGGTCCTCCCTTGGAAAATCTAGACCGTCTAGGACCTCCCTCGAGAGGTCTTGACCGTGTAGATCTTCCTTGGGGAGGTCTTGATCGTTTGGATCTTTCTTTGGAAGATCACAGCCGCTCAGGTCCTCCCTTGCTAGATCTAGACCATCCCGGTCCTCCCTCGTTTGTGGTGGTTCATTGGATGCAGCATCAATGGCCATGACCTCCTTCCCCGTTAGCGCGCAGCGTTGCAGGGAGGACATGAACCGTTGGATCCAAGATCAACGGCCCATGTTCTCTGGACCTGCGCAGGCGCACGTGCACATTTCCCTGGGAGATCTTGGGCCGTCCGATCCAGGATCAACGGCTCATGTCCTCCCACGTCTTTATTGGTTTTTAGAAAATCCAGAGAGCTCTTAATTATGAACTGAAAAAGGTAATAACTTTGAAAATGCATAACTATTTCATTTTAAATCCAAATGAGGTGATTCAAATTGTGTTAGCTCTAGTTTGACTTGGGCTCTAACCTAAAAATGGTAGTGAGCTCAGTTCGGCTCCACAAAATGGGTTTGCAAATAGGTTTCAAAACTAACTTTAAATGTTACATTAAAAACTCATTTAACTTGTAAAATGCATAAGTAAATCTCTAGAGATCCTTTTTGAGTGAATCCAACTTTGTTGGCTTCCTCTGTTAGTGCACTAAATGGTAGAATAGGATTTAGGCATGTCACTATTTTCAAAAGAATTGTGGGTGCAATTTAGTTGTGCTCATTTTAATGTCTTTGAAAAATTGTGGAAAGTGCATAATAGCTCCAAATGAGATGAATCCAATTGGGTTGTTCATCTTATGAGGTACTTGTTTTACTGTAAAAATTTCAGTAGCACCACCTTTCTAGAAATTTTTGCGAAACAATTTAATTAAGTGAATAGTAGCAGTTTGCATTTTTAGAGGCTGGGCAGAATTGTTTTGCTCATATCTTTTGCATTGAGAATCCAAATCAATTGGTTCTTACTGCAAAATTCTCTAAAAATCATCCTCTTGCTGCTGTAAAAATTTCAGAGCATTTGGAGTATGTTTGCTATGCTGTCTTCTTAGTTTTCTCCGTTCTTATCGACTCTTTTCGCCTTTTCGATTAGGTGTCGACGAGTGTGTTGATCACGTGAGCGATACTCTGTAGCAAATTAAGCATATCCAGCAAGGCAAGCAGTTTGATCATATCCCATTGTTGTCCCATTACTTTAAAGTTTAATACTTTGTTTCACTTGTGTGTATGCATGCTACTTTGTGTTAAAATATCGATTAGTTGAGCCTATAGATGCATATCCTGTAGGTAAATATTCATTCTCTACTACTAAGCCTAGGATTATCTTGCTGTGATTTAGAGTTCGATGGATGGACTCTTATCACTTAGTAGTTGCGTTGATAATGCTTAGCAATGCTTACATAACGGTAGAAATAGGCGGTTGTCGACATTATGTTGGTGACCTTGATCACACAAAAATTATTATTCCATTATGTCCATCTTGTGCTTTGTTACTTTATAAAAAAATAAAACAAAAATGAAAACAAAATTGTTATTGACTTGGGCACAATGGATGTTGGTGTGATTTGTTGGGTGTGAATGGAATGGTGCCCAAGTCCCCAAGGACTGAGTTACTTGTGTCACTAAGCCAAGCGATTATGCGTGCTAACCACACGAGGGGGATATGGGACCTCTCTTGACTCAGTACTTTGGGAGGTGTTAGTTATGGGTCGCTGCTGATGAAACTATTTTTATAAGAGGAAGAGCACCACAGTTTGTTAGACTTGGCCGGTGTCTCCTACTCTTCAGGTTGTGCGCAGCTCTTAACTAGCATCATTCATTGGAAATGTCTCGTAGGACTTAACCGTGCCGGCATACCAAAGGTAGTGTGCTAAATCTAGTGGCGAAAAGGCGATGCAGGCGTGTGGATGCGTTGGTACACCCTGCGCAGGTTAAAACTATTCAAATAGCCTCGTCTAGGTTATGGACATGCTTGGTAAGGTCGTGCAAGAACTAGACTCAACCATTTAATTAAAACTTGTTGGGTGGTATGAATTGGGTGATTCATGTTATTGTTGTGGTGGCTATTGCGTTAGTCACTTCCAGGACTGTTGTTGTCATCTATCTATTGTTATTATTGTTACTTGTCTCGTTGTTACTTGCAAATTAAAAATGAATTGCAAAACTGCTTTGAATCTATTTAAATATTGCAAATGAAAACTTGCTTTATGCCAAAATAAGTCCAAAGCCTCAGCCACCTAAATAAAGCTTGCATGTAGCTAAACTATAGTTCTGTTATACTACACGTTAGTCTTGCGAGTACATTTTTGTACTCATTTGCTTTGCTTAATAACTTTGTTGCAGAGGAAGAAGGTGAGCCCCAAGGGCTTCACTTTTGTGAGATGTGCTTCGGGTTTGACGACTAGCTTGGCGGTCCGATTAATTGCCTTGTGGGTAAAGGCACACCAATTGGCTTTTGTTTATGGCCATCTTATGGCACTTTTGCTTCCGCTGTTTATTTAGTTTTGTTGTGTTATTTTGGCCTGTTGGCCTCTCCCTTTGTAATAACTCTCGCTATATTATGTATGTCTTTTATGCTAGTTCGTGTTTGGTTCTATGTCTTGGATGATATTGATGCACGATTTTGTAAAGGGGTGTGTATACTGCATATCTGGGAAGTATACATATCTCGAAGACACGGGTTATTTGGTTTGTGATGCTAGGGTCAATGGACGACTAAGCATTACAAGCTAAATAAACCGGGGTCCTCACAAAGTTGGTATTAGAGCCATCCTGACCGTAGTAACCCAAGCTTGGTCGTTCTTAAGATGTTTTGAAAAACTTATTTTTAAAATATCAAATGGTTTATGAAAGCTTAAGTAAAGTCTCTACTTTTACTCCTTACCTATCTTAGCTTTCTTATCTCATCTCACTCTAATTTGAGTTTTAAAAGTTGTTTCCCTCTACTTCCCTCAAAAGATAGTTGTTATCGTTTAATTGGGTTTTGGGAATCAATGAGTTTGGCAAATTGAAGTGTTAGCTGCCCATCTACAAGGTTTTGAAACTTCTGGAATGGCCAATTTCGACTGGAAACTTGGATGCAAAATCTGGACAGCAAGCGTCAATTTCCGTACAGCAAGCTCAAAGGTTCTAAATAGGGTAGAAAATGAGAGGTTAATCAACTAAAACTTGTGGGAATAAAAGGGTAAGATGTGATACTAGTTAGCTAAGTATCTAACACTTAATTCGCTGATTTAACCTTGCTCTTTAGTAGCGTTAGATCTTACGTTACATTCTGATTTTTATCTTCTCAATCAATTACTCGTTCATTCAATACGGGTTAGTTGTGTTAGGAAGTTGGGCCTTGGTTTTGGTGTGTTCCTTGCTGTTTTGGAGCCTTTTTAGAAGTCTTTAAAGTTTGTTTACTCGCTGTTTTGGCCTTCATTTAGGGTGATATTCCATTCCCCTAGTCGTTGGCTTTTCGCTTTCTTTCGGCTTTGTTTTTCGGGTTTCATTGCTAACCCAATCTCCTTGTAGCAGGATGGCTAGTCAAGGCCAGTCAGCCGGTTCGGATGAGGAGCCTCCTCCTTCTCCGACCGTGGCCGAGGTTCTTCTTCAGGTGGAGCATAACCGCATGGATAATTTCAAGATGCTGGAGATCATCGCGCACAACACCTCCAACCTTCCCGGTGTCTCCGGATCAGGAGAAGGAAGTGGACATCATTCGCGTGGGGGACTTGTGGAGTTCCTTCTCACCTAGCCCCCCACCTTCTCTAGATCTGAGGACCCTCTAGATGCAGACAACTAGCTTTGTCTGGTTGAGCGGAAGCTCGACATCGCACAGTGCTAGGAGCATGAGAAGGCACTGTTTGCATCCCATCAGTTGCAAGGTGCAGCTCTTTCATGGTGGGAGAGTTTTCTCGCCATGCAGCCCGAGGGCCAAGTCATCACTTGGAATGAGTTCCGTACTGCATTCCATCGGTCTCATGTCCCTGCCAGCTTGATGCAGCTCAAGAAGAAGGAATTTCTCTCGCTTAAGCATGGACAGCGGTCGGTCACGGAGTATTTGTACGAGTTTAACCATTTGGCTCGTTATGCTCCAGGAGAAGTGGCCACTGATGAGGCCAAGCAGGAGAAGTTTATGGATGGTTTATCCGAAGAGCTACAGGACAAGCTATCTATCATCGATTTTCTCGACTTCCAGACCTTGGTTGACAAGGCCATCGTCGCCGAGCACACAGGTAGAGCGATGGTGGAGTCCCGCAAGCGCAAGTGGAAGGCCCGGAAGTCTTCCAAGACCAGTTTTTCTCGTCCTCGTTGTGGGCAGTCTCCGGGGTCCCATCCTCGCCTTGACACCCAGACTCGTCGGCGCTGCGATTCAAAGAGGTGGCCCCACCATGCTTTAACGCCACTTGTCTATTCTGCAATCTGAAGGGACATTATGCAAAAAGATGTCCTAAGAAGATTGTAGTGGCCCCTTTTCCTAGTGAAGGACGCGGGCAAGGAGGTGGTCCTCCTCCAGATCAGAAGGTTGCTCGTGGTCAAGTCAACCACGTTTCAGCCGAGGCAGCGCAAGAGGCTCCCGACGTCATGTTGGGCACGCTTCTTGTTAACTCCTGTCCAGCTACTGTTTTGTTCGATTCAGAGCATCTCATTCTTTGTATCTCGATCTTTTTGTCGCTGTTAGTGATCTTCTTTTTGCTCCTCTGTTGGTCCTGTTGCTCATTCGCTCTCGGTTGGAGTTGAGAGTCAATTGGAGTCTTGAGGATGTTCTATCGAGATTGAGGGAGTAAGATTTTCAGCAAATCTTATCCTCCTCAATGCCGCGAGCTTAGATGTGATCCTTGGCATGGATTGGTTGTCTCAGCACATGGGACAGATCGATTGCGCCCGGAAGCTCATCTACCTCACAAGTCCATCCGGCGAGGTTAAGCTGTTCGCTACCGGCTTATCAGTCCGTGATCTCTTCGCTCGGCGAAGCGGCCGACTTTGGATATTCGTGAAGTCCCAACGGTATGTGACTTCATGGATGTCTTTCCCGAAGATCTTCCAGGGATGCCACCAGTTCGTGATCTCGAGTTCGTCATCGAGTTGGCTCTCGGTACCGCCCCGATTTCGAAGAGGCCTTATCGGATGCCACCGAATGAGTTGGTGGAGTTGAAGAAGCAGCTTAATGAGCTTCAAGAGAAGGGTTTCATCCGCCCTAGCTCGTCTCCGTGGGGTTGTCCGGCTATCTTCGTTAAGAAGAAGGATGGTACTTTACGCATGTGCGTCGATTACCGTTCGCTTAATGAAGTGACGATAAAGAACAAGTATCCTCTGCCCCGCATCGATGATATCTTTGATCAATTATCTGGAGCTCAGGTTTTCTCCAAGATTGATTTGAGAGTGGGATATCATCAAGTTCGGATTCGACCTGAGGATATTCCCAAGACGGATTTCTCTACTCGTTATGGTTTGTATGAGTATACCGTCATGTCGTTCGGCTTAACCAATGCTCCTGCCTTGTTCATAAACCTCATGAATTCGGTCTTTATGGAGTATTTGGATAAGTTTGTCGTGGTCTTCATCGATGATATTCTTATCTACTCCAAGAACGATGAGAAACACGCCGAGCATCTGAAGCTTGTTTTGGGCAAGCTACGTGAGCACCAAATCACGCGGGTTGACAAGTCGCGTTCGTTGAAGGAAGTGGCCTTCTTGGGCCATGTACTTTCAGCGGGAGGCGTAGCCGTTGATCCTAGCAAGGTCAGCGATGTGCTATCCTGGAGTCAACCTCGTTCGGTAACCGAGGTGCGGAGTTTTCTCGGTTTAGCGGGATATTATCGTCGCTTTATCGAGAACTTCTCCAAGATCATGGCCGATGACGGAGTTGCTCAAGAAGGACAAGAAGTTTGTGTGGTCCGCTGAGTGTGAGGATAGTTTCAAGTGCTCAAGCGCGCTTGACCACCGCTCCGTTCTCGTTCTTCCGATATTCATCTGAGCTGATATCTTTTGCGATGCTTGGCGTCGAGGCCTCGGTTGTATCCTTATGCAAGAAGACAAGGTAGTGGCCTATGCATCAAGGCAATTGAGACCTCATGAACTCAACTATCCTACCCATGACTTGGAGCTAGTCTGCTTTGTGATTCATGCACTTAAGATTTGGCGACATTACCTAATCGTGTCGTTGTGAAGTGTATTCGGATCACAAAAGCTTGAAGTATTTGTTCACCCACGGATCTGAACCTCGGGCAAAGGAGATGGTTGGAGTTGATCAAGGCCTATGATGTGGGTATTCACTACCATCCCGGGCAAGGCTAATGTCGTTGCCGATGCGCTTAGTCGTAAAGCGCATTGTAATGCCTTGTTGCTCAAGGAGCTTCAGCCCACCCTTCTTGAGGAGTTTCAGCGTCTCAACTTGGGTTTGGTTGAGCATGGTTCCCTCGCTACCTTGGTTGTGCAACCAACCTTGGTGGATCGTGTCAAGGCCGCTCAGCAATCGGATCCAGGAGTGAACAAAATCAAGGAAAATGTCAAGAACGGAACAGCCAAGTGCTTCTCTGGGGATGAGCATGGTGTTGTGAGGTTCGGACAGCGCCTTGTGGTTCCAAAGGACATGGATTTGCGGGACTTAATCCTCCACGAAGCCCATGATTCGCCCTTGTCCATTCATCCCGGGGCCACGAAGATGTATCAGGATCTCCGTCAGAGATTTTGGTGGACTCGCATGAAGAGGGAAATTACGGTGTTCGTTGCCAAGTGGCGCGACGCGTGTTGTCGTGTGAAGGTTTAACATCGGCGTCACCGGGCGCTTGACCTTTGCGGCTGCTCGAGTGGAAGTGGGATTCGATCGGAATGGATTTCATCACCGGTCTACCCACATCCCCGAAGAAGAATGATGCCATTTGGGTCGTCATCAATCGATTGACTAAGGTGGCGCATTTCCTTCCTGTCAAGACTGACCTTCGGGTAGGTCTTTTGGCAGAGCTCTACATAGCCCGCATCGTGAGTCTGCACGGTGTGCCGAAGACGATTGTGTCGGATCGTGGATCGCTTTTCACATCTCGTTTTTGGCATAGCTTGCAAGAGGCTATGGGAACTCGTCTTGCTTTCAGCTCAGCATATCATCCCCAAACTGATGATCAGACTGAGAGGGCCAACCAAGTTTTGGAAGATATGCTTTGTGCTTATGTTCTTTCCTATGGGAAGCATTGGGAGAAATGCTTACTATTCGTCGAGTTTTCTTACAACAACAGCTTTCAGGCCAGTCTCGGCATGGCACCTTTCGAGGCCTTATACGGGAGAAAGTGCAGAACCCCGTTGTATTGGTCTGAGACCGGCGAGAGACCTTTCTTTGGTCCGGACTCGATCAATGAGGCCGAGAGTCAAGTCCAGCTTATTCGTGAGCGTCTTCGCACAACTCAATCTAGGCAAAAGAGCTATGCGGATCGCCGTCGTCGTGAGTTGAGTTTTGAGCCTAATGACTTTGTTTATCTCAAAGTCTCTCCGTTGAAGGGCCATCAACGTTTTGGCGTGAAGGGCAAGTTAGCTCCTTGGTATGTGGGTCCCTACCTCATTATCGAGAAGAAAGGAGTTGTTGCCTATAAGTTGGAGTTGCCTGCTGCACTTGAGGGGGTACATGATGTGTTCCATGTGTCCCAGTTGAAGAAGTGCCTCCGTGTTCCAACTGAGGAAGCTCCATTGGAAACTCTCGATGTCCAACTAGATTTGACCTATCGCGAGAACCATGTTCGCATACTCGAAGAGACTGAACGAAGAACTAGGAATCGTTCCATCAAGTTCCTTAAAGTTCAGTGGTCGAACCATTCCGAGGATGAAGCTACTTGGGAAAGGGAAGATCGTCTGCGTGCGGACTACCCTTCTTTCTTTTTCGAGTGAGCCAAATCTCGGGACGAGATTTCTGTAAGGGGGGGGGAGATTTTGTAACATCCCAAATGTATAAACAGGTGTTTGTTTCAAATGTAAGAAAAGGTGTAGAAATTAAAACTTTTTCTCACGTCTTGAAACTCTTGAACTCACCTACGTTTCTTGTCCAAGAGTTGTGGGTTCCAAAAACACAAAGCTCTTGTTGACTAAAGTCCAACCATTATTCCACTTGTCTCTAATCTTGTGCCAAACTCGGGGAAATATTTTCCCTTGGTCCTAGAAATGTTGTGTGACCCCTCTGAAAAATATCATAAGTTTTAAAACTTGTTTGATAATTTTTGGAGGTAAATCAAACCCTAGGACAGCCTTTAGGAATTTCTGGAGAAAAATGCATTGCACAAAAACCTCTGGAAATTTTATGTGAGGTTAATCCTAAAGTCAGCAAGCTCCAGTTAAAATTTCATAAATTTTGGAGTTGATTTGCGACCTCTTTTAAATCTGCAAAGTCTCAGCTGTTATTTCAAACTCAAATTGACTGCACTGTTCCTTGGGCTTGAGCCGCTCCAAAGCTAGCCAAACCCAACCGCATCACCAGACCTCCTTTTCACTCTCTTGAGGTCGTAGCCGTTGGATTCAAATCCAACAGCCACGACCTCCTCCACAACCAGCTCAGCCCAGACCTCCCACCTCATCCAGGTCATAGCCATTAGATCAGATCCAACAGCCATGACCTCCCCTCGTTATCAAACACATCTGTCCTCCCCCTTCATTGTGTTGTGCGCCGTTGGATTAATATCCACGGCCACGATCTCCCCTTTGCATCGTGCGCATCAGACCTCCCACCCGCGCGAGGTCATAGCCGTTAGATGGAGATCTCGCGGCAGTGACCTCCCTTCTCATCTCGTAGCCGTTAGATCAAGATCTCACGGCCACGACCTCCTTTGTGTCATGCGCAACGCCCATGACCTCCCCTCATCGTTGTGTGCCATTGGATTAAAATCCAACCACCACGACCTCCCATCGCGCAATGCGCAATTGCTAGGACCTCCCTCATTTGATCAACACCATTGGATGTAAATCCAACGGTCTTGACCTCCCCTTATGTTGTGTGCCCTTGGATTGAGATCCAAAGGCCATGACCTCCTCATCCCTTGGCTGTATCGCGCGCTGCGGTTAAGTCCTCCCCATCTGGTCCACGCCTTTGGATTTAGATCCAACGGCCAGGACCTCCTATCCCTTCAGCGCATGACCTCCCTGTTCTTTTCGCAACCGTACGATGGTGATCGTGTGGCTGTGACCTCCTTTTTCCTTTGCGCCTCCGCGCGATGGAGATCTTGTGGTCACGACCTCCCCAGTCCTGATCTAAGGGCTGCGACCTCCTCCCTTTCCACTTGAAACTTACCGTTTCAGATCTAGGGCCAGGACCTCCCTATCTTTTTCATCCAACGGCGGAGAGCAGCTCCTGTTCTTCTCCAAGCTTGGGCACGCGCGTGCGCCATGGCAGTAGGGGAGGTCAGCGCCATGTCTTGTCCCAACGGCTCTGTGCCTACACGTATTTATTGCGTGTCAGCTTTTCCGCCCTCTAGGCCATGCCCAGGCCTACCCCCATCACCTCCATGTCCTGACCAAGCCTGGACCGCGCCATGGGCTAAGCTCACCATGAGCTTAACCCTTGGCTCATGACCTCCATGTCCTGGGGTATAAAACCTCCCCATTGTCTTCCTTGGCTTCTTTTACACACTCCACCTTGCTCTCGGATCTATGGAGCTCCAAAACCACAAACCTCCCCCAAATCGCCATTGAAGACCTTGGAGCTCCTCGGTGCTTTGAGTACTCCAATGGCTCCCTCTCTGGACCTCTGCTCCATTTTGCTCCTCTAACTCCCTGGAAGTTTAACCCTAACTCCATTTGGGTTGACCTTGTCAGGAAAGGGATAATTGGAGCTTGGAGCTTGGAGGACTTCCCCTTTTGGCCATGGAGCTCATCGTCTTCACCAGCGCCAGTCCTCCTCTTCTCCGACCTCCTCAGCTCCTTCAGGACCTCCAGGTAATCTCCTGATAGTCCTTTAGAGCTGGGCACCTGCTTGTATGTTGTTGCGGAGCCTTCCTTTCAAGATTTTCTTTTGGGCCGTGTTGGTACTCTTGTTCATCTCTGGCTCATCGCCGTTCAGGACCACCCACGCCGCTGGGAATGGTCTCGGCGTGTCGCAAGCAACACTATTGCGCACATTGGTGCCCTGGATGGCGCCATGAGGTCCTCATCGCCGCCGAGCCTTGGGATCCTCTCAGATTTTGTCGACGCGACCGCACCTTTGCCGTTGTCGTTAAGACAATGATCTCCCCATTAATGGCTAATAATCTCCAATCGCTGTAGCTTTTAATGTGTTCTTAAAGTTGCCAGCGTCACGAGGTCTTGGGCGTCCATCTCAAGATCTCGCCAGACCTCCTCGTAATCATCTTAGCCATCTTGGACCTCCCCTTTTCAGATCTTGGCCGTTCAGGACCACCCCCGAGTGGATCTGAACCGTCCAAGACATCCTCTGTTTGTCTGGACAGTCCCGGACCTCCCTTGAGTAATCTGGGCCGTCCAGGACCTCCTCGTGTGAGATCTTAGCCGTTGAGG
This sequence comes from Phyllostachys edulis, assembly GCA_036346405.1. Lineage (NCBI taxonomy): Eukaryota > Viridiplantae > Streptophyta > Magnoliopsida > Poales > Poaceae > Phyllostachys > Phyllostachys edulis. Next base: position 55,118 of record JAYEVD010000339.1, on the reverse strand, counting down.
TCCTCCCAGTGTAGATCTCAACCGTGTAGGACCTCCTAGAGGTCATCTCAGCCGTTTATGTCCTCCCCGGGTTGATCTTAGCCGTTTAGGTCCTCCCTCGGACGATCTAGACCATTAAGGTCCTCCCTTGGAAAATCTAGACTGTCCAGGACCTCCCTCGAGAGGTCTTGACCGTGTAGATCTTCCTTGGGGAGGTCTTGATCGTTTGGATCTTCCTTTGGAAGATCTCAGTCGCTCAGGTCCTCCCTCGCTAGATCTGGACCGTCCCGGTCCTCCCTCGTTTGTGGTGGTTCGTTGGATGCAGCATCAACGGCCACGACCTCCTTCCCCGTTAGCGCGCAGCGTTGCCGGGAGGACATGGACCGTTGGATCCAAGATCAACGGCCCATGTTCTCTGGACCTGCCTAGGCGCGCGTGCGCATTTCTCTGGGAGGTCTTGGGCCGTCTGATCCAGGATCAACAGCTCATGTCCTCCCACGTCTTTATTGGTTTTTAGAAAATCCAGAGAGCTCTTAATTATGAACTGAAAAAGGTAATAACTTTGAAAATGCATAACTATTTCATTTTAAATCCAAATGAGGTGATTCAAATTGTGTTAGCTCTAGTTTGACTTGGGCTCTAACCTAAAAATGGTGGTGAGCTCAGTTCGGCTCCAGAAAATGGGTTTGCAAATAGGTTTCAAAACTAACTTTAAATGTTACATTAAAAACTCATTTAACTTGTAAAATGCATAAGTAAATCTCTAGAGATCCTTTTTGAGTGAATCCAACTTTGTTGGCTTCCTATGTTAGTGCACTAAATGTTAGAATAGGATTTAGGCATGTCACTATTTTCAAAAGAATTGTGGGTGCAATTTAGTTGTGCTCATTTTAACGTCTTTGAAAAATTATGGAAAGTGCATAATAGCTCCAAATGAGATGAATCCAATTGGGTTGTTCATATTATGAGGTGCTTGTTTTACTGTAAAAATTTCAGTAGCACCACCTTTCTAGAAATTTTTGCGAAACAATTTAATTAAGTGAATAGTAGCAGTTTGCATTTTTAGAGGCTGAGCAGAATTGTTTTGCTCATATCTTTTGCATTGAGAATCCAAATCAATTGGTTCTTGTTGCTAAATTCTCTAAAAATCATCCTCTTGCTGCTGTAAAAATTTTAGAGCATTTGGAGTATGTTTGCTGTGCTATCTTCTTGGTTTTCTCCGTTCTTATCGACTCTTTTCACCTTTTCGATTAGGTGTCGACGAGTGTGGTGATCACGTGAGTGATACTCTGCAGCAAATTGAGCATATCCAGCAAGGCAAGCAGTTTGATCATATCCCATTCTTGTCCCATTACTTTAAAGTTTAATATTTTGTTTCACTTGTATGTATACATGCTACTTTGTGTTAAAATATTGATTAGTTGAGCCTATAGATGCATATCCTGTAGGTAAATGTTCATTCTCTACTACTAAGCTTAGGATTATCTTGCTGTGATTTAGAGTTCGATGGATGGACTCTTATCACTTAGTAGTTGCGTTGATAATGCTTAGCAATGCTTAGATAACGGTAGAAATGGGCGGTTGTCGACATTATGTCGGTGACCTTGATCACACAAAAATTATTATTCCATTATGTCCATCTTGTGCTTTGTTACTTTATAAACAAATAAAACAAAAATGAAAACAAAATTGTTATTGACTTGGGCACAATGGATGTTGGTGTAATTTGTTGGGTGTGAATGGAATGGTGCCCAAGTCCCCAAGAACCGAGTTACTTGTGTCACTAAGCCAAACGATTATGCGTGCTAATCACACGAGGGGGATATGGGACCTCTCTTGACTCAGTACTTTGGGAGGTGTTAGTTATGGGTCGCTGCTGATGAAATTGTTTTTATAAGAGGAAGAGCACCACAGTTTGTTAGACTTGGCCGGTGCCTCCTACTCTTCAGGTTGTGTGTGGCTCTTAACTAGCATCATTCATTGGAAATGTCTCGTAGGACTTAGCCATGCCGGCATACCAAAGGAAGTGTGCTAAATCTTGTGGTGAAAAGGCGGTCTGACGTGTGGGTACATTGGTACACCCCTGCAGGGTTAAAACTATTCGAATAGCCTCGTCCTAGGTTATGGACATGCTTGGTAAGGTCGTGCAAGAACTAGACTCAACCATTTAATTAAAACTTGTTGGGTGGTATGAATTGGGTGATTCATGCTATTGTTGTGGTGGCTATTGGGTTAGTCACTTCCAGGACTGTTGTTGTCATCTATCTATTGTTATTATTGTTACTTGTCTCGTTGTTACTTGCAAATTAAAAATAAATTGCAAAACTGCTTTGAATCTATTTAAATATTGCAAATGAAAACTTGCTTTATGCCAAAATAAGTCCAAAGCCTCAGCCACTTAAATAAAGCTTGCATGTAGCTAAACTATAGTTCTGTTATACTACACGTCAGTCTTGCGAGTACATTTTTGTACTCATTTGCTTTGCTTAATAACTTTGTTGCAGAGGAAGAAGGTGAGCCCCAAGGGCTTCACTTTTGTGAGATGTGCTTCGGGTTTGACGACTAGCTTGGAGGTCCGGTTAGTTGCCTTGTGGGTAAAGGCACACCAATTGGATTTTGTTTATGGCCATCTTATGGCACTTTTGCTTCCGCTGTTTATTTAGTTTTGTTGTGTTATTTTGGCCTGTTGGCCTCTCCCTTTGTAATAACTCTCGCTATATTATGTATGTCTTTTATGCTAGTTCGTGTTTGGTTCTATGTCTTGGATGATATTGATGCACGATTTTGTAAAGGGGTGTGTATACTGCATTTTTGGGAAGTATACATATCTCGAAGACACGGGTTATTTGGTTTGTGATGCTAGGGTGAATGGACGACTAAGCATTACAAGCTAAATAAACCGGGGTCCTCACAATGAGCATCTATTATCACAAATCGAAATCATCAAAACATCAAAATGAAATCATGTTTAACAGAAAGCAAAGTCGGTTGTGGTAGAAAAGGAAGGAGGGGAGCAGAGTGCGGATAGAGGCGTGGTGGTGTCTTTGGGCGATGAAGGGTCGGCCGAGGCCGGCGGGCCGAGAGAGGCCGAGCCATATAGGCCAAAGCGCCGACTGTGGAGTGCAGGGCTTGGGCCGAGAAGAGGGGGCTTGAGCCGGGCATAGACGGCAGAGGACAGGCGGCCGAGGAGGCGAGACCGAGGAGGGCATGCTTGAGGGTCGGGACCCGTCAAGGCAGGCGGGAGGAGGTGCCATGGGCGGAAGGGCAGGCGTGGCCACAGAGGCGCAGGAGCTGGCAGGGCGAACGCCGGGAGCCGGAGGAGGCACAGACGGGAGGCGACACGGGCGTGGCACGCGAGCAGTTCCCGATTACGACGAGCAGGCCAGCGCGACGTTCCGCTGATTGACGCGGCGGCGGCGGCGGGTGCGCTTGTTCAAGACGTCGGTCACCCCTTGTTCCCGCGCCGCCGCCTCCGTCCTGGCGCCCGCCATGGCGTCCTCAAGACCACCACCCCCGGTGGTCTCTGGCGACAGCAACATGCCAGATGCCAGCCTTCCTGCTCTTCGGTGGCGACGCTGCGGTCGAGGCAGAGGCGCGAGATGCGGTGGCACTCCGACGCCACTTCTGCCACCTCGAAGCAGCTCAGCGACCGGGTAGGAGGGCGGCACTAGGAGGTGGTTGGGGGGTGAGGAGGCGCTGGGAGGTGGGAGAGAGCAGAGAGGAAGGGAGGCGTCGGGAGGGGAATTTTGGGGATAGGGTTTGGCGCCTGAGGCAATTACATTTTTCAATTTACCACTTTTTCATTGGCGCCCAAGGACGCAGTATCCCCGGCAGATAGGAGGCCTTTGTTGATTTTTTTTTCTAGGGCAGATATATTGTAGCTAACGTTGAAACATTGCCGGCCGATACATTGTACTAGAAAATAATTATTTCCGGCAGATAATCAGACCTTTAATCTCTTGGATATTGTCGGCACATATTTTGCCACTAATCCAATTTTTTCCCGGCAGATAATTGCCCTTAATACTATGTCATGTGCAATTATCGGATGACGCATCTCATGTACTCTTTCTCTAAATTTTTCCCGTAAAGTTTTTATGGAGTTTTGACGAAACATGAACATATCGGATGAGTGCCCAAGAGGAAGTTCTAAGAAATCGGACCCAGACCAGGAGTACTGGGCTAAGGTGGGCCTTCTCATCCATCTTGTAGCCTATATATAGGAGGAGGGATCCTCCAACCATTGTACACAGTATTGAGAAGAGCAATAAAAAGAAGCCTGAAGTCCCTTCATATCTCTGTGTTCATCTATTATTCTGTTCTTGTGTTCTTGTATTGTTCTTACGATTCTGAGTTTCTATACGAGATAATCGTTTGGACTAGACTCATCAGCAACGGTTCCTCAACATACTTAACTAACGAGCCGAGCGCATTTCTTAACAAGCCGCCACTTACCAGATCCTATTCCAACAATCCATCCGATCCTGACCGTGTACGATTTGAGCGAGGCCGTGCATCAGACAGCTAAGAAGGCTATCGCGTGTCCGTGTTTCTCTATATAATATCCCACCCACCCACGCCGTAATCCCGATCAATCTCTTCCCCCTTATCCTCCACCCGCCGCCGAGCGAGCTAGGGTTTCGTCGACGCGACCGATCGGAGGAGCAAGCGGATCGGCCATACATGGCGGCGGAGGGCGAGAAGAAGATGATCACGCTCAAGAGCTCCGACGGCGAGGAGTTCGAGGTGGAGGAGGCGGTGGCAATGGAGTCGCAGACCATCCGCCATATGATCGAGGACGACTGCGCCGACAACGGCATCCCGCTGCCCAACGTCAACTCCAAGATCCTCTCCAAGGTCATCGAATACTGCAACAAGCACGTCCACGCCGCCGCCGCCGCCTCCAAGGCCGCCAACCCCTCCACCGACGGCGACGCCAACTCCGCCGCCGCCGCCAACAACTCCTCCACAGCCGCCGCCTCCGGCGAGGACCTCAAGAACTGGGACGCCGACTTCGTCAAGGTCGACCAGGCCACCCTCTTCGATCTCATCCTGGTAACTTCCCCCTCCCATCCTCTCGCAATCTGTCTTCGTCTGAGAGGAATTTAGATCTGTGAGTAGTTATGGTTCAAATATATCCATATGCAGATCTAGATTTATTTGTCGTCATGGCGAGCGTAGGTTGTGGTTACTTCGGTTTTGATTGCACTGTCCAGTAGATTAGATTCGAGATTGCTCAAATGTGCCGTGCTAGTTATGGAGGTCATGGTTATAATGAACAAATTAGGAAGGAATGATCTATGTTAGATGTAGCATTTTTTGCAATTTTATATCTTTGATGTATGATGATTGGTGGTTTTATAGCTGTCTGGTAATAAATTCATTCTGTACCAGCATGGGTGTAGACGTGTAGTGTTGCATCCTTTCTGTGATCGTTTGTAAGTCATTGTATGGCTATAGCTAATTTTTGGTATTTTGTTATCTTCTAAAGTGAGCCTTTTAGACGCCACTATTATTCTGTGATGAATGTGATACTTTTTTTTACATCTATATGAAGTTTCTTGTGAATGGTGTTGTGTTTCTATTAGCAACATTGCGTGGTGATAATTATTTTGCGAAGAGATGAGATGAGGTACACGGCAGCGATGCATGTTATTTATAGTATCCATAAATGATACTGTCATGCTTCGTAGCGTTAGCCTCTGTGGTTCAAATCTGTCTATTTTACATCTAGTTTTTCCTGTCGTGGTGCCCTCATTTTTACTAATGCATGTTATTGTTGTTTACATTGCACTGTATTATACAACTTCAGTATATTAGAGATGGCTTAAATGTATGATGCTAGTTATGCAAATTAAGGTTTTGATACCCTTCTTGAATATTTCATAGATTACTTTTGTGGCGAACTTTGTTGTCTTTTTATCTGCACATCATTATTATTCTCCATTGGCTCTGGCATATACTTACGTAGTGATAACTAATTAGCAGCCAAATGAAATAGAGTGCATCAATGCGTGTTGATTTATTGCTTCCAAACGTATGCATGTACGATATACTTTTAAGCATATATTCCTTTAGCACAATAATTACTTTCCTTTGTTGTCTCATTTACTGGTATTAGCTTTTGGGGAAGAGGCACATCCCATGTGAATGTACTGAACACTGCATGTGTATTCATAGCTAGTAAAAAATGCAGTGCTCTTTTGAAGGAAAGAGTTGTTGCTGGTATTTTTTTCACAGTATGCTAAAATTGTTTGGTATAGTTTTATTGTTTTCACTAAGGTGTCCATGCGACATATTTGCTTCTAATCCACACCTAACTCACATGTGTTATGTAGTCCAGGAGGGTGAATTGTGCAATTTATTCCTTCATATGCACACCTTTTGCTTTCCTTGTTTGGCACAAATATGCTTATGTTTGTTCTTCCTTTTTTGGGGGAATGTGGTCTATCTATGTGCTTTAGCCATTGTAACTGCTGTTTTTGACACCCTCTTTTGGTTTGCTTTTACCACTCATAGGCTGCAAACTATCTCAACATCAAGGGATTGCTAGACCTTACTTGCCAGACTGTTGCTGACATGATCAAGGGTAAGACTCCTGAGGAGATCCGCAAGACCTTTAACATCAAGAACGACTTCACCCCTGAGGAGGAAGAGGAGATTCGCAGGGAGAACCAGTGGGCTTTTGAGTAGAAGCTTTGAGGCCCTGATCTCTTGATGCTTAGATTTTATCGTATCTTGCAATGCTCAGCTTTTATATGTTGTAATGGTTGTAAGTATTTTGAAGTCAGAGATGGAGTTTGTGAACATGTTTAGTTGGTTATGGTTTCATGGGGAAAACCGATGTGGTCAGTACTTCTGAACTGAATATCTTAAGTTAATATTATGACTCACAAGTGGATGATATGCTGAAAGTTCAGTTTTATTTTCACGACATGATGTGCTTGAAGCTCGATTTGCTTTTGTTACCGCCAGCATCTCTTAGTTTATATTATTACACATGGCTGAATTTTAGGGTTTGCTTGCGTTTGTGCTCCTTGTGTGTTGGATGTTAAAATTCGGGTTTGAATATCTGTTTTGCTTTGTCAGTCGTCACGGTTAGAGTCGAGGATAGAGATAGAAGTAAATGAGTTTGATTTTATTTTCGTGTGACGAATTGTATAATAGTTTATGATGGTTGTGGTCAATATTCTGTCAATTTTGTGCCTGTTGCCTTGCTAAGATTTGCTTTGGGCCTCCCTCAAAGGCTTTGTTTGGATGTCCTAAACCCGGCTGGGATCCTGGTTCATTTCTAGGGGCAGAAATCCACGGGCCGAACTTCCGCGGCCCAAGTGGAATGCACATTTGGAACTCCACGTGACAGGGATCTCTAGCTTTGCTTCACGCCATTTCCATGGGGAAGATATTTAGAGCGTCGCTTGGTTAGGGTTTTGTCCTCGTCGTCGCTGGTCTCACCCAACCCGACGACCTCCCTGACCGCCTCCTTCCTCCGCATCGGCACCTCCCTCCCTTCGCATCGGCACCGCCACGGGCCTCGCTCCCTCTGCATAGGCGTCTCCCTCCCTCCACATTCGAGGTGAGAAACCCCATCCCTCTTCCATCCATGGCTTCTCTGATTTCGTCATTAGCTTCGATTTGCTCAGATTCGTTTAGTTTTGATCCGTTCAGTTTTTTTCTTCTGTTAATTTACTAGTGATTGTTGTCGCGCATGGCGGTCGCTTGAGATTAGGATTTGCGTGGTGCATCTAGATGGGTTGTGGTTTTGGGTCAGATTAGAGATCTTAATACCTTTTACCTCAAAAGACTGCCAACACTGTCCATCTGCAAGATTTTGTGTATCAGTTGGATTGGACTGCAGCGGGTTAGGTATGTGGTTATTTTCTTGGTGATTTGTTCTCCTTAGATGTAATAAGGAACGATATAGTATCCAGAGAGTACGATTTCGTACGGTCAATTTTGAGTATTAACGTTTCTTTCGTTCTTGGTGATTTGTGTCTGCTTCTTTCGTTCTGATATTTGTTGTCAACTGTTAATAAAAATGTTGAATGTTGTGGATGCTATATGTTATCGTTGTACTTACAGAAAGCTAAACATGTCATTGTATAAAAGCTGAAATGATTCTAGTCTTGGTTGTGCCAATTCGTACTTCTTAGCTTCATTTTTTTGGGGTACTATATTACTAGAACAGAAACCAGATCACCCTGGAACTCGACTTGGGAGGGTTGTCATCTAGCATCATGCATCTTGACTTGGTTTGGCTCTGGTTGGTACATATCTGGCTTGTTTGTAGATTGTGTAGCAAATGGTCGAATGTCGATCTAATGTGGTTGGTGACTTGGTGTAGGTGCTACTGTGCAATGTTTTGTTTGTTGATGCCAGATCTTTCTACCACCATGTACCTATCTAAATTGTGGTTGTGAATCTAGATCGTATACAAGTATACAACTATGTTTGAAGTGTCCTGGCTTGTACATACTCTGCTCGTGTACAACTATTCGTATACAACTATTCGTATACAACTATGTATTTTCAGTTGCCACTTATACTCTCCTTTGGTTTTAATGTGGCCAAGTTTTAAGCCCTTTGATCTTTATGGGTATCTGCCTATTTTGGGCATGTCAGTTCATCTGTTGATGGACTGATGGTTCGCTAAAATCCTAGTCGTTAACTACATAGTTGTTGATCCCCTCAACAAGAGGTGCCTCACAGTTGTGGATCATCAGTGTTGTGGTTTTCCTTTTTCTGTTGTGTTTGGTTTTTGCTGCAAACTTGCAAGAGGTTGCATGCGCATGTTTGAAACGTATGGATTCCTAGTGATGGTGGAATCTGATTTCTATTCTTTTGGGTACTATACTGCTAGTGGTTCATTGAATTTATTCAGAGTTTGCTGCAATTATGGTCTAATTGATTGATTCTACGTACTATAGAATCTGACTTCTATTCTTTTGGGTACTATACTAGTAGTGGCACATGTAGAGTTTGCTGCAATTATGGTCTAATTGATTCAGAATAGCTCTTCTTTTGTCATCTATTTAGTCTAATCAGTAACAATATGTCTTGGTCCTACTTTCTATGAATGCCTCCTAGAGATAGATTTTCTTTTTAACTAATTCACAATATGTTACATTTGCATGTATTAGCAAATGGACACTAGAAAGGAGCTCATTAGGAAATTTATGCTTGAGGAAGAAGAGGACGACGATGAGTTGTTTCTTGTCTTGGTTCCTACTTTGCTTTCATACCTTTATGACGAAAAAATACTAGTCCACACATCATCTCTTACCAGCGCTAAAAAAGTTAAGGAGATCTCAGAAAGCCATGAGAGTTGGTGTAGGGTTGAGTTCCCGATGGAGCCAGAGATATTCAGCGCTACATCATATTTTCTTAGAAGAGAGGGTTTGATGAATGACACAAGGGGTGTTACCATCGAGGAGCAACTAGGGATATTTATGTACATGATTTCTCATAATGCTAGCAACCAAAAGCTTTAGAAAGCATTCCAACACAGAAAAATAAAGGAAATCTTCGATATAATTCCAGCTCTAACTCATAGGTTTGTCAAGCTCCTAAGTTCGAACCAAACTCACGTGAAAATTGTATTAGATCCACGATTTTGGCCTTATTTTTAGGTGAGCCACACACACTAGATGTAGGGTCACGGGTAGGCTACGATAGCTACAAACAAAAATTTCTACCAAGCAAACCAGGAAGCCATGCAAGTAGATGATCATAGATCGTTACCACCAGACGCGCAGAACAGCGGAAGAAGGGTTAGAGCAGCCTGGTCCAACGAAGAGCGCGTCGATGTAGTGGTCGTAGTCGATCGTCCAACGTTCAGCAAGTCGATGCAATGGTCGTAGTCGATCGTCTCCTCCAGCAACGTCTGCAGTTCCTTGTGAAGATCGCGGATCGTCCTCAAGCGCAACAATCGTAGTAGCGCCTCTACGGTATCCACACGTCTAGGGAAGGAACAACTGAACGCCGGTGTGCCAGCACCAAGTCGCACGGTGGAGCTCTCAAGAAGATGGCGGCTAGGGTTTCGATGGTGTTTTTCGCATCTATCCCAACAGCCTTATGCACCTCCTTATATAATGCTCGTGACGGATCCTATCCGAACACGTTCTTTAATCAGATTCGTCTTGGTTTGTTCCAACCCGTTAAGTGTGTGACCAGAGGTTCATGTGTAGTTCGGTTGTGACTCGAAACCATTTCCGATCACGAGTCGAAGCGGCTCCTAGCGTAACATATCGATTCCGAATACACACAAATTATATCGGACGAACCTTAATGCAATATGATCTACGACTAGGTCCTCATCACTTACGACTAGGTCCTATCTTTATATGACCGATTCAGTATTTGGTCACGACCGATTCGTAATTGCTTCGACCGTGTTCTGACCACTCTGTGACTACGCTCGACCGATCTCGACCAAACTTCGTATCTCAGATAATGCGACCGATTCGAATCTGACCGAACTAAGCGACCTACTCGTGTATACTCCTTTGCCTCACGATGTCCGGTGAACTCCGGTGAGATGTTGTGTCATCCATGGGTATGCTCAATACTTTCTCGATCGAGTGTCGATAACTTTACGTGGTCGAACACTTCGACTACTAGTGGCATGGCCATGCACTTTCTTTATCCGATCTGTGAGGGCCCAAAGACATCTCTCTGTTATGTTAGGAGGGCAAATCCCATATCCGACCAAATACATTCCTCTCCATGTTTGAGCATACCCAGCTACCTTTATAACTACCCGATTCTGAGCAGTAGCGTTTGGCAACCCCTAAGAGTGCTCTTACACATGTAGGAAACCATGCCGATCTCGTGTCTAAGGATTATACATCATCATTGCTTGAGACCAACTAACGACACATAGATTCATAACAATCTCAATAGTGTCTCAATGTGGGTCTTATCCAACATCATGTTCTCTAACATGTGCCCATATTATCGGTTTGATATCTCCATATCTATGACTCGTGAAACATAGTCATCAACCAATACATATGCCAGTCTATTCATATGTGTCCACATATGTTTACGACTAGGGATCGTATAAGAATAATTATCGCAGGAATATAGAGTTTCACAACCAAGTCACATACTTGATAATAAATATTAACAATATTATTCTAGGAACAAGATAACACATTATCCAATGTCATGAACATAATGAAATATAATCATCTCTATGATTGCCTCTAGGGCATATTTCCAACAGTCTCCCACTTGCACTAGAGTCAATCATTTAGGTATCTAATACCGATAGTTCTTGTGTGTGCCTCATGCTTTGGCTGTGTGAGAGGCTTTGTCAACGGATCAGCAACATTTAAATCCGTATGAACTTTGCATATCTTAACATCTCCTCTATCCACCAATTCGCGGATAAGATGATAACACCTAAGTATGTGTTTGGACTTTTGATGGGATCTAGGCTCCTTAGCTTGAGCAATGGCTCCATTGTTGTCACAATAGAGATCCATTGGGCTCGAGGCACTCGGAACCATTCCCAATTCAAAGAATGAAATTCCTTATCCAAACACCTTCTTTTGCGACTTGAAGCGCAATGTACTCGACCTCTGTCGTGGAATCAAGAACCGCCTCTTGCTTGAACTTTTCCACTCACTTTGCTCCTCCATTCAAAATGAATACAAAACCAGATTATGAACGATAATCATCTTTGTCGGTTTGAAAGCTCGCATCGGTGTAACCATTTACAACGAGCTCTTCATCACCGCCATAAACTAGGAACACATCCTTAGTCCTTCTTAAGTACTTAAGAATGTTTTTCATACCGTATCGATGACCTTCACCGGATCGACTTGGTATCGCTCATAACACTTAGAGCATATGATACATCCGGTGTGTACATATCATGGCGTACATGATAGATCCAATGGCCGAAGCATATGGAATATCACTCATATTGTCTCGCTCATCAGTGGTTGTAGGACACTGATTCTTGCTAAGATTAATGCCATGTACCATGGGCAAGAATCCTCTCTTGGAATTTTGCATGTTGAACCGATTCAACACTTTGTCTATGTACATTTCCTGGCTTAATCCAATTAGCCTCTTAGATCTTTCTCTATAGATCCTTATTCCCAAGATATATGCTGCATCTCCTAAATCTTTCATTGAGAAACTTTTTCTTAATGAAGATTTAACAGATTCTAGCATTGGAATGTCATTTCCACCAATAGTATGCCATCTACATACAAGATCGAATAACAAGTGCGCTCCCACTAACCTTCATGTAAACACAAGGTTCTTCTTTGTTCTTGATTTAAACCAAACCTTTTGATCTCCTCATCAAAACGTATATTCCAACTCCGAGATGCTTGCTTCAACCCATAAATGGACTTTTGAAGTTTGCATACTTTACTAGCATTGTTTGGATCGACAAAACCTTGAGGTTGTGTCATGTACACATCCTCATCTAGGTTTCCATTAAGGAAAGTTTGTTTTGACATCCATTTGCCATATCTCATAGTCGAAATATGCAAAGAATTGCTAGAATGATCCGAACAGATTTAAGCATCGCTCTCGGTGAGAAAGTCTCATCGTAGTCAACTTCTTGAACTTGTCGAAAACCTTTTGTGACTAGTCGAGCCTTATGAATGTGAACATTTCCATCCATATCAATCTTTTTCTTATAGATCCATTTGCACTCAATGGTTTTGACACCATCAAGTGGATCGACCGTGTTCCAAACCCGATTTTCTCTCATGGAATCTATTTGGATTTCATGGCTCCAAGCCATTTCTCGAGTCTGGGTCCATCATCGCTTCCTATAAGTCTTAGGCTCACCATTATTCAATAATAATCGTCATGCCCATACATTGTAGGCAATTGACGCGCCTTTTAGATCTACGTGGGTTGGTGCCTTATCTACAGGTTCAACAACAATTTGTTCATCCAGTAGAGGTTCAGTAGGAGTTGAAACACTTTCAGATGTTTCTCGAATTTCTTCGAGTTGCACCTTTCTCACTAACTCCTTTTGAAAGAAACTCTTTCTCCAAAAGACACCATTTAAGACAACAAAACTTTGTCTTCTTCGGTTGTAGAAATAATATCCTTTGGTTTCCGTAGGATATTCTATAAAGAAGCATTTATCCGATTTGGGTGTGAGCTTATCGACGCGTCAAGCGTTTAACATAGACATCACATCCCCAAATCCTTAGAAAAGACAAACTAGGACTTTTCGGTCCACATCTCATATAGTGTCTTATCTCTCGATTTAGATGGTACCTTATTTAAAATGAAAGCGGTAGTTTCTAGAGCATAACCCCAAAAATATAATGGCAGATCCGATTGGCTCATCATTAATCGAACCATGTCCAACAAGGTCTGATTACGCTTCGGACACCCCATTCCATTGTGGAGTGCCGGGTGGTGTAAGTCAGGAACAATTCCACATTGTTTCAAATGATTACCAAACTCATGGCTTAAAACTCACCTCCACGATCGGATCGTAAAGATTTGATTGTCTTGCCAAGTTGATTACAGATTTCATTCGGAACTCCTTGAACTTTTCAAAGGATTCCGACTTGTGCCTCATTAAGTAGGTATATCCATATCTACTATAGTCATCGGTGAAAGTAATGAAGTACTGAAAACCACCTCTAGCTGTCGTACTTATTGGTCCACACACATCAGTATGTATGAGTGCCAACTGGTCGAACGCCCTTTCACTACGACCAGTGAAAGGTGTCTTGGTCATCTTACCGACCAGGCAAGACTCGCATGTTTCAAATGATTCCAAATTAAATGAGTTTAGAGTTCCATCATTATGGAGCTTTTTCATGCATTTCTCACTTATGTGACCCAAGCGACAATGCCAAATAAAAGTAGAATTTATTTCATTAGGCCGAAGCCTTTTCGTATTAATATTATAGACTGATGCATCATCAAGACTTAAAATAAACAACCCATTCAAAACAGGTGCATAGCCATAAAACACTTCATTCAAAAATATAGAACAACCATTGTTCTCTATAATGAACTTATAACCCTCTGCCATCAAACATGAGGCAGAGATAATGTTTCTACTAATGGCTAGAACGTAATAACAATTATTCAATTCCATAATAAATCTCGAAGGCAAAAGTAGTGGCATAGTCCCGACGGCTAGTGCAAAGAACCTTTGCTTTATTCCCGAGCGAAGATCCATCTCGCCTTTGCAATCATCCTACTTCTTGTTAGACTCTGCATCGAATTGCAAATATGAGCAACCGATCCGGTATCAAATACCCATGAGTTAACAGAAGAGTCAGCAAGAAAAATATCTATAACATTAATACCTGTAGTGGAAGTTTTAGTCCCACCATTCCTTTTCTGATTAGCCAAGTATTCCTTGCAGTTCCTCTTCCAGTGGCCTAGTTCTTTGCAGTAAAAGCATTCATTCTCTTGAGTCGGGCCAGACTTAGTCTTGGGTTTAGGTTTGTCAGTTTGGATCTCATCCGAAACTTTAGCCTTGCCCTTTTTCTTGACCCAAGTCTTAGCCTTCTTCTTGAAGCTTGTACTCTTTTGCACCATCATCACATGATTGTTGCATTTCTTAATCTTGCCCTCTCATTGTCTTAAGCATCATATGCGATTCGGTGAGATTCTTGTCTAAGCTGTTCATATGGAAGTTCAAAAGAACTAGCCATAGCTTTCGAAGCGAAGCAAGAATCAAATCAGAGCCAATTCTTGGCTAAGTGGAAAACCAAGTTTTTCCAAGCTCGTGTGTAACCAACCATTTTGATTACATGAGGGCTCACCGAACCACCCTCGGCTAGCTTACATCCAAACAAGTTCTTTGAGATCTCAAATCTCTCGGTTCTTGCTTGTGTCTCAAACATGCCTTTGGCGCTTCGATCATATCGTGAGCCTCTATGTTCTCAAACCGCTTCAAGGTCCGAGTTCATAGCGGCAAGCATGAGACAACTAACATCAAGGGACTCATCACATGCCTTTTATAGGCGGTTTTAATAGCAATGACAGATTTTACGTAGGCACATCCGGAATTGGTTCTTCTAGAACATGTTCCTTTATCTTGCCCGAGAACAATTCTCGGGTTATGGGACCAATCCACAAAATTTGTTCCATTAAGTTTTTCCCTTTCAAGTATCGAGCGTAAAGCAAAATCGATGTAGGTACAATAGATTGGTGCCATGATCTACAACAAAAATATATGCAAAACTAAGACATATGTTCATTAAAGTAACTTCTATTAAACAATTTAATAAAGATACTCCCACTAAACACCATATCCCTCTTATGACATTTAATGATTCAAGATCCATAATCATTTAATCAACTAGGAGCTTTGGCTTCCTTTGCTAGAAGACTAGTAAAAATGGTAAGCAACCTTTGCTAATCATATCAACTATATGACTCTTGTTGTTGGGCAACATCTGTATGCTTGGCGACCCAACCTTTATGCCCCAAGGTCCACAATCATATGATAACCTTGTTAAGTTAAACCAATGCCGGCGTGTAAGTGTCGACACAAACCCATCTAGTCAAGGAGAGTTAATGGCACTCTGCTTTGGCAAGACCTACCATTAAAATACATGACTTTGGATGGTGCGGCATGTTTGGGAGGGCATCAATTTAACTTAACATTAAGTGAGGGAATTTTACTTCTATCATGTTAAAAGCAATTAAAGCAAAATAACATGCATAGAAATAAATGAACAGAATGTAAAGGCATTCACAGACAATCAAATTGCATTGTGATATAGCATGACCCTTCTTCATGGTAATCTCCATCGCCATGCATCCTGCTCACCATGTCTTCAAGTGGTGGACTCCTCCAAGCACTCCCACTAAGCCATTATTTCTAATAGCACTAGTAATGAAACACAAGGAGTAAAGAAGCATCACAAATCGACACGCAGTCGTTATACAAATATAGACGACCTTGAAATGCAATTAACATGACACGCAGTCATGAATATTACAAGCATACATGCATCTCATACATGAAACAGTATGGGTCATACTATTCACATCAATCCTGCAAAAACAAGTTATGCATGTAATCCAATTCTAACAGACGACATGAGCACACACTACCTATAGCGCTGATGCAGAAATACCCAAAGACGGCGGTCCCGCTTAGCCGGTTAGCGGCGAGGTTCGAAGGGCGGCGCCCTCGGTCGAGGCGTGGGCTCGAAACTTTTTCCGAAACATGAATCTTATTCACGTATCCGAGCCTTGGAAATCATCGGGTTAATCAAATTAGCCCTATTACGAACCAATCCGATCAATGCCTTGATACGACCACATACTGCGGCATACTCCGATGGCGGAATTCCGACCGGTAGGAGTGATTTGCAGTCTGGTCGTGGACAAGTGCAATAAACCATCTGGTCCTCATAAGCTCATACCTCCTCGTTAACCCATCTATTACCACCGAGAAACCGATCGATCTTATCGACCAGGGTCTAGGTCGTTCCATCTATATGAACCGATCTAGGTTACCAAAATCGACCAGTAATAGATCCAATCTACTACTACCACATATCAAGTATATGCGATCGATCTAGATCAAAAACTACGCAAGAAGGCTCTGATACCACTATAGGGTCACGGGTAGGCTACGATAGCTACAAACAAAAATTTCTACCACGCAAACCAGGAAGCCATGCAAGTAGATGATCATAGATCGTTACCACCGACAGCAGAGCAATGGAAGAAGGGTTGGAGCAGCCTGGTCCAACGAAGAGCGCATCGATGTAGTGGTCGTAGTCGATCGTCCAACGTTCAGCAAGTCGATGCAATGGTCGTAGTCGATCGTCTCCTCCAGCAACGTCTGCAGTTCCTTGTGAAGATCGCGGATCGTCCTCAAGCGCAACAATCGTAGTAGCGCCTCTACGGTATCCACACGTCCAGGGAAGGAACAACCGAACGCTGGTGTGCCAGCACCAAGTCGCACGGTGGAGCTCTCAAGAAGATGGCGGCTAGGGTTTCGGTGGTGTTTTTCGCATCTATCCCAATAGCCTTATGCACCTCCTTATATAGTGCTCGTGACGGATCCTATCCGAACACGTTTACGAATCGTATTCGTACTGGTTTGTTCCAACCCGTTAAGTGTGTGACCACAGAGGTTCATGTGTAGTTCGGTTGTGACTCTAAACCGTTTCCGATCACGAGTCGAAGCGGCTCCTAGCGTAACATATCGATTCCGAATACACACAAATTATATCGGACGAACCTTAATGCAATATGATCTCGACTAGGTCCTCATCACTTATGACTAGGTCCTATCTTTATCTGACGATTCGTATTTGGTCACGACGATTCGTAATTGCTTACGACCGAGTTACGACCGATTCTGTGACTACGTTCGACCGGTCTACGACCAGCTCGTATCAGATATCGACCGACCAATGCTCGTTTGAACTAAGCGACCTACTCGTGTATACTCCTTTGCCTCACGATGTCCGGTCGAACTCCGGTGAGATGTTGTGTCATCCATGGACTGCTTCAATACTTTCTCGATCGAGTGTCGAGATAACTTTACGTGGTCGAACACTTGACTACTAGTGGCATGGCCATGCACTTTCTTTATCCGATCACAACGAGGGCCAGAGACATCTCTCTGTTATGTTAGGAGGGCAAATCCATATCCGACCGGTCACATTCCTCTCCATGTTTGAGCATACCCAAAGCTACCTTTATAACTACCCGATTCACGGTGTGGCGTTTGGCAACCCCTAAGAGTGCTCTTACACATGTAGGAAACCATCTTGATCTCGGTCTAAGGATTATACATCATCATTGCTTGAGGCCAACTAACGACACATAGATTCATAACAATCTCAAGAGTGTCTCAATGTGGGTCTTATCCAACATCATGTTCTCTAACATGTGTCCATATTATCGGTTTGATATCTCCATATCTATGACTCGTGAAACATAGTCATCAACCAATACATATGCTAGTCTATTCATATGTGTCCACATATGTTTACGACTAGGGATCGTATAAGAATAATTATCGCAGGAATATAGAGTTTCACAACCAAGTCACATACTTGATAATAAATATTAACAATATTATTCTAGGAACAAGATAACACATTATCCAATGTCATGAACATAATGAAATATAATCATCTCTATGATTGCCTCTAGGGCATGTTTCCAACACTAGACGCCTAACTTTTCCCAAGATTTTCCTCTATTTAATTTACTATGATTATGCGCAGAACTGCATTGGTGTTATTGATGGCACACATATCCCCATCAATATTGCTGAACAGAAAGCGGCTCCTTATAGGAATAGGAAAGGAACTTTGTCTCAAAATGTGATGCTAGTTTGTGACTTTGTTCTACATTTATTTCATGTGGATGGGAAGGGTTAGCATTAAATGCAGGAGTCCTTCGATTTGCTATTAGCAAGGGGTTTTGTGTTCCTGAGGGTAAATTCTATCTTGTGGATGGTGGATACGCAAACACACCTTCTTTTCTTGCCCTATATTGAGGAGTCCGATACCATATTGATGAATTCAGGAGGCGTCGCTCATCTCAAAGATATGATTATGTAGATTACAAATAACTTTTCAACCGTCGCCATGCTCTCCTTCGCAACCATATTGAAAGGGCTATTGGTGTCCTAAAGAAGAGATTTCCAATAGTGAAAGTTGGTACATTTCATCCCATTGAATCTTAGATTAAGATCACAGCTGCAGCCGTTGCATTTCACAACATCATTAGAGGTCAAAATGGTCAGGAAGGGTGATTGGATCACCAACCTGCCTACATTCAACCAGATGATTTTATCGATGTACCAAAGGGTGACAATAATTACCAAAATGATATCGAGTCAAATGCTAGAAGTTCTCTTAGGTATCAAATTACAACGCAAATGTGGGCTGACTACAATCATTAGTTGGACATGACCTCTCACAAAGTAGTATTAGTATTTTGTACCCTTGACATTTAAATTATATGATGTGTAATAAGTATTACACTTCATTTATGCGACTTGTTTTTCATATTATGTGGTTCTTTCTCTTAAATATATAGCTGCACTCTTGTACCATTTGTTCATTTCAATATGTTGTGGTTAGTGTAGCCATGGCTAAAGAAGGATCAAGGGCCTCATAGAACTTCTCATATGAGAAAGCTCTTTCCGATATACTACATGACCATAAACACCCAAAGAATGAATGAAATTGTGCTTTCTCTTCAGCAATATTGATGGAATAGGGCCTTTCAATACCTGCATCTGTGTCATCATTCAAGGAATGAAATTATCATTGTCAAGTTGGATTTTGAGAAGGCTTTGACAAAGTGGAGCATCATGTCATTCTTGCAATGCTCAAAAGCAAAGGTTTTAGTGAGAAATGGCAACAATGGATTCGTCATATTCTTTGCTCGGGTACATCTGCGGTGCTGTTAAATGGCGTCCCCGGCAAAGTGTTTCATTGTCGGCGAGGAGTGCGACAGGGTGACCCTCTCTCCCCTTTGTTGTTTGTTTTAGCTGCGGACCTTCTTTAGTCCATTATTAATGAAGCTGCAGCAAAGGGAGTTTTTTCTTATCCTCTGGATTCTGATTTTGGTCAAGACTATCCCATTGTTCAATATGCGGATGACACGCTCCTTTTTATGCCAGTGGACGCGTTTCAATTATTTTGTTTAAAAGGGCTTCTTCGTTCGTTTGCTGATTCGACTGGATTACATGTTAATTTTCACAAATCATCGTTGATTCCTATCAATGTGGAGGAGAATAAAATGCTTCATCTAGCCAAGACTTTTGGCTATCAAGTGGGATCATCTCCCTTCACTTACTTGGGGTTGCCTTTGGGAACTTTGAAACCAAAGTTTGAGTCTTATATGCCTTTGTTGGACAGAATTAGCAGAAGATTATCTAGGCTTTCTCCGTTCCTCTCTTATGGCGGACGCTTGGTGTTGGTAAATTTAGTGTTCTCCTTGCAAGCTATTTATCATATGGCTTCCCTTAAGCTTCCTGCAAAGGTTATTACTCAAATTGATCGCCTGCGAATGCATGCTTTATGGCATGGCTCAGATATCAACAAGAAAGGTGGCTATCTTGTGGCATGGAAGCAGGTGTGTCAGCCTAAAAAGCAAGGAGGTCTTGGTATTCTTAATCTACGCTTACAAAACAAGGCCATGTTGATGAAGCATTTGAATAAATTTCTGAATAAGGTTAACATTTGTTGGGTGCAGTTAACTTGGAGGGCTCTTTATTCTAATCGATTGGTGCTGAGTTCAGATAGATTGTGTGGTTCTTTTTGGTGGAGAGACCTGCTTCGTTTGTTGGATGACTTCAAAGGATTCTCCAGTTGTTCAGTTTCTAAAGGGCAATCCTGTCTCTTCTGGAGGGACATGTGGGATGTTGGCTTCCCGGTTTTAAATTGGCCACACCTCTTTTCGTTTGCCAAGAAGCAAGATATCTCAGTCGGGCAATTTCTACAACGTTTGGATCTACTTTCTCATTTCCATCTTCCTCTTTCACCGACTGCACTGCTTGAATTTCAGTCTCTTTGCATGGCCGTGGATCCTTTTGTTCCTCTTCAAGTCAATCCAGATGTTTGGTCCTTTATTTGGGGTTCCTCTTTTACTCCTAAACTGGCATATGCTCATCTTTTGGGTCAAGCCCCTACTCCACCTCCTTTTATTTGGGTTTGGCAGTCCTATTGCATGAGTAAGCAGAAGGTCTTTTTCTGGTTGCTCCTTAAGGATAGGTTAAATACTCGAGATCTCCTCCAGCGCAAGAAGTTTTTGCTTGAAAGTTATGAGTGTGCTTTGTACTCAACATCATACTGAATCCCTGAAGCATCTTTTCTTCGGCTGTTCCTTTAGTCAGTGGTGCTGGCGATTCATTGGTTTTTCTTTGGACTTATCTCTCTCGGTTGTTGAGCTCCTCCAAGTTGGAAAGACCGGTTTTGGGGTCAAGTGTTTCAAAGAGATTGTCATCCTTGCTTGTTGGACCATCTGGACTATTCGCAATAAGGTCATCTTTAGTAATGGGGTGGTCTCTCTTTCTACTTGGAAACGAGAGTTCAGAGAAGCTTTTTCCTTGGTTATTCTTAGGGTCAAGCCTTCTCTTCGAAGGGAGTTTGTTGAGTGGTTGAGAGATTTCCTTTAAAGTTTCTTGGGTCCTTTTGTATCTTCTTCCTTTTGCTCTTTGTAAATATCTCTTTTTGTTCTTTAATATTTTTCAGTAGGGATTCTTTCCCTCCTGTTTACCGTAAAAAAAAAGTTTAGAGGACAAAATGGGTGGGTAACTGATGGTTGGAGAAGCATAGCTAGTAAATTCGATGAAAAGTTTACAACTACCCATTTCACAAAGCAACAAATCCAAGAAAAAGAGAAGGAACTGAAAGGGAATTACAAGGCAATATGAGATGCACGGAAACAAAGTGGTACGGGCCGGGATGATTCTTTGTGCATGATTGTTGCTGAACCAAGTATTTGGGATAAAATTATTCATGTAATACTCTGTACTCCATTTAACTAATAGTATTATTTGTGACGCGTTTTGTTACTAACTATATTCTTTTCTTGCATTCAGTAGGATCATCCAAAGGTGAAGAAGTTCCGTAACAAGCCCTTCCCTCTCTTTAACTACCTAGCAGCATTGTATGAAGGTGAAGTTCAACTACATTGTTTTAGTTCATACTTCAATGTTTATTTCATGATTTCCTGATTCCATTAATCATATATGGTCTCATATTTAGTACATTTGTACATGCATGCTAGTATATGTCATGATTTAGATTATTTACCATGAACTTCACATTTATTTCATTGTTTATACGGAAATAGGAAGTATAACAACTGGAGATTTGAATTTTGTATCAATTGAACAAGTAGAGTCTTCATCTGATCAAGTTATATCAAATGACAATGATGCCCATGATGTTGACTTAAACCCTTTTTCTACAAATCTAGAAGGGCAAGCAACATCTAGTGCTTATATAGAAGTAGAAGAATTGGAACGTGCTCCTTCTACTTCGTCTGGACAGAAAGGAGATGATAATGGGAAAAAGAGAAAGCAAAGCCAAATTGCCGGGGTCCTTGAGAGCTACTTGGAATTCAAGAAGGAACAAACCAAAAAAATTTGCCGAAGAACTAAATGAAACAACAAGACATAGTCAGAGTGATGCTTTTTCTATTGGGAAGTGTGTTGCTGCACTACAATCAATTGAAGAACTAACGGATATGGAGAAGACAATGGCACTAAAACTCTTCAAATGTGAGTTGAATAGAGAAAATTTTTATCAACACTAAAAACCCAAGTGTTCGATTGCTTTGGATTAAGAGCGAAATTGCTCCATAAGTAAGTTATCTTTTAATTTCCATTTGTGCCAAGTTCTGCTTTTTTTTGTTATTCTAAATCTTTAGTTTCTAAAGAAATGGGTCATTGCTTATAACCAATCTTCTAGGAGCCAGCTACAACTAGAGTATGTTTTTTAGGAACCGGCTGCAACTGCAGTCTGTAGTATATGAGACTGGTTGATTCTGATGTCATGTACAGTAACCAATATAGGTGTGGCCTGCATGTTCCTATTATTTTGTCGAATACAATTAGTCCTCTTGGGATTCAACAGTATGGATGTAGTTCATCAGTATCTAATAGAGCATGATGTTGGTAATAATTGTCTTGATCATCACATCAGCTTATGCATTTGCAAATCCTATCTTTTCTCTCCAGGTGGACCAAGAGATTCAGTGTCCTACTAGTAAGTATCCTGCAACTCCCTTGTTTTTTAGTACATATTAATAATACTGTAAAATATTAAGCGCAAATCATTCAGTGAAGGCAATAAGACGCATGTTTTGTTTGTAGCTATTGGTACTTTTGGTGCGTGCTGTTGTGCCAGAAATGAGATGGCCTGATTCATTTGAAGAATTGTTGTATGGGTGCATTGATCAATTGAAAAATTATTGAATGCAAATGCAAATTAATAGTGTCAGATTGTTGAATGCAAATGCAACTAGATTATGGGTGCTTCTTGTGTGTCACCATCATTTTCTACATATAGTAATTATAATCCAGAAATTGGTCACATCTTTTCCCTCTCTCTGCCATGCACTGCTATCCCTATTGGGTGACAATGATGTATTGATCACTGGAAGAGAATAATTAAACCTATGTGCATACCCATCTATATTTGATCAATTTGCTTTCGTAAAACCTTTCCTGTTCTTTTGCTTCTCTTATCTAACCTGAAATATCTTACCCTTGAAATAGGGAGCAATCATGGTTGTTGGTGTCTATTTCCTTAGCATGTAATTCATCTTGATTACTTAGTTGTTAGGATTATGATGATGAAATACAAAGTGGTGGAGGTGAAGTTGACTACTACTTGTTTTGGGTTGGATCTGGATTGAGGATGGATCAATTTTACTATTGCTTACTTTGTTACTTGTTTTGAAATGCTTTTAAACCAATGTTACTGATGAAATATGTGTAATCATACTATGATTAGTGACATTTTCATGCTATGTTATGCTTCATATTTCTACATATGTTCTGTCATTTTTTAAAGTTTGTAATCTTTTTCTGGAATTTACAGAATTTTTTTTGAATTTATTGTACCATTTTTTTTGATGGCCGGAATTTTAATCCCTGTTGTTCCCAAACGGCAACAGGGATTTTATTCCCAGGTGGGAAGATTTCCCTTTGGGGTTGAGTGGGATTCCATAGATTTTTTTTTATTAATTAACCTTTTTTTGAATTTTATTTTAAAGTTAACTCTCGGCGCACTTTATTTCCAATTCTGACCCCTTTGGTCACGCCACCACCCATGGCGTGACAAAATAACACCGCCACGCCCCATTTCTAGTCAAACTCTTGTCACGCCACCGAAGTGGCGTGGATAAATATTAGTCACGCCACAACCAAGTGGCGTGACAAAAATGCTATTTTGGGACTTATCCAGTGCGTGGCAGTGTTGTTTTGTCACGCCACCACCCGTGACGTGACCAAAAGGGTCATAGTTGGAAATAAAGTGCGTCGGGGGTTAACTTTAAAATAAAATTAAAAAAGGGTTAATTAATAAAAAAAAGTTCGATTCCATATGCCTTCAAAATCCCCCTAAAAGATTTTCTTCCCTGATTTTCCTCTCCCTTGCTTCCAAACAAACCCTAATTCTATTTTTAGAGGGTTAATTGGCCAGGAGGCTGTCACTAGAAGAGATGGGCACCTGAGTCGCACTAGGACTCAACCCGGGTTCTGTTTCAAAAAAACCGGAAGTGGTTCCAAACAACACGGTTTGGAGGTTTGAAAGTTGCTTATCGATTAGATCATTAAGCCAAAGTCAGCACAGTTTGGAAGTTGCTTATCGATTAAGTACAAACCAAAGTACATGAAAAAGTCAAAACAATTCCGCTTTTTGTTCTTTTTACGGAAAGGATATACATATTGGGAGCACGGGTTGGAAGTTGCTTATCGTTTAAGCCGAAGTCAGCACGGTTTGGAAGTTCGATTAAGCCAAAGTCAAAGTAAGTACATGCAAAAGTCAAAACAATTTTTTTTTCATTTTGTGGAAGGAATATACTCCTCCTCCCCTGCAAGTACATATTAGCCAATATTAGCCACTACAAGTTCAACGTATTTACTCATTAAATACCACTCGTTAAAGGTCCCCTGTCCATTCGATCCGAGCCCCATCCTCCACTCGTTCGCTCCCTTCCCCATTCGTTCGCTCGCGTCCCCAGCCTGGTCGCCCCTAGCCCTATGTTGCGCCGCCGCCTCCCCGTCGCCCGCCCCAAGTCGCGCCGGCGCCGCCCGAAGCTCCTCCTCGACACCCGCCCCCAAGTCGTGCCGCCACTGCTCGCCCCCATATCGCGCCACCGCCGCCCAAAGGCCCCTCCCGGCCTCCCCGACGACTCCAGCGACGGTGCCCAGCCCACGAGGAGGAGGCTGGCTCCGAGGAGCTCCTTCGCTGGCTCGAGATGCACCTCCTCCGCCGCCGGTCAGATGTGGGCGCGGGCCGGTGAGGTCGAGGTGCCGACGTGTCGTCCACGAGATATGTCGCAGCTACTTGTCACCACCGCGCGTCTTCCCCCGGCCTGAGCTGCAGCTACTTTCTGTCCCAACCAACACGGCGCCCACATTCAGGCACTCCACGACCTTCTCCCCCTCGGCAAGGAGCCCTCTAGACTCTAGTGTTGCAGAAAACAAGAAGAAAATGTTCTATGCTGTATGAAAAGGCTGACGGTTGTAGTTTTGTTATCTTGAAATGTAGCACACAGGATGTAAATTTGTATGAGTTGATAATGAGTGCAAGTGCAAAGTTGACCAGTGTTTTTTTTTGACTGGAAATTGTTGGATGCATATTCCTAGACTTTTGGCAGTTTCAGTGAAGCATTCAAGAGCCAAAGAAAAAAAGGGAAACATATACACAATTAGCCATGAAACGATGTAACTTAACTGCTGCCTGGAACTGCTAGTACCACATGCACTGAACATCAGATTCAGGTTTTCTTTCTGAACTGTCATCTGTTGTTGGAATTTGACTTGTGTTCTGTCAGATTGGATGTTTGTGAAATTAATTTAGAATGTTAAACAAATGAAATGAATTCAGAATATGGATTGGTCTTGAAGTGTGTTCAGAATGGTGATTTGTGCTGCCGAGGAATGTTGTTGCCATTTCCTTCCACCGGTGCTGCCATTTCCTTTGAATTGCTACTGCCATTTTCTTGCATAGGTGCTTGTGTGATGCACTCATTCAGAGGAGGAGAACGGGCAGCAGTTCAGAGTTCAATCTGCAGCTTGTTGATAGTAGAGTGTCGTTACTTTATAGATAATGCAGTAAGTGAATATGTACATCGACATAGTGACTGTAGGATTGTAATGTTCATTTTATGATTCGATCATTCAGAATGCAAAAATGCTTCACAATTGTGAATTCCTTGTGTGCGTGTACAGTTAAAAGGCATCTATACATTTAGCCATAACCGAACCCCATTTAATTGGAGACTCAATTTAGGACTTGAGTATCATGTACGTGTCCCCCAGCACAAGTGGGTTACCCGTGCAAGCCATAAGATAATCTCGGCTCAATTGCTCATAAATTAGTACAACTATGTGTTTTATCAATATTTCTGCAAAAAGAAGGAAAAATATTCATATTTACGCTAAATCAGCACATAAGCATGCTTTCAGAACCCACAAAGGTATTTCAAACATTTCAATATTCATCCACAGCTAAAGCAATAAGTCGGTAACAAAAGCCGATCACAAGCGATCACCTTTTAGAAAAGTTACACGATCACCTACAACTACTTTTCATTTCGAAAGCCAAAAACATCTTTTCGTAAAAGTCATGGTTTTCCCAAACAGGGCCTTAACGTGATGATGATAAGGAATGTATGTCCTGCCTATATTCACCATGCTTGTCACTATTGTTCTGGAGCACATTCAAGTTTGATGTTTGGAACACAATATTTTGCTATCAATCCATTCTGGTGTACCATCCTTGTATATAATTTTTTAAATATATATAGGTTTTGTACACTACAAATTTTACAAATTATGATGTTCAAAGAAGTCCAATAAGCGGTAATTCAACGTTTTGATACACCACTAGGGAAAAAAACTATGTGTAAATTTCCATTGACTCGGTTCACGCAACTTATCATATGTGGGGTGGTCTATTATGCAGCCCAAACACGATCCAAATGACCATAAAAAAAATTAGAAAAACAATTGGTAGATATATCATGATACAATCAAGCATCCTATAAAATTCAACTGAAAACACGACAAATATTAGGAGAAACAAAAAACACAAATTTCAGTGAATAATAGCTTTTTTAATTTTATTTTCAGCAGGATTTGTCTTTTTTTTTCTCTATGTGTAGATTGAATTTAGATTTGAAATTTTGTGGCAACATAGATTGATTTTGTGCCAATGCTGTCAAAGTTTTTCGGAATATTTCATAATCATTTTCTGGGATGCACTAGATATTTTCTAGGTGAACAACAGCACAAGCAAGCAACTGAAGGTCTTGAGATGTGGGAACAGTAGATGAGAAAACGACATCTCCCTTCCATGCTATTACATTTTACAAACGTTATGCCGTCAACTCTGTTAGATTTTTGCCGTCAATTTTTTTTTCTCCAAAATGCCAAAATTACCCTCGTCTTCTTCCTCCTCCCTCCCCTTTCCCCCCTCCTACCCCCAGTTGCCTCCCGTCCTCGGTCTCCTCCTCCCCTTCCGTTAGCTGTGCCGCTCCCCCGGCTACCTCCTCGCCTCCCTTTCCTAGCCGCCTCCTCCCCCCCATTGTCGAAACCCACCGGAGGACCGCCGATGTTGAGTGTAATATCCCAAGTTTTGCCTTCTTCCAAAAAGTATGTGAAATTAATTATTTCAAATATTTGGATTTTGTTTGGAGTTCTTGCATATATATTAAAGTCTAAATTCAATTCCATCTCAAATCTCTAATCTAAATTAAAACCTCTCCCTCTTTTCAAATGAAACCTCGACTGAATTTGAATTCAAAATTTCAATTTGGATTTTCCCTCTTTGTTCCCTAGGCCGAAGCCCATCTCCCTCTTTCTTCTTTAGGCCGCAGCCCAACCAATCCTAGCCTATCTTCTCGGCCCAACTTCCTCCCCCTCTCTCTCTTCTTGCTTTTCTTCCGCTCTGCATTGTGGCAATGCCACGCCCAGGCCACACTCATGCCGCCCACGACTGCATCATCCATATGGAAAGTGCCCCGCCATCACCGCGCACCATCAATCCTTGCCGTTCTTTATCGCCAGCACCACACCATCAAGATGGAGAGGAAACCAGACCGTCAATATTGTCGCGCCCGCACCCTACCCACTGCCTCCTTCGCCTTCTAAATGGGAGCAAGGAGACCCTCTTCCACCCCTTTACTCCTCCTCAAACTCGCACCGCCTCTCAAGCTCTGTTGCCGCCACACAAATCGTCTTCCCGAGCGCCGGCCACACCCGTTCCTCACGTTACGCCGCTCCGGTGAACTCTTGCTCCTTCTTGTGTGTCATCCCATGTTCCTGAAACCCCGAAGTATTTTTCCTCATTCCATTTCAATTTTGGTTGCAGCTTGCCTCTGGATTTTGTCGTCTTCTCTGTCGCCGACCAAACCGCCATCGAGTTCGCCATCCTTGGTGAGCCTCTTCCCTGTTATCCTTTACCCTCGTCTACCACAATCCGATGTTCCCTGTTCTGTCGGACTTCATCACTTCCAATTGAGATCCGCCGCCGCCATCTCAACCCTGCTGTGATACCACTTATTGGAATCGGTGGTAGCCCTAAGTACGAGGAAGATGATCATGCACAAAAGCACACAAGAGACACAAATATTTGTTTACGAGGTTCGGCAAAACTTACGTCTCCAGGAGCTGAATCACAGCGGCTCCATCTATATGAGGAGTTTCTTTTTCACGATTAGGGTTACAAGAGGTTGGCTTTATATATTTATACCTCGCCACATATCTCACCTCAGAGGATGTGTTCGAAAAGCAATGCTCCGCTTTCCTAACATGGCCCTTCCTTTTGCCATATATGAGCCATACACAACAAATACTTCATAGGATTAGTTGCATTTGTTGGCTCGAGTTTTTGGCTCTTTTGGCATTATTTTGCGTCGAATTAGCAAATCTAGCCCTCTCCGCCGTGAAATGCCAAAAATGTTACCACGGACATGCTGGCACGCGACACATGTTGCCTGCCATGCTCTCGTAGCGTGGCACTAGCCTATCGCGCCCTCGTCACCCTACACCCTCCCTGCCGTGCCCTGAGGCCACTGTACTCTCCTACCGCAAGCCTGGGGCCTAGTAGGCACTTGCCACGTATGCCCAAGCCTGTGGTCAAGTCGCTGCCCCCAGCACTACAATCACCTTGATGTCCCCCGCCTCTTGCACCTCGGGTGCCCTCTGACAGCGATGATGTCATGAGCCCGTGCCCTCTCTCCCCCAAACCACACTACCTCACATTGATTTCTTCCGAGGGTATGAAAATCTCTTATAGGTTAATTGCACTGCTCTTGTTACGAGTGTAGTGTTCGTGCACCGATTTATTTTAGAAAAGAGAACAAAATATTAAATAGAGAATATTTTGGGAATGAAGTATAAAAGATGAGATTTCAACTGCAATAGTAAGACTTCCTAATATTGGTGCGAATTACATGGCACGCAGGGTTGGTTATGTGCATTTGTTTGTCTGTACAGTAGAAATGAGAACATGTAAGAATCATCAAAGCGATCTACATGTAGGATACATGTGTATTTTGGAATATAAAAAAGTTGGTGGATCAGAAAGAAGTCGGTCTTGAGGGCCCATGGGTGCCTTTTCTTTGTCTCCTACAAACCTACGCGCACGGCCAGCCCCGAAGGCAGCCCTTTAGTGGGCTTCCAGGATCACCTCGGGCGTAACCACCTGCTTAGTAAGAGCCACAAGGACCATGGATGTCCTCCTCTTGTCTGCCGTGTGCTCAGCCTAGTCGTCCTTAGCGTGCTGTTGGGAGGGGGATCCATCGGTGCCTCTTCCTTGTCTTCCCTACTCTCGGGTACATAAGGTTTCCAGTGGTGGAAGGTCTCGGGTGGCAGCGTGTAGTTCAACATGTATTTCTATTGGATGAATGCCCTATCATACTTTTCCGGGCCATCGATCCATTAGAAGAAAAAGCAATGCTTCTCCGACTAAAGGGATACAAGTAGGCTACACTAGCTGGCAATTCAAAAATTCTACCACGTAAACTTGGAAGCCATGCAAGCAAGAGATCATAGATTGTTACCACTAGATGTACGGTCGCAATGAAGAAGAGTTGGGCGACTTGATCCAACGTAGAGCGCATCGATGAAGTGGTCATAGTCGATGATCCAACGTCCTCGGCGCCGATCATCTCCTCCAGCAACCTATCGCGTTCCTTGCGAAGTTGTGGATCATCCTTGAGCGCAACAACAACCGTAGCAGCGCCTCTATGGTATCCACATGTCCAGGGATGGAACACCGCACACTGGTGTGCTAGCATCAACTTGCACGGCAGGGCTCTCTTTCTCAAAGATGGCGGCTAGAGTTTTGGTGGAGCAACTCACGTTGTTTGCCGTATGTCCAAATAGCCTAATGCATCCACTCATATAGAGCCCATGATGGATCCTATTCGAACTCATTTGTTACAACCCGTTAAGTGTGTAACCCTGTAGGTTCATGCGTAATCGGTTGTGACTTGGAAACCCTTTTCTGACCATGAGTCGTTAGTGGTTCCTAGCAGGATATAACGATTCCTGAATACACATAAATTATATCGGATGAACCTTAATGCAATATGATCTACGAGTAGGTTCTGATCACTTACGACTAGCTCGTGTCTCTATATGACCAGTTCAAATTTAGTCATCACCAGTTTGTAACTCCTTACGACCCGTTTACGACCAGTTAGTGATTATGTCCAACCATTCTACGACCAGTTCGTATCTCCATACTACCAGTCCGCATCTAGTCAAACTGAATGACCTGCTTGTGTATTCTCCCTTTGCCTCACGATATCTGGTTGAACTGTAGGTGAGATAATTTATCATCCATGGGTAGTTCAATACTTTCTCGATCAAGTGACGGATAACTTCATGTGGTCAATTCTTTGACCACTAGTGGCATGGCCATGCACTTTATTTATCCGACCACATTGAGGGGCCCAGAGATATCTCTTCTGTTATGTTAGGAGGGGCAAATCCCATATCCGACCAATCATATTCCTCCGCATGTTTCATAGCATATCCAAAAGCTATCTTTATAACTATCCAGTTATGGAGTAGCGTTTGGAAACCCCTAAGCGTACTATTACACATGTAGGAAACCATGCTGATCTCAGGTCTAAGGATTATACATCATCATTGCTTGAGACCAATTGATGACACATAAAATCATAACAATCTCAATAGTGTCTCAAGGTGGGTCAATTGTAACATCCCAAATCTTAGGTTTGTATTTCAAATGTATAAAAAGGCGAGTTTTTAAAACTTTTGATCATGCATTTGAATTCTAGAGCATATGCACAAAATCATATATTTGAAAATTTCAAATCAAAGAGAAACATACAACTCAAATCAAAGCTCCAAAAGAAAACAATGTTAAATATTTGTGATCATCATTGGGAAACAATTTATTTAACTCCTTTAATATTTATCATGAATAAATATATTTTTTCCCAAATTTTTTATAAACAAAATCAACCCTAAGAAAATTCAAAACCCATTTCAATAACCCCTGTGGTTAAAGAATTAAAATTAAGTAAATAAACTTTGAATAGCGAGGTTTCAAATTTTTATGGGTAATAGATCATCCGAGGAACCTCCTTGCAAAATTTCAGAATTTTAGAAATTTACTTGCTATTTTTAAACCCCAGGTCAAAGTAGAAGAGTTTGAATTAAATCTCAGTCAAACTTTGGACTCAAACCTGACCGAACCCTAGCGGTTTAACCTAAGTCCAACCGAACCAAGTGGACTTAACCCAATCAACTAATAGCATCGACCGAGCCACCCTTCGACCGCGCCACTCTCTCTCACTAACACCGTGGGCCCCACATGTCAGCTTCATCTCCTACCTCTCGTTGGCGACGCAGAACTTCAGCACCACATGGAGCGGCGCTCATAGCGCGGCCGTCCATGCAATGATCACGCCGTGACGCCACTTCCCTTGAGGCCCAATTTATTTTGTCGCCACCTCACACTGTCCATCTCTTGACCGTTGCTCAGCTATATCATGCCTTATCTCGCCCGGTAGAGCCCATTCCTCCTCTTAGTGGATGAGGAGGGAGACGCTTGTTCTTGCACCATTCTTGGGTGAGCTTCGCTCCAATGTGTCCTTCGCCTTCCCCTTCCTTCACCGTCCATTTGTACACTCATTTGAGTGCTTGTCTTCTTGTATATATCCCGGAACGCGAAGCTCACCGCCTTCTTCTCCAGAGCACGTAAGAGGTTGCTCCACCGTTCCATTAGTGTTCCCGGTGAGCCCTCTCCTTCCTTGGTGCGGCTCGTAGTTAATACATAAAATTAGAAACGTCTCGTAGGACTTAGCCTTGCCGGCATACCTACGGAAGTGTGCTTCATCTGGTGGCAAAAGAGGCGGTCTGGCATGTGGGTATGCGAAGTTCAGCAAGTACGAGTTTTGGTTGAAAGAAGTGGCATTCTTGGGCCATATTGTTTCAGCGGAAGGCGTCCCTATGGATCCTAGTAAGGTCAGTGATGTGCTCTCGTTGGGTCAACCCAAGTCAGTAACTGACGTGAGGAGTTTTCTCGGTTTAGTAGGCTACTATCACCGCTTTATCGAGAATTTTTCCAAGGTCACGAAGCTGATGGCGGAGTTGCTCAAGAAAGACAAGATATATGTGTGGTACGAGAAGAGTTTCCAAGAACTCAAAAAGAGATTGACCACAGCTCCAATTCTCATCCTTCCCGATGTCCACCGAAGCTTCGATATCTATTGCGATGCTTCCCGTTAAGAACTCGGGTGTGTCCTTAGGCAAGGGGGCAAAGTGGTGGCTGATGCATCAAGAAAATTGAGACCTCATGAGCTCAATTATTCAACTCATGACTTAGAGCTAGCTACAGTGGTCCATGCACTGAAAATTTGGTGACATTACCTCATCTGTAATCGTTGCGAAGTGTTCTCGGATCAAAAAAGTTTGAAATACCTTTTCACCCAACCGGATCTGAACCTTACGCAAATAAGGTGGTTGGACTTGATCAAAAATTATGATATGGGTCTTTAATACCATCCCGACCAAGCCAATGTTGTTGCCGACGCTCTTAGTCGGAAGGTCTATTGCAATACCTTGTTGATCAAGGAGCAACAACCCACCCTCCACTAGGAATTTCAGTGGCTCAATTTGGGAGTGGTTGAGCATGGTTTTTTCACTACCATAGAGGTGCAATCAACCTTGGAAGATCACATCAAGGCTGCGCAACAGTCGAATGATGGGGTGAAACAAATCAAGGAAAATATCAAGAACGGGATAGCCAAGTGCTTCTCGAAAGATGGCCATGGAGTCGTATGGTTTGGATCACGTCTTGTTGTTCCAAAGGTTATGGAATTGAGGGATTTAATACTCCATGAGGCTCATGACTCCCCTTTGTCCATTCATCCCAGGGCCACGAAAATGTATCAAGATCTTTAGTAGAGATTCTGGTAAACCCGAGTGAAGAGAGAGAGAGAGAGAGATTGCAAGATTCGTTGTCGAGTGCAACCTATGTCGCTGAGTGAAGGCTGAACATCAGCAACCAGCAGGTATATTACAACCTCTTTCCATTCCTGAGTGGAAGTGGGACTCGATCGGAATGGATTTTATCACCGGTTTGCTCCGTACTTCTGCGAGGAAAGATGTCATCTGGGTTGCCGTTGATCGGTTGACAAAAGTAGCACATTTTCTTTCCGTGCGGGTGGATATTAGTGTTAGTTTTTTGGTCGACCTCTACATCTCCCGCATTGTATGATTGCATGGGTTATCGAAGACAATCATTTCAGATCGCGGTTCCCTCTTCACCGCTTGGGTTTTGGAAGAGCTTGCAAGAAGCTATGGGGACTCTCCTTTCCTTCAGCACCACATACCATCCACAAATTGATGGCCAAACTGGAAGAGTGAATCATGTTTTGGAAGACATGCTCCATGGTTGTGTTCTCTCCTAGGGGAAAAATTGGGGAAAATGCTTGCCGTTTGCCGAGTTCTCTTACAACAATAGCTTTCAAGCTAGTCTCGGCATGGCACTATTCGAGGCCTTATATGGGAGAAGATGTAGAACCCCGTTGAATTGGTATGAGACTGGCGAAAGACCACTCTTTGGTCCAGACTAAATCCAAGACGCCGAAGATCAAGTTCGATTAATACGAGACCGATTGCGCACGACTCAATCCCGACAGAAGAGCTACGTGGATCATTGTCGTCGCGAGTTGAGCTTTGAACAAAATTATTTTGTATATCTCAAGGTCACTCCACTGAAGGGCACCCAACGGTTCAACGTTAAAGGCAAATTAGCTCCTCGGTATGTTAGTCCTTTCCGCATCATTGAGAAGAGGTGCGTTCTGGCCTATAAGTTGGATTTTCCCGCTGTGCTTTTTGGGGTACACGATGTATTCCACGTGTCCCAATTGAAGAAATGTCTTTGTGTCCCAACCGAACAAGATCCTTTGGAAGGTCTTGACGTGCAAGAAGATTTGACCTATAGTGAGCATCCTTTTCATGTCCTTGAAGCTGAACAGAAGACAAGGAATCGTACCATTAAATTCCTTAAAGTTCAGTGGACAAATTATTCCGAAGATGAAGCGACTTGGGTGGGAATGAGAAGATAGCCTTCGTGCAGACTACCCATCCTTCTTTTTTGAGTAAACGGAATCTCGGGACGAAATTCTTGTAGGGGGGGGGAGATTTGTAACATCCCAAGTCTTAGGTTTGTATTTCAAATATATAAAAAGGAGAAGTTTTAAAAACTTTTGATCATGCATTTGAATTCTGGAGCATATGCACAAAATCATGTATTTGAAAATTTCAAGTCAAAGAGAAACATACAACTCAAATCAAAGCTCCAAAAGAAAACAATGTTAAATATTTGTGATCATCCTTGGAAAACAATTTATTTAACTCCTTCAATATTTATCATGAATAAATCTATTTTTTCCCAAATTTTTTAGAAACAAAATCAACCCTAAGAAATTCAAAACCCATTTCAATAACCCCTGTGGTTAAAGAATTAAAATTAAGTAAATAAACTTCAAACAATGAGGTTTCAAATTTTTATGGGTAGTAGATCATCCCAGGAACCTCCCTACAAAATTTCAGAATTTTAGGAATTTACTTGCTATTTTTAAACCCCCTGGTCAAAGTAGAAGAGTTTGAATTAAATCTCAGTCAAACTTTGGACTCAAACCCGACCGAACCCTAACTGTTTAACCTAAGTTCAGCCGAACCAAGTGGACTTGACCCAATCAACTAACAACGCCGACCGAGCCACTCTCTCTTTCTCTCTCTGGCACCGCAGACCCCACATGTCAGCTTCATCTCCTACCTCTCGTTGGCGATGCAGAACTTCAGCGCCACGTGGAGCGGCGCTCATAGCACGGCCATCCATGCAACGGTCACACCGTGACGCCCCCGCCCTCAAGGCCCAATGGATTTCATCGCCACCTCATGCCGTCCATCTCCCGACCGTTGCTCAGCTATATCACTCCTTCTCTCGCCCAGTAGAGCCCATTCCTCCTCTTGGTGGTTGAGGAGGGAGACGCTTGTTCTTGCGCCATTCTCGGGTGAGCTTCGCTCCGACGTGTCCTTCGCCTTCCCCTTCCTTCACAGTCCATTTGTACACTAGTTTGAGCGCTTGTCTTCTTGTATAGATCCCGGAACGCAAAGCTCGCCACCTTCTTCTCCAAAGCTCCCAATGCTACAGTGCAGTCGCCGTTCCATTAGTGTTCCTGGTGAGCCATATCCTCCCTTGGTGCGTCATGTCGTGTTCTTGATCACGCCTAAGTCTTTCTGTCACTCGATTTTGATTTCTAGCCACAGAACGCCGGATTTTGAAGTTGTTCCAATCTCATTTGCCAACCCTACTTTCTTCTCTGGTGCCATTCGGTGAGCCATCCGTCGATTCCTTACTTGGACACGCTCTCATGGTTTCACTTGAGATAACCCGACCCTCCTTTTCTCTCCGGTGTGCTCAAGTCGCCTCCTACACGGTGAAGCTCAACATCGCCGTCGCCTTCTCCGACACCAGCTCGACTTAGACTAGCTCATGCTCTGCGCGACACTCTGGTAGGTTCCCTGGAGCTCCTAAGTAGTTTTGCACACGTTAGTTAGCTTGTTTAGTCGTCGGGTCGCATATGCCATCGCACCCATAGGAGCACCGCCGCTCTCTGTCGTAGCACTGCCGCGTCGGATCACCTCTAGAGATGTCTCGACCGTCTATGACTTTGCTTGGACACCAGCTTTGCATTTCTGCTCTTGGACCATGTCGCCTTAGACCGTAGTGTCGTGAGTCGCCGCAAGTCACGGTAGCGTCTGAAGCTCTCTGATCGAAGCGCCGACCACATCAGAGCATCGAGATTAGGAGTAAATCCCTGTCTTAAGTGCGCATCACTGTGTAGATCTCGGTTTAAATGCGTTGACGTTTCGCTTACATGTGGGTCCCATGAACAGAAACCCACGCGTTTTAAATGCTTAAGCTTCGCATTGTGTTGCCGACATGCGGGCCTGACCATCCTTAAGTGCACAGAACACTGGTCCATGGACCATGGATCTGGTGCATGGAGTTTAGTCCATGCACTGTTCTTGTGGACCGTGAGTATGACAGGTGGACCCCACTTATCAATAGGATTTTAATCGGAAATTAAAATGAAAAATGACACTATGCAATGGACCCCACATGTATTTGATTGTGGCTAGCTTTCAGCTCGGTAAGAAAAGTATTTAATGTTTTTAGAAATTCTGAAATGCTTTATTTTTGCACTAAAAATTCAAATAACTTCAAAAATGCATAACTAATTCAAATTAACTCCAAATTGAATAAAATCAATTTTTTAGCTTACATTTTTAATTTAATTTCACATGGTATATTTTTGAAACATGTTTCTGTCCCAAAAAATTAGTTTTAGTATGACTTTCGAGAATAGGATTATTTTTACACTAGAAAATGCTTTAACTTAAAAATTCATAGAAAATTCCTAAGAACTCCAAATGAGGAGAATCAAGTTTTTATATTCATAACTTTTTATTCTCTATTTAACCATGTAATCCTTATCCCCACCACTATTCTAGAAAATTGTGCTAAAATTTGGATTTGATGAACAGTGACTAAGAGACCATTTTTCAATTTTCTTCCTTTTGATTTTCCAAAGGCCATAACTTCCTCATACAAACTCCAAATAAAATAATTTTTATTTTTAAATTCATATAATATAATAATATAGCTACTGTATAAAATATATGCATTTTGGATGACTTTGAATTTTGGATATATTTGGTGTTATCGTTCTTATTAAGCTTTTCATATTCAAGCGTTAGATTACGAAGATCGAACGAGTTCAAGTGTGATCCTCAACGAAACAAGCCGGCTATCTTCTTCAATGTAAGCACCCACACCCCGTTTGATCATATTTGATCCTATATTTTCAATACAAGTATCTTGTTTGCAACTATATGTATGCATGCTTTATGTGATGATTAATTTCTTGATTAGAGGTAGTTAATCCTATTAGATGCAAGATCAGTAGGTAATTGTTATTTCCTTGCCACTAGCCCTAAGTTATTATTCCGCCGATGTTAGTGCTCGATTGGATGTTATAGAGTCTATACATGTATATGCAAATTGATGCTTAGTCATGCTTAGATTTCGATAGAATTAGGCGGTTATTGACTTTGTCGATAACCTTGATCACCTAAATCATTTTTATGCTATGTCCAGCACCATGTGCTATATTAATTTGAAAACTAAAAGTGCAAATAAAATGATTTAGACTTGGGCAAGTGATTGGATGGTGTGTTGTTGGGTGTGCATATGTCTTGCCTAGGTCCACAAGGACCGAACATCTTGTTTCACCAAAACCAAGCATACGTGCTAACCACATGAGAGGATTATGGGGTCTGTCTTGACCTAGTACTTTGGCGTGTGTTAGCTCCGAGTCGCAGGTGGTGGTTGTGTGTTGTGTTTAAAAAGAAATGTGCGGTTGTTGTTGGGTGTGTGGGGGTGGGTTCCTGTCTAGGTTCTCCACACCGAGGGGCATTTATAGTTGTCCGAGGCTTTACCCCGATGGGTAGTTGACCAAGGCTTTATGATGACTCCGACACAACGTATGGGTTTCTATCCATACGGGCGGTTCGTAGTTAATACATAAAATTGGAAACGTCTCGTAGGACTTAGCCTTGCCGGCATACCTACGGAAACGTTTCGTAGGACATAGCTTGGCAAAAAGGCAGTTTGGTAAAGTTATACACCCCTGCAGGGTTTTAAACTATTCGAATAGCCATGTCCTTGGTTATGGACACGCTTGGGGAGGTCTTTTAAGAGTTAGACTATAACATTTTGATAAAACTTGAGATCGGGTGGTACGAATGGGTAATTCATGCTATTGTTGTGGTGGCTGTTGGGAAGTCACCTCTAGGATGTTAATTATGATTATAATTGTTGTCTCACTATTATTTGAACAACTAAAAACAGATTTGATAAAGTGCCTTTCAATCTATTACACTATTACAAATGAAATGTCGCTTTGTGCTGAAAATGAGCTCTATAGCCCTCTTCATTGAATCAAGCTTGTATGTAGTTATGTATAGGTTTGTTAATCGTAAGTATTGTGAGTACAATTTTGTACTCAGTTGCATTGTCTACTTGCTGTAGAGGAGGTTGACCCCCAAGGGGTTAACATTTGTGAGGCTGACTTCGCTATCGACGACTAGCTCGGTGTTTCCGGTCGGTTGCCTTATGGGTAAGGGCAGCTGGTTGGCTTTTGTTTACTACCATCTTACGGCCTATGTTTTCCGCTGCAAACTTAATCTTTTGTGTTATGTTTGACCGGTTGGCCTTTTGTATGAAGTCTAAGTTGTATGTTGAATATGTTGTAAATTATGAAGGTTTCGGTAATGTAATAACTTGTGTATGGAGTTGATGCTTATTTTTGTAAGGTGTATGTGTACCTCTGTCCTGGGAGGTACATAATACACCAAGAGTGGGGAAATTTGATTTGTGATGCTAGGACCAACGGAAATGTTAAGTATTACAAATTGGATCGCTCGGTGGCTCTCACACAGGACGACGACTAGCTTGGCGGTTTCCGGTCAAGTTGCCTTGAGGGTAAGGGCAAACCAGTCGGCTTTCTTATGGCTATGTTTCCGCTGCCACTCTTATTAGCTTTTGGGTATTATATTTGGCCGGTCGGCCCTAGTGATGTAATGTGAACCTTGTAGGCTTTTGGTAATGTAAAACTTAATGTTATCAGTATTGTGATTTGAGTATGGCATTGATATTGATATTGTTTTGTGAGGGTGTATGTGTCTTTGCTCTGGGAGGTACATATTACACCGAGAGCGGGATATTTGATTTGTAATGCTAGGACCAATGGATGGTTAAGTATTACAAGTTAAATACCCCGGACTCTCACATCAATCCAACACCATGTTCTCTAACATGTGTTCACATTATTGATTCGATATCCCTGTATCTATGACCGGTGAAACATGGTCATCAATTAATACATGTGCTGGTTGATAAGTCACTAGTGTTTCGACTAGTGACATTTGACTAGGGATACATTTAGAATGACATCATATAAGTTAAAGAGCTTCACCAACAAGTCACATACTTGTTAATCTTTATAACTGATGATTCATTTAAGGA
Organism: Phyllostachys edulis; assembly: GCA_036346405.1. Classification (NCBI taxonomy): domain Eukaryota; kingdom Viridiplantae; phylum Streptophyta; class Magnoliopsida; order Poales; family Poaceae; genus Phyllostachys; species Phyllostachys edulis. Next base: position 15,819 of record JAYEVD010000339.1, on the reverse strand, counting down.
ACATAATAACATTTATTCTATAACTCATAAACATAGATGTGATACAATCATCTCTATGATTATCTCTAGGGCATATCACCAACAGTCTTCCACTTGCACTAGAGTCAATCATACATGTATCTAATACCTATAGCTCTTGTGTGCACCTTGTGCTTAGGGTATGAGAGAGGCTTTGTCAACGGATTAGTAATATTCAAATCCGTGTGCACTTTGCATCTCTTCACATCACCACTTTCAACAATCTCACTAATAATGTGATATCGTCGAAGTATGTGTTTAGACTTTTGATGTGACCTAGGCTCCTTAGCTTGTGCAATGGTTCCACTATTATCACAATAGAGATCCATTAGACTGGAAGCACTAGAAACCACAGGTAGTTTATTAATGAACTTCCTAATCCATACGACTTTTTTTGCGACTTGAAAGCCGCAATGTACTTAGCCTTTGTTGTAGAATCAACATTTGTTACATGCTTGGAACTTTTCGGCTCATTGATCCTCAATTAAAACAAAACACAAACCCAGTTGCGATCTGAAATCATCCTTATTGGTTTGGAAGTTAGCATCGGTGTAACCATTTACGACCAGCTCTTCCTCACCACCATAAATTAAGAATACATCCTTAGTTAGTCTTAAGTACTTTAGGATATTCTTGGCGCTATCCATGACCTTCACGGATCGTGATATGTGCTCGTAACACTTAGAGCATCGACACATCTGATGGTGTACAAAGCATGGCATACATGATAGATCCAATAGCCAAAGCATATAGAATTCTACTCATTTGGTCTCGCTCATCAGGTGTTAAAGGACACTAATTCTTGCTAAGATTAATTCCATGTGACATGGACAAGAAATCTTTTTTGGAATCTTGCATGTTGAACCGTTTCAACATCTTGTCAATGTACATATCTTGGCTTAATCCAATTAGCCTTTTAGATATATCCCTATAGATTCTTATGCCTAAAATATATGCTGCATCTCCTAAATGTTTGATAGAGAAACTATTTCTTAATGAAGTTTTAACAGATTCAAGCATAGGAATACCATTTCCAACCAGTAATATGTCATACACACATAAGATCAGAAAAAACAAGTTTGCTCCTTAATGCTTTCTTGTAAACACAAGGTTCTTCTTCATTCTTGACGAAGTCAAACCATTTAACCACTTCATCAAAATGAATGTTCTAACTCCAAGATGCTTGCTTTAATCCATAGATGGATTTTTGAAGCTTGCATACCTTTCTAGCTTCCTTTGGATCGACAAAACCCTCAGGTTGTGTCATGTACACATCCTCACTTAGGTTTCCATTTAGAAAAGTCGTTTTGACATCCATTTGCCATATCTCATAATCGAATATGCAACAATAGCTAGAATGATCTGGATAGACTTAAGCATAACGACAGGCGAGAAGGTTTCATCATAATCAACACATTGAATTTGTCTAAAACCCTTCGTTGCCAGTAGTGCGTTTTGAATGTGAACATTTGTAATACTCTGAAATGTTTTAAGGGAGGAAATCGCTTAAAAGATAATTTTAGAAGGATTTAAAAAGGGGGTTTTCGTAGTGGGTTGAGAACCTAGGCCTTGGACCTTTGGTCCACGAAGCCCAAGAGGTGGGAGGGGGCCAGCCACCAATAAAAGGAAGGGAAACCTTGGCACTGCTCTTGTAGCATACCATCTTTCTCAAGAGCACCATCGCTACTACTGATGCCACTCACATGAGCACCCTCCTCCTTGCACTCTATTGCTATTCCCTTCCTCTTGGTGGTGCTCTCCCATTCTTTGTCGGCCAAGGAGAAAGGTGGAGGAGAGGGAGACGAAGGGTAGAAGAGAACCTTTGGGGATTGTTCAGCGAGTTCATTCATATCTCCTAGGGTAAATCTCGATTCCTCGCTGTTTGGTTCAATTAGTTTCTATTGTTGTTGTCGATTAGCGATTTGTGTTCAGTGCTGCAATATGAATTAGAAATCTGTACTCTTTTGATCATCAGTTTTCGTCTAGTTTAATGCGAAATTTGAGGTTTGAGCCTCCTAGAGAATTGTGGAGATTATCTTCAGGTTTCTATAGGTTCTAAGATCACTTAATTTGGAGTTGTAGTTTGGGAGATACGTTCATTTATTTACTGCTGTCCAGAAACCCTATCGAAATACAACAGTCGTTTTAATTAATAGATAAGGTTTTCTTAATGGCTGATTCAGAGAGGTCTCCTAACACAACTTTTGTAGGAAATTCTCTTAGCTTTCCATATTGTTAAAGAACATAAATTTTGGTTCCGCCAATTGAAAGTTATAGTTTTTCGTGTGTTACTGTCCATTTTGTCTATCAGTTTCTAACAGAAGGTTTTCATCTGTATGATAGATTTAGTTAAAGGTAGAATTAGGAGGTCTTGCCAACTAAGTTTTTGAAGATGTTTGCGTACTCTTTCGGAGAGACCGAGTATGCCTTTTTATGATTAACAGTTGGAGAGTTATGAATTTTAGAAGAATCATTTGTCTAGTTTAGGTTTACGCTAGTTCGTTGTCATAATTGACTAGATTTAGTAATTGAATCATGGGTTTTGGGAATGCGGTGAGGCGTTGCAATTAGAATTGTATTACCTTGTCAAGCTTGTTTTTAGTAAGATGATTGTTGTAGGAGGAGAAACTTTGGGGTTAATTGCACCTTCTCTACCTTCCAATGGGTTGCAATGCGAAAAGGCAAGTATAGATTGAATAATCTAGCGTGTATATTTGGTTCAATCCAAGAGTATGAGTATGTCATGGTTGAATTCTATAAATGATGAGTATTACCGTTCTTGCATGATTATGTGCGTTGGTGATATCCTGTTGCTTCTATAAGAGAATGCAATTAATGTTATTCATTTCATTTCATATTCATGCCTGCATACGGAGAGGGTAATGAAAGTCCCATCATTCCAATATGGGCAAAATAAGTGCCAGGAATATAGGCAATTGGATCCTCGTTTGAAAGATTCTTCATACGGACCTTGGATCCCCACATTTTGGTATCTTGGGCTGAGTGAACACCGACGGTGTTCACTTGCTATACCGATATATCACGAAAGAAGTGAATGCATTTTCATACTTGCATCCATTGCATAGTTTTCTTATATTGAAACATTGAGAATGACACGCCTTTGATTAGTTGTTTCTTATGTTATTCAATTATATTTGTCAAGGCGTGGACTCACTCTTGCAAGTCATGTTTATTCTAGATAAACCTTGAGGATGACTCGCTTCGGGAAGAGATTAGACCACTTGATTAACTTCAATATATCACATGATTCACAGTTTAGATAATAAGTTTGTGACTCTTCTTCATTTGAGAGCTATGGATTGTAATAATTGGTTTCACGTTGTTTTCTAATGTTCATCTTAAGACTTTACTTGCGCTAGTTGATGTCTTAAGTTTCTCTGGATATATTCATGATTTTGTTCCCTTGAATATTACATTATAATCTAAAATTTAGAGTTTAACTGCTTGCTGAAATTTAGGTTATTTAACGTAGTATTACTTTTGTGAGTTGAAGTATAGTTGTCATTAGATGTTAAAATATTAGCAACATCTTTTATTGTTGATTTGTGTTAGGAGTTTATGTAACATCTTGGCTTTCGCATAGTAAGGGTGTTACAACATTTCCATCCATATCTATCTTTTTCTTAAAAATCAATTTGTACTGAATGGTTTTAACACTATCAGGTAGATCAACTAAGTTCTAAACTTGATTGTCATACATGGATTTTATCTTGGATCTCAAGGGCTTCAAGCCATGACTCAGAGTCTGGATCCACCATCGCTACCTCATAAGTCTTAGACTCATCATTATTCAATAATAAAACGTCATGCCCATACCTTATAGGAAATTGACATGGCCTTTTAGATCTACACAGGGTTGATGCCTCATCTATAGGTTTTACAACATTTTGTTCATCCTATAGAGGTTCAGTAGGAGTTGAAACATTTTCAATTGTTTCCCAAATTTCTTTGAGTTGCACCTTGCTCCAACTGACTCCTTTGAAAAGAAACTCTTTCTTCAAGAAGACACCATTTCGGGCAACAAACACTTTGTTATCATCCCGATTATAAAAGTAATATCCTTTAGTTTCCTTAGGATACCCCACAAAGAAGCACTTATCTAACTTGGGTGTGAGTTTATTAGACGTCAAATGTTTTACATATGCCTCACAACCCCAAATCTTGAGAAAAGACAATCCAGGACACTTCCCGGTCCATATCTCATATGGTGTCATTTATACTATTTTTGATGGAACCCTATTTAAAATGAAAGCCACTGTTTCTAGAGCATATCCCCAGAAATACAATGGAAGATCATATTGGCTCAGCATTGACCGAACCATTTCTAACAATGTTCGATTCCGTCGTTCAGACACCCCATTACATTGAGGCGTTCCCAATGGTGTAAGTTGTGGAACAATTCCACAATGCTTTTGTCGGACCCGAAATTTGGAACTTGGGATCCACTGTGCATAAGGTGTCGTTCTCTAGATCAGTAGCTGACAAGCATAGTCATATTTGAGTTCACTCGCATAACTACGGAAGCTCACAGCAAACACACACTTAGGTTCATAGCCGTGACCACATTTGTACATGAAGGACGTCTGGGGATGTCTTGAAGAGGTCCTGGGATGGTTCTTGACGAGGATCTAATAATCCTCATTTTATCTTTTATCTATAATTCTTATTATGAGTAAATATGATGTCATGTGGTCCCTGGGTATACCCTTAAATTTACAAGGAGAAGCCTACCAGTGGTCGTAAGTTCTTCTCGACCACCCCCATAGTCGTAAGTCTTGCTACGACTACCCTATGGTCGTAAGTTCTTCTATGACCACTATCCAGTCGTAAGTTATTTCACGACTGTCCCATAGTCGTAATCTCTTCTGCGACCAGGTCAGCTACGACCACCTTATGATCAATAAAACCTACTGGTAGTGGGTCCAATTGATTAAGGAATCCAGCGATCAACATACGTTGTTATTATACGAAATAATAGCGAGTAATACCTATTATCTCTAACAAGTAATCGCGCGGTGGCGTGAAGGAGTTACCATTCCGATTATTACGCAAGCGTCGCGAATTCTTATCGATTTGATGAGCGCCTCTTCACCGGGAAAACAGCTATTCCTCCACAACTATATAAAGGCGTGAATCGAGAGAGAGGAGGCGTCGGAAGAGACAATAAGCAATCGGGAAGGCGAATGATACTATCTTTTGTAATAGCCTTAGTCTTTTCTCTGATTGTCTGAAACACACTCAATACCATATACACACAGAGTAGGATTGTTATTCTCTCGGAGAAGGCTGAACTCATATAAAAATACCGTGTCAATCTCTGCGTGATTTCCTTCTAGGAGACCCCCCGAATCAAACAATTTTTACGTAAGATCGGTTCTAAAACACCGACAGTTGGCGCCGTCTATGGGGAGCTTCCGGTAATCTCTTGTCAACATACTCTCTTTTTCCCAAATCTCATGCACTCATGGCAGGAGATTGGAACGAGGATAACTGGTTTGACTTGGCAGATTCATAAACGTCGACATGGATCTTTGGTTTCGATTATGAACCGAGTATCAACTCATCCGATGTTGTTGCTGCCTCTAGGGATCTTTCCGCAGATCCAGGAGACCATGCCACTGATAGAGTCAAGGAGGGATCCTTATCCCCCTAGCAATGCGTCCAATGGAGGAATCAATTCTTTCAAAGGACAAGGGTCAATCCGACCACAATCAGGTCTACACCCAGGCGGACTCACAACACGACGAGAGTTTTTCCTCCAAGTGTCCGAGTTCCCCTAAGGCGGTCCGACTTGGTGAGACAAGTTCTGGAAGCCACAATTCCAGGACTTCACCAGCATCTGGTGATCCTCTCTCTCCGGATGACCCTAGAGAGAGCGGGATCAAGCATGCTTTTCCTGCAAATTCGACCATCTCTCCGCAGATCACACCTGCGGATGGAGACGGTTATAACCCAGAGTTCCCCTTCCTGGAGGGGATTACTCCAAGTCGCCAGATGGTGTCTCTCGACTACTCCTCGAGCACAAGTGAGAATCATCAATGGGAGGTCTTCGTCCTTTCCTCAGATCAAGGTCACTCTTCTAGAGACCGAGCTAGGGACACTCCCCGAAGATCACACACTGCGCCCCCTCGTGGCAATGGCAAGGGCACCACCGATGACGGACAGGACCAACACCTTGATGATCGTGAGGGAAATCCTCGACATACTCGCACTCCATTGAGACAGTCTCAAGAATCTAACATGGAAGATCTTGAGGCTATTCGGCAAAAGAAGATTGCAGCCCAGAAAAATCTGCCTGGGCGCATCCAATATCAATAAGAGGAAGCTCAAGAACTCTAGCACATCAACGACTTGCTCGAGAACCCTACTCGAGAGCTCGCCCGAGTGCCGAACTCACGATCTCTTCGTCAAGAGATCGCACAAAGGCTTCGGACCACGATGGCAAGGCCGGAAGCACCTCGCCGACATCATTCGAAGTCGTAGCGATGCGACTTCTTCACTACTGATTGATCAAACATATCACCGTGGAGAAATCGGCGCAACAGCGAGTCACATCGATCTCCTACTCGGAGAAATGTCTTTTGAACGATCGATGATCAACAAGCTCTTCGGAGGTGATCGCGCACCACTCCGACGTGGAAATCTGCGGCGGCGAGATGGAATCTGAGGAGTATTTCCTCGTGGGACCGAGACCTATTACAAGTCCGGTCAACTTTATTCTTGGGTATCGTCGAATCGATCACTGGTGATATCAACCCTTCTTTCCTGCAAAGGAGACGTCAGGAGGTTATTATCGGATGTCGGGCATTTTCGCCTGACCTCCGAGCTGTTCGCTGGCCACCTCGTTTTCGACCAGTGAACATGGAGAAGTTCGATGGATCCCAAAATCCCATCGAGTTCCTTCAAATTTATACAACAACCTGTCCGAAGCGGCGGGGAGGAGGAGAGCATGTAATGGCGAATTTCCTTCCAACTGTGCTCGAAGGGTCTGCTCGATCGTGGTTACTGAATCAACCACTCGAGTCGATCTATTCTTGGCAACACCTCTGCGACCTTCTACTAGCAAACTTCCAAGGCACCAGAATTGCCATGGGAAGGAGGACGACTTGCACCGGATGAGACAGAACGACCATGAAACCTTGCGCCAATTCATCAAGCGCTTTAGTCAGGTTCGTAATTCAATTCCAGAAATTTATGACTCATCTGTCATCAGGGCTTTCAAGCAAGGAGTCCGTAGTAGAAGGATAACAAAAGATATCACTTTGAATCCTCCCACTACTGTCGCCGAACTCTTTGAGATGGCCGATCGATATGCGACTGCTTCTGAGGCAGTCGAGTGGAACAACACAATCGATCGAGAAGACAATACCTCTCGAGAGCCAAGCAAAGTTGGAAAGAAGAAGGATAAGAAAGCAAAAAAGTCCAAGAACAAGGCGAAGGGTCAAAAACTTCAAGCCAGCGGTTTCAAGGAGGTCTTGGCTGTAAATGATAAAGAGCCACGCACCTCCAAGCCGCACTCCGACCGAGGCAAAGGTAAGCGCCCCGATCGGAAGAACGATAAGCCTAGGTGGTGTCCTTTCCATAAAAGGAAGGACATGACCTTCATAATCGCCGGGTCTTCCAACGAAAGCTCGAGGACTACTACAGCGGCAAGGACCACTTCCCTCTCGGCGAGTGGGACAAGCGAGTGGTCATAAGTCGTTAGACGACAATGAGATGCCGTTCCAAGATCTCGCAACATACCGTCGAACACATCTCTGAGGATCGATGCATATGAATCAAAGCGGCGACTTAAAGGCGCCGAGCGTGAGGTAAACTCCATAGATCCTCCTCGTCAATAAATTATCAAGTGGTGGAAGTCACCATCTCCTTTGAGAGGGGTGACTGCCCGATTCCTTCGACTCGACCAGGTCGATATCCGATCGTGGTCGAACCCACCATCAACAATTGTCGGGTCAATCGAGTTTTGGTTGATGGTGGCAGCTCGTTAAACATTTTGTTTATGAGTGCTCTAGACGCGATGCAAGTACCTAGGACTAATGTAAGACCGGTACGATACTCTTTTCATGGGATCGTATCGGGGTCTTCAGCCAAACCTATTGGCCAAGTTTCTCTTCCTTTAACATTTGGTTCACCAAGTAATTTCAGGACAGAGAAAATCTCCTTTGATGTGGTCGATTTTGATATGGCATATAACGCCATACTTGGACGACCAACTTTGGCAAAATTCTTAATGGCTACTCATTACGGGTATCAATATATTAAGATGCTAGGTCCCAAAGGAGTAATCACAATTCATTGTGACAAGAAGATGGCGCATACCTGCGATCGTCGATCCCTCGAGATGGTTGGACAAATACCAACTCGAGAAGAAAGTCAGCCTTTGACCAGCAAGTCGAAGCCTAAAACTGCACCAAAGCCGAACGACAAGATCAAAGAGGTTCCTCACGGGCAGGGAGCCCTCAAGATCGTTTCACATCGGGGATACTTCCGACCCCAAGTAGGAAGACGCCCTCATCACCTTCCTCCGAGCTAACACAGATGTCTTCGTGTGGCAAGCATCCGACATGCCCGGAGTCCCCAGGGAGGTGATCGAGCACATGCTAGCTTTACGGCCTGACAAAGTACCCATAAAACAAAAATTACGGAGATTTGCCCCGATCGGCGAGATGCTATCATCGAGTGGATAAGCTACTTAAAGCAGGCTTTATAAGAGAAGTCAACCACCCAAAGTGGTTGGCTAATCGTGTAATGGTTAGGAAGTCAAACGGCAAATGGCGTATGTGCGTAGACTTCATTGATCTTAATAAAGCTTGTCCAAAAGATGATTTTCCTTTACCTCGTATCGATCAGTTGGTTGATTCTACTGCAGGTTGTGAAATGTTAAGTTTTTTCGATGCATATTCTGGATACCACCAGATCAATATGTGTCTAAACGATGAAGAAAAGACCGTGTTTATTACATCGTTTGGTATATTTTGTTATGTCAAAATGCCATTTGGTCTAAAAAATGCTGGCGCTTCTTTTCAACGCTTGATGCAATCGACTTTTTCATCTCAACTAGGCGAAACACGAGGCCTATGTTGATGATCTAGTTGTTAAAAGCATGAAGAGACTTAATCATATCAGCGACCTATAAGAAACATTCGACAACCTCGAGAAAACATCGCTTAAAACTCAATCACGAGAAGTGTGTGTTGAATCTCTTGAGAAAATTGCTTGAATTCCTAGTATCTATCACTGGGAATCGAAGCAAATCTGAAAAGATAAAACCATTCTCCAAATCGCCCTCCAACCACAAAGAAAGAAGTCCGAGAAACTCACGGGGTGCATGGCGGTTTTAAGTCGTTTCATCGCACGACTAGGAGAAAAGGAACTACCTTTCTTTAAACTTCTAAGGAAACACGAAGGTTTTGAGTGGTTGAGCGAGGCAAACACCGCCGTTGAGGATGTCAAGAGGTATCTTCGAGTGCTCTATTCGGTTTCTCCGAGGCGGAAGAAACACTCTTAATTTACCTAGCTGCCACGCCCGCAGGCGATAAGCCTTGATCTTGGTCGTAGAAGCGTGAAAACGCACAACGACCGGTTTACTCGTAAGTGAAGTTTTACATGGGCCTAAGGAGCATTACCATCGGGTCCAAAAGCTTCTATATGCCCTCCTCCGTCTTTTAGGAAATTGTGGCATTATTTTGGTAGCACAAAATAAATTTGTCTGCGTCGAGTTTCTCTTGGGGCGATCCTCTAGAATAGGGAAGCAATGGGGCGCATGGAAAAATGGTCGGTCGAATTTGGGGAGTTTGACCTCCATTTCGTGTCCCGACGGCCATTAAATCGGATCTTGGCGGACTTTGTCGCGAATGGACAAATCTGAACACATTGGGATCGATATGATTCCCGACCAGATGGGCGATGTACTTTGACGGTCGCTTACTTTAAGTGGCTCGAAATTGGGGTGGTCTGGTATCTCCTAGGAGAGACCTTAAAGTATGCCATACAATTAAACTTTCGGGCCACCAACAACGTGGCGAGATCTGAAGGTTTGCTAGGCGGCATCACGAGGCGTGGCGCTCTCGATTCGCGACTACTCGTGAGGGAGACTCTCAACTAGTTGTGAATCAAGTCGAAAAGAGTACTAGTGCTCTAACCCGAGAGCAATGTCTCGGTACTTATCGAAGTCGTAAGCTAGAAAAGCATTTTTTAGGTTTGAGGCACAATTCATCCTCGAAAGGATAATTTCCTCATGAGACCCGGCTTGCTCGAATGGCTTCTTCGATTTGTAGTACCAAAAGGAGTCTTCTTGGAACAACTCGAAGCCGTCCCTAGTTGAAGAACCGAGACACCTCCTATTGAGATGACCTCTCTAGAATCGAGGATACGGATGGCTCCCATCTATGAGTATCTTGAAGGGTTCCGTGCGAAGGCGATTCCGAGGCGGTGCTTATCCCGAAAAGCCAAAATGTATAATTTGGTTGAAGGAGTCCTCTATAAGCGAGGTACTCAAGGGGTGCTCATGCGATGCATTCTGCGAGCAAAGGATTAACTACTCCTTCACGACATACGGTGGCATCTGTAGAAATCATGCTTCCTATAGAACCTTTGGTCGATGAGGCCTTTCGATAAGGTTTTCTTGGCCATGACCTATCTGATGCTAAATATTTGGTTAAAAAGTGTGTCCAATGCCAATTTCATAGCAGGCAAATACACCAATCAGCTCAAGCATTACAAACGATACATCTGTCTTGGCCTTTTGCGACCTGGGGTCTCGATATCCTAGGACCATTCCCCAAGGCTCCAGGAGATTTTGAGTTCCTTTGTGACTATTGATCGTTCACAAAATGGATCTAAGCCGAACTCAGCTCGGAATAACAACAAGCAAAGACAAAAGCGGTTCATGATGAGATGTGTAATTACTCGATTTGGAGTCAAGTCGAATAATTACGAGACAATGGTAAGCAATTTTCGGCGCAAAATTTCAGAAATTTTGCAACAAGTTGGGTACCAAGTTATGTTATGTACGTGGCCCATCCCCAAAGCAATGGGGCGTTCGAATGTCTGACGGCCAAATAATGCGAGAATTAAAACCGAGTCTTTGACCAGCTCGTCAAGCGCTCGGGGCTTGGGTACAAGAATTACCCTCCGTATTATGGGCGGTTAAATGCGACTACTAGTCAAGACTCTGGTGAAACACCCTTTTTACGGTCTTGAATGAAGCCATGCTTCCTCCGGAACTAAAGACACGGTCAACATGAGTCGAAACTTTCAATGACTCTATCCAGGAACAACTTCGAGCGGATGACATTAACCTACTCGAAGAAAGGAGAAACCAGGCCTTAATCCGTTTAGCAATCTACCAACAAGCCCTATGCAGATACTACGACCGTAAGGTCAACCTCATGACCTTGCTATAGGTGACTTGGTATTGAGGCTCTGCCGATCCAAGTATAATCGGAACAAACTTTCTCCCAAGTGGGAAGGTCCTTACACAGTGATCGAAGTTACCCAGCCAGGGTCAGTACGATTGGCAATGGAAGACGGCCAGGTTCTCTCGAATTCTTGGAACATCGACCAGTTATGCAAGTTTTATATGTAACCAACCATTCAAACAATAAAGACTCAGGTTCTTTCTACCTCTATTGTCTTACTTTTGAGTAGTGCTTTCATAATCTTTCGACTACATTCCAAACACCCAGTTTTCTTTACACTGGTCGAAAGGCAGGTAACATCGCCTAGTCGAAGCCTCTCCTCTCTGCACGTGGTCCTGCCCACTAGAAGGAACTTCCTAGTATCGACTCGTTACTCACTTTTGCTGTCAATACAAAGAGCTCGGGTTCTATTTGGTCGAAATATTTTTAAGGCCAGCTCTTTTCACCTTAGTTTATTTCTTCAGTTATTTTGAAAAATACTCTAAGCAGAGTGCATTTTCTTAGATTTATTCAACCGCCTTTGGTGTACTCGATCCATCTCAACTGGTCGGAGGAAGAAACACATCTAGTCGAAGTCTTTCCTCTTTGCACGTGGTCCTGCCCACTAGAAGGAACTTCCTAGCATTGTTCAGTTTTCTACTTTTGCTACCAGAATAGACTTATCGCATCCACCAAGGAAGGTCGAACGAATTTTTTTAAAGTCCTCTAGACGTTTGCTTAACTCAATTTGCCGTTCTCGATTTGATTAATCAAAGCCTTTCCTCTCTGCATGTTGTCTTGCCCACTAGAAGGAACTTCCTAGTATTGATTCGTTCCTACTCTTTCGACCAGTGCATGACAATCGTGACCAAAAACTACAAGTTAACCAAACCTCTCTGTTTTCAGAAACCCTTTTTAACACTATTTACTTAGTTTGTCTAAACAAACTAAGCAAATAGTCGGGGGCTAGGATAAAGTTATTAATTTGACTTCAATTCTTAGTCTTTCTTTCGTTAATTATCTTTTGAGTTACTAACTACTCGACAAGATGGTTTGCAGGAAACAAGATGGATTATATAATACATCAACAAAAGCTTGTTTTTCACTAGTTTTTTACAAACTACTTTGAAGAGGGAGAGCCCAGTCGCATTTCCTCTGAGACCTTCTTGCCAACTGGTTGCATTTATTCCATCAGACGACTTGCTTTTGCCTCGGAAGCGGTCGAGTAAACCGATTGGTTGCACATTAAGAATTTGGAGTCATGAGCTTTAAGTTTTGCCAATGCATAACTTCTTGCACCTTCATTGCCTCCTTTATCGACTTCAGCTTGGTTGGCCTTGAGTGGTCACCGGTTCTTGCGAAGTCTCGACTTGTTCCCCAATAGTACTTATGTGGCTACTATCGTATCATCTTGAGGAGTTTTCCCTCACTCGTAGCTCACCAAGTATATTGTTGAGGGCGTGATGTTGCCTTGAAGATTAATCGTCATCGACTTCATCTCTGTTGATTCTGAGTCGAAGCCTCATGGAGTTGTTTATTTTTGACCACTTGCTCTGAATAGAATAAGACTGGTCAAGCAAAAATAAACTCCAAGAGGAGGAGAAAATAAAAATAATCACAGGTAAAAGAATTCCTTACCTACTAGTTGAGAATCTAATTTCTTGATTTCTTCATTATGGGAAGCAATGGTCTCAGCATACCGCTTCTCCCATAATTTGATGTCCTTTGCATTTTCCTTGGCAATGCGGACAGTCTCGTTAAGGATCAAGGTTTTTTCCTGATCCCTAGTTTCGAGCCTTCCCAATTTGAGCTCAATTTCTAAAAAAGAAATGGGAGTTAGAAAAGGTAATTGCTTACACCTTCGTCGAGATCTCAACCTCTCAATTTCTTGATCTTTATCTTTGGCGTCTGAGAAATCTCGTGAATAACCAAAGTTTTATCTTTGACTTCATTTTGAAGCTTTCTCTTGTCGTCTTCTTTTTAGAAAAGAAGCAAGAGTTAGGTAAAGATCAACAACATAAGCGAGTCTTAAGTTCGGCACTTCTTGTTTAGCTCTTCTTGCACTTTTACGATTCTTGAGTTAGCCTCTTGAAGCTTCTTGAAGGGTCTCCTACCTTTTCCCTAGTTTTCTCGACTTCTCTTTTTCATAATCGGCGAGTCGACCAGGGGTCTTTTTGTCCATTGTTTAACCTATAAAGGTTAAAAGTAGACATGAACACTATTTAACTAGTCGTAAAGTCTTTCTCGACTAGCACCTAGTCGTGAGTTTTTCCACAACAAACCTCACAAAATCTTGTATAAATAGTCAAACCCTAAAAGACTACGAATAACGGTGACTTACCACCTCTCTGCCTGTTCGTAGAGTTCCGCTTTTTCCTATCGTAGCTCTATGAGTTGTCGGTGATATTCACCATGATGGCAATTTGTTCTAGAGCTTTACGCAAAAAGAAAGGCGGTAGAAGCAAGGGAAGGCCACACATATAAGTATCCTAAATACTTATATTCATGGTCGTCCAGAGCAAACATTGAAAAAACCATCTCGGACTCTTGACTTGTCTATCTTAGCGACTTGGTCCCAAACCTTTTCGAGGCGCTTGTTGTCGAAAGTTTCCCCTCTGTTTGGAATATCTTTGGGATGAGGGACTCGATCGCGAGATCTAATGAAGACCCCACGATGATAGCGGGCCCAAAAAATCGGCACAAGGTTGAAGTACTCCTCGTCTTGATTACATGTAGCGGCTTCTCTTTGGATACCGGAGCAATATGCGCAATGACTTCCTTCAAAACGGTGGTCGAGAACATCACCACCTTGGCGAAGACTTCTACCACTTGCCTCTGCTTGTCTCCATGACCATCTCGATTAGTCGTGGCTACTACCCGGTGGTCGTAGCTACTACCTAAGTGGTTGTGGTAACCACTTGAGAACCACGACTTCCTCCACCACCATGTGGATGATCCTTCGACCACTTCATTGTCATCTCTCAGAGCCGTTGGAGAGGCGGCAATGGACTTCTCGATAGAAGTGTCCTCAGGAAATTTGAAGGAGTCCAGACTAAAATCAACAAAAGGAAAGCAAGTCATGTTGTGAAAAGCGAAGGTAAATGATGTTCTTACACTTTGATGCATTTTACATACCTCACGCACCTGGACCTAACGGGGAGCTTAGGAGTCATCTTCCCAATGGAAGATTTCTTCGACTTCTTTTCTCGACCACGTCCCGGTGGAGTTCAAGTTGAAGAATGGGCTCGGCTACAACCACGTCACAGTCGTGGATTTTGAGCAGGAACCATCTCTCCGTCTCGATTTTTACGGATGGCGAGATGGGTCTCGACCACTCCAAGGCGGCGCTACCCTCAACTATAGGCTCTCTTGGATCAGTTGTCCTTCACAAAAGACATAAAGTCCTTCCGGTTCTCCTTTTCTAGTTGCTTGACAAAACTAGGAGTGGCGCGAAATTTTCTTGTCATAATAAAAGGTACCTTGGCCTTGCGGGCTGCGCCTAAGAGGTTGGTGCTTGACCTCCTTAGCTTCACTACTTCAACCTCGTACATTGCGGTAGTATCTGCATGAACTTTGCGAGAGGATCGATCGAAATAAAAAGAACTTCGAGCTTGCTCCTCCTTGTCGGCGACTTTCGTGAGTCTCGCTTCTTAGTCGGAGCCGAAGCTTTTGTCAGTTATCATCCTGCTTTAGATGGTTGTCGATTCGACCTCTTTGTCGTCCTGACGGTTTTTCATACCTACTTTCTGTAAAGAAAAACAGAAAAAGAAGAATTACTGATCGGTCGTAAGATTTTCTATGACCAGTATCCAGTCGTAAGTTTTTCTACGACGTTTCCTCAATCGTAAGATTTTCTACGATCACTACCTAGTCGTAAGTTCTTTCTACGACTATGAAGTCCTGAGGATAAAATCAACTCGTAAGTTTTTCTATGACATTTCCTTGATCGTAAGATTTTCTACGATCACTACCTAGTCGTAAGTTCTTTCTACGACTATGAAGTCCTGAGGATAAAATCAACTCTTGATTACCTTTAGGCACTCCATCTTTTCCTTTGCGGATAAAACCGCAAGGATTTGAAGAACCGCCACTCTGAGTGGCGGAGAATTCTCACAAACGAGTTTGACTCGAACATCAATCTCTTCTGTGAAAGATGCGTGTAAGCAGATAAAGACATTCATTAGACAAGCTGTGAGAAAGACCAAGCCGAGAGCTAAGTCAAAAATTCACTTACCCTCCTCGTAGTCCACTGGTGGGTCTTTTGGCCCGTGCACCTCCACATAGGAGGTACTACGTTTCTTCAAAGGGCTAATTCGATGTGTGATGAAATCCTTTACCACATGCCATCCGGTCAGCCCTCCTCTCTCAAGTCCCATGA
>JAYEVD010000690.1:0-75827 GCA_036346405.1 Phyllostachys edulis | reverse complement strand
TTCATATTTGTGAGGAAGCAGACTTGACGGACACCCAGATGTGCGGCATAGGTGGTGCATGTGTCGTGAGTTTGCTAATTTCTTTAAGCAATGCGATTGGGGAAGATCTCACAAAAAAAGTTCAAGGCTGTTGTGTGGATGTTTGGAGAAGAGGGACTTCGAGGACAAGTTGACCGAGCTTACCAATGAATGGGGTAATAAGTGTGTCGACGATCGAATCGCCGATCTTATGAAATAATTAGAGGAAAATGACACGACACTTCCTGGGAGAGAATGTGACTGCTCTTTATTGATATGAACTGGATTTACAGGGGGTGCCTATGACTTGGCGCAAGACTAATCCTAATTACACTGAGTATGATGTTTGCTATGTTATCCTCGATCTTGGATGATCTTGTTGGATTCATTTCGCCGATGCCCTCATCGTTTCGCTCCATCCTTAAATAACCGAAGAGGTGTGATTACTCTGAAAAAGGCGTCCTTGTGAGCGTCGCGGCTGGTGATGAAGCGACAAGCGCTCATGCGGTTGAGTGTCACGTGAGACAAACAACCGCATGGTGGTTGTTTTGTCGGTCTTTAGGATTATGTAGCGTCGCGTGGTATGGAATATACAAAGATGTGTTCCATTCATTACAGTAAAGAATATATCTAGAATTACATCCAAATATCTATTCATACCTTTTAGGCGAGCTATACGGTGGGAGACTAGGCTCCTGAGACCTTGTCTGACTAGGGTACCCATTATTTAACCTCTAGAATCCTTATGACCAGTGAGGTCGTTAGCCTTAGGGGTTACGACCATGAAGACGTACGGTCTTTTATTATGTATTAAAGTAATACATAGATATTTTAATCCTCGTCAGCTAGCCCTCGAACTTTAAATGAATTGGTCATGTGAACACCTTCTTCCGATGAAGTCGTATCGGATAGACCCTCATTTAATGTCGTGACATACGAGGTGGTTTGTGTTCACTTTAAAGTTGAGAACTTGCCTTGGGAACCAAAGAGTTTTTCTGTCTGTTGGACAAAAAGGTTTTGTCCGTTGTACTTTTTGGGTAACTCGTGATTGCGGTTTAAAGGATAGTGGCTATAAAGCCCCTTAGCACGGGGCTTTAGGACTTTTACGCCTTCTTCTTTCCCCTTTTCATCTTCTGAAAAAAAAAATCTCTTACGATCTCCTGTGACCTATTCATCCAAAAACTCCGCCATGTCGAATTTCATTACCAAGCCGGTGGCCGATCTGAGCGAAAAAGCTTGAGAGCTTGGTGAAGATCGGATGCTTCGATAAGAATCTAATTTCTTGGAGATCGGTAATGGGAGCATTCTCCAAGTGAGGAAGAAATTCTGTTTTCCTCGCATATGTCAAATCTTGATTTAGACTCGATTCACTCCTTCCTTCCAAAGTTTTGGAGCATTCTGGTCGAATCGTCAATCTCAACTCCCAATGCCATCGCCAACCTCGTCTTCGTCTACCTCTGCAGAGCGTACTTGGGTATTCCTACAACCCTAGATTTATTCAAGTACTACTAAAGGATGACAAAGATGGGGAAGGCAGAGCGGAGCGCTGGAGAGTGCACCTTGCGCCTCCACGATGGAAAAAGATTATGAGTACATCCCTATGTACTCAAAGTCTTTAATGGTCATCATGGAAGAAAAGCTGGTTCTATATGGCGGTCCACGAGCAATGGCCTTTACTATAGTGGTAAGAAAGCGGTCGAGAATCTGGATGGCACTCCTCCATAAAGAAGGAGAGAAAAATAAGGAGATGGGTTGAAGCCATCCAGCTCCTTAATGTCAAGGGTTTAACCTCCTGGCATGTGGTGAAGGACTTTTTCATGCGCCGGATTAGCCCTTTAAGCGCCGTGAGCATATCCGATGCTCGGTATATTAGTCATGATGATCGACTAAAGACTTCAAGGAGGTAATTCCTATAGGATTCGATTAGTTTTTGTTTTTGTCGGATGACTATTTACGTGATCCTAAAGTCTCTTGTTTACCCTTATAGCTCTATCTCTTGATGAGATCGAAGCGGATCAAGCGATCTGCCTTTGGAAACTGGCGAGAAGGTGATTATCCTCGAATCTTAGCGGTTGTTACCACAAAAGAGAATTTGAGAGACTTAAGGTAAAAATATCAACTACTCTTCATTTTTTTCTATATTTTCCAACGAGTTTACCATAAATCATCTTTGATATTTAGTCGATTGATTTGAAGATCAATGAGGCCATGAGAAAGTTGTGAGCCAATAGGCGATCCGACCACTTTTACCACCACTCAAGATGGTGGTCTTGTAGTAGTAAGATGGCGAATAAAATATCTATTGTAGATAAAGAGTTTCATCACCTAACTAATTTTGTTTGTTAATCTAGGCGGGTTGTCGAGGACTCCACTGCGATCGCTCCGGGACTTGCAAGTTGCTCTTGAAGCAACTATTTTGAGACCAACAAATCTACCCCCTTTGACCCGATGGTTAGGGCAGCTATCCTTGACCAAAATTTCGGTCGAGGATATCGCTTCGACCTCATGTCGGAGGATGTGGGGCATACAACCAACCCTCTTGGTCTAGAACCGGAAAATCGGTTGAGAATAAGAAAAGCAAGTGCTACAGAATTTAATCCGGCGTGTTTCAAAATCAAAACCAAAAATCGACCCAGTATGTACAAAGCGAAATAGTCATATGAGTGCATACCTTCACGATCTTTGGGATTTGAGTTTACGAGCTTCCTTTCTTCTTTTTTTTTGTACAGGTCTTACGGTGTTCGGTTGTCTTGACGAGAATATTCTGAAGATCGGTATGAGGATGTCCCCACCCAAATACTTCTCAGGAGAAAGTTCCAGAGGAAATGGTGGTCGAGAAGCCCTCAAAGCGGGTGTTAGTGCCAGAATCTATTCAGGATCCGGTGGTAATTCTAACTCCGTCTGTGGAGGTAGACGTTCCTAAAGATCCTGAACCAATTTCGACCCCTGTAGGTAATTCTTCTCAAACTAACAAGTTCCCTTTTTCCCCTCGATTTATTGAGGATAAGGAGCTTGATGAGGTTTGAGGAAAGATATCAGATCGTTAGGCCAAGATGAATCCTGATGTGATTTTCACTAAATATAATGACGTGGTGATTCGGGTAAGTATCCACGAGTAGTTTCATAGCTTCTCTTAAAAGTTTATAGGAAACTTAAAGAAGAATACTATTTGTGTAGCACATAATGAGAATTTTTAACGTGGTGGGAGACGACCAGCGAATAAAGGACACGGAGAAAAACATTCGAATTAAAAAGTATGGACTTTCTTCTTAACTTGTCTTCTTCTTCTATTCTTTGTTCTTCTTACATTAATTATTCTCCTTATCATATTTGATAGATTTGGAGAAAATAAAAAGAAGAAGTTATGACTAAAAAGCCAAAATAACAAAACTTGAAGAAGAAATTGTGGTGAAGAAGCGAATAATAAGCAAAGAAGAGGCCAAACCAAAGACGATCGATCGTATATCTGACGACCGGGCTCAAAAAGTCAGCGAGATTTTTGAAAAGGAGATTAAAAGTGGCGGTAGTAAACTTGACGATTGTATTTTCTCTTTTAATCATAAATATTTACCACTTGGTTTACTTGTAGAAAACTCAGCGGTAGCAAGAAGCGAAAAAAGCTCTAGAATTTGAGCAAGATAAGGAGGCACTCTTGCGAGAACCTTGATGAAAAAGTCCACGACTTAACAAAATGATCTTTGATATGGGATCGAGGATCAAGTCGCCTACCTTAAAAGATCAACAAGAGAAAATAAACTATTTAGGCCAACCACGGAAGATCTCAATGGATTGCTCAAAACTACTCGGAGAACTATGTCGGACTATGAAAGAAGCTGTGGCAAAACTAAAAGCTTCCGACCTCTCCATCAATCTCCAAGCCGTTGAAGAAGATTTCAAGCTGCTGAAAAATCTTGAACAAACTTTGCGAGGAACTAAAATCCCTTAGAGACAAAGTCGCAGAAGAATTGGAAGTTGGATCTCCATCGAGCAACGACTAGTCTGGAGATCTTTAGGAGTAGAAATGTTTAACATAAGAATTAAGAAATGTATAAAACTTACCTTTATGTCATCAACAAGTCTTTTATTTATCCTGTTGACTTATAAAGTTCTCGTATATTTCCTAGCCCCCGACTGCTTTATAGTAGAAGAACTTTACTAAATAAGCAGTAAACCAAGAAAGAGAACTAAAGTCTAAACCATTGTTCTAAGGCATGTACTTGATTATATCATAAAACTGATCGTAGTAATACTAGGAAATCAATTTGGTCGGAACCAGTATCTAATTTCGACTAGTTATAGATCTGTTTGTCATAATCAAAATACCAAATAAAACAGTGTATGGTTGGAAGAAAAAGACTTGTTGCGATGAGCAAAGTGAATGTGCAAGAATGTATGCAAACAACGACAAGTGATTGTATTTATTTGTAGTATCCAAAACTGGTCGGAAGAACTGCTAAGAACTGAAGACATGAAAAGCACTTCGCGAAACATGCTCAGGTTCAAGTCCGACTAGCAGCGAAGATCGTAAGAAAAGTAACCGTTGCTAGAAAGCTCCTTCGATTAAAGGAGACCACGTCACGAAAGGAAGACTTGACTAGGAGGCTTTCAGTGTCCCTAACGATAGCCAAACAAGAGTAGAACAGAATCTTCAAAATCTACAAAATCTTAAACGTATGAGTTACTATATGATGTTATTTATGTTGTGCTCTGGTTACTCGTATGGTCGCGCATGGGAATCATTTATATAATGATCACGACTAGGACACATACAGCGTATGACTTTAGAAGTCGTTGCCAAAAGATGTGTGAGATCCTTGTGAAGAATATTTGGTGAAAAGTTGTCTTCTCCGACCAGTTCAAACAACAATAGTAGGCAACCAGAATATAGGCACAGCTATAAACAATATCACTCGTCGAAAGAAAATAAAGGAATGACTAATCTTTAATAAATTGAAAAGAATGGAAATAATAATTAGACAAAAAACTTATGCAGTTGATCAATATTCCAAGAATTAAACAAAACACGTCCATCAGACATGGCTAGTCGTACTGAACCTGGTCGGGTGACTTCGACCATAATGTAAGGACCTTCCCACTTAGAAGAAAGTTTGTTGCGATTTGCTTGGTTCGAATTTTTAACGAGAACGGATCACCTCTGATGAAGCTACGAGGTTGCACCTTACGACAATGGTACCTTCGCATGGCTTGTTAGTAGACTGATGATTGTATAAGGGCTTGACTTCGTCATTCTTCAAGAAATTGATGTCATCGGCGTCGTTCGTTCGTCGTTTTCATTGAAACAATCGATTCGGCGAGCCTAACTGAATACGGAGGAAGCATGACTTCAGACCATAAACCAAGAACAATGGTGTTTCACCGGTCGCACGACTGGTCGTGGTTCGAACGGCCCATAATACAAAAGGGAGTTCTTGAACCCAAGCTCCTGACCGTTTTACTAACTGGTCAAATACTCGGCGTTTGATCCCCTGCATTAGGATACCATTGGTTCACTCAGTTGCTCCGTTAGTCTATGGATGAGCAAAAGAAGCAAAGTGTACTTTGATACCAAGTTCTTTCGCGAAATTCTTGGAATTGACGCTTGAGAGCTGAGGCACCGTTATGCGTGATTATCTGTTGGGTACACCGTCGTGTGATCATATTTTTTGTGAGAAACATCTTAGCGGCCTCGGTTGTTGTCTTAACAATAGGCAAGCCGATCAATTTTGTGAACATGTCAATCATGACAAAAAGGAATTGAAGCCCCTGGTGCTCTTGGGAAATGTCGAGAATGTCAATCGGAAAGTTGCAAAAGGCCAAAATTGCAAAGCTTGTGCGGTGATGTAGTTATCGGCTATAAGCCCGACATTGTCGCGCCTTCGTCACGAGCTCTTTTGCATCATGAAGGGCAGTTGGCCAGTAGTATCCTTGCCTAAAGGCTTTACCGACCAGCGTACTATAGCATTTGAGATATGCATCTCATCAACACTCAAGTGAGATCTTTGTTTATACAAGGTACTTTCGATCGAGTGTATGATTTGGCTTTAAGTGCTATCGATCGATCTCTACATCATCTTGGAATTATGTCATCTTTGAAGATAATTATAGATCGATGTCATCAATCTCTACATTGATCATGGCGCCAACCGTCAATGACTGTGGAGCCTCCATGTCCTCATGATCGGTTTGTATGACGGTAGATAATCATGTATATCTTGAGCTCGACCATCGAAGGTGCATCGAGTTGCTCGAGAAAAACTTCGAGGCGGGACGGTTGACCTTGTGGAGGCCATCCGTACCAATGATGCTGCCGAAAGTTTTTCTTTCTAGGAATATGTTGGATCTGGAAAGCGAAGAAGTGCTTTTGAGTTTCGTACTTCCGCCAGATAAGATGACATCTTGGTACTCGAGCATTGATACTCTTTCCCAACTTGATTCGCAACTAGTTGAGAATCGTCTTTCACTAGTAATTTGCGAATCCCAGCCGAGCAATTTGCTTTCGAGTCATCTGCTAGTAAACCTTCATAATACGCCACATTGTTTGTAGCAGGAAAATTTAACTGGATGGTGTACTTGATGTGTTCGCTAGTAGGGGATATCAAGATAACTCTAGCCCCCGAGCCTTTGAGCATCAAGGAACCGTCAAAGTACATTACCCACTCATCGTGGTGTTAGGTACTTTCGGGCCCTTGGGTGGAGTTCGAGGTTTGTCCATTCGGAATGAGTTACGCTATTGCACAGGACTTGATTGTTGTTCATGAGATGAAATGGAGGTGAACGCCCCAAGCTCAACGCCTATTTTGCTATTAGTCTGATGATTCCACATTACCAAAGACTTGACCGGGGGATATCCGGTCAGATCGACCACTTTATGGGCTGAAAGTAATGTCTTAGTTTCCTTGAAGCCATAAGAAGACCATAGAGCAACTTTTGTACCTATGGGCATCTTTCCTTTGTTCCATGTAAGACTTAAACTTATGTAATACCTTGATGGATTTGGGCGTTGTCACGTTCTATGACCCATACACCTTAATTGTTTGTGGCGTTGCGATACGTAAATTATAATGTTTCTCCAGATCTTAGAGAAACTAAGATTGAGGACTTATAAGGTACTTCTTAAACTTTTCAAAGGCATTGTTTGCCTCCTTGGTCCCTCGAAACTTCTATGTTTCGGAGAAAGCTTAAAAAGGTAATCCTTTTTCACCTAACTGCTATATATATGAAAACGACCTAAGCGCCGCCATACAACCAGTTAGTTTACGGACTTCTTTCTTCGTGGTCGGGCGCATCTAGTCGATGGCGATATTTTTCTTGGTTGCTTGATACCTCTAGCGAAAACTAGGAAACAAAGCGATTTTCGATGCAAACTCTGAACACATACTTTTTGGATTTAACTTGAGGTTATGCCTTCTCAAGTTATTGAAACTCTCTTATAGGTCGGGAATGTGATCGCCAGCATTGGTGCTCTTTACGACTAGATCATCAACGTAGGCTTCTAAATTTTGACCTATCTGTGGATTAAAGGTTTTGTACATCAACCTCTGAAAAGTTGCACCAGCATTTTTTGGACCAAATGGTATTTTAACATAGCAGTAAGTGCCATATGGGGTGATGAAGGAAGTTTTCTCTTCATCTTCTTTACTCATATTAATCTGGTGGTACCCTGAATATGCATCTAAAAAACTTAATAACTCACACCCAGAAGTTGAGTCTACAACTTGGTCAATGCATGGAAGGGAAAAATCATCCTTCGGACAAGCTTTATTAAGATCTATAAACTCAATACACATGTGCCATTTCCCA
Organism: Phyllostachys edulis; assembly: GCA_036346405.1. Classification (NCBI taxonomy): domain Eukaryota; kingdom Viridiplantae; phylum Streptophyta; class Magnoliopsida; order Poales; family Poaceae; genus Phyllostachys; species Phyllostachys edulis. Next base: position 68,009 of record JAYEVD010000690.1, on the reverse strand, counting down.
TTATTTTTCTTAACCATTACAGGATTGACGAGCCACTGAGGGTGGTCGACTTCATGAATGAACCTAGCCTTGAGGAGCTTGTCAATCTCCGACTGGATTGCCTCCTTCCGATCGAGGTGCAAAATGTGACGACCCACCCGTGATGTACCGTAAGAGGTCCGGAGGACCATTTTTTTTGTGCTTGAAGTCACCACGGAAAGATGTGGTAGCACCGCGTGGAGCTTAAGTGCCGGGACCTCCCGAGGTCTTGCGGACCTCCTGGGAGGTCGTGGCCGCCACCCGCCTCAGTAGCACCTCGGGCACATCACTAAGAGAGGTCGGCGGGACCTCCCGAGCTAAGTCTAGAAGGACCTCCTGGTGGTCACCTTGTGCATCTGAGCTAGTCCCGGACAACAGAGCTAGCCCGCACAAGAACACAAGCCAATACCACAACCACGAGGTCAAACAAAGATGAAGCGAGACAAATTAAACTTTATATAATAGGACCTTATGGCCAAGCTTGTTAACAAGAGGTCTCGCCACTTTGAGGGCTTACAACACCAACGAGGACTTACAAGCTGGCAACAAGGAGCTTCTAGGGCTCAAACACGAACACATAAAAGCCATCCAACAAGCACCACAGTGTCGGGTGGAGGGCGTCCTAAGCGACTTAGTCGTCGAAGAACTCCTCCTCGAAGAGGTCTCCTTGCCCCTACACTTGATCATCCTCATAATCTGCTTTGACCACGGGCTTAAGCCATGAGTACTTGGAATGTACTCGGCAAGTCACGAGAGCAAAGATGCAATAATATTCATGCGGACTTACCAATGGAGAGTTGTATGGTTAGTTTAGCAAAGCAGATTTGAACAATAAAATAGTAATAGATTGAAAAGCAAAAGTAAAACCATAGTACATAATACTTTTGATGTTTAAAAAGGTGGGGTGAGCACCAACTCACACCACAACCAAAAGAAGGAGTTAGGTCACACCGTGACCGAGTCCTTACCAAAACCCACTCCAGAGCACCCACTCCAGAGGTCCAAACCAACCTGGACCACTACGAGCCAACCTTGACCCCTCTGGAGCCGGCCAAGGTCTCTTGAGGCAAAGCCAAGGCATCTCGCGGAAGTGTCGAGTGGCACAAGCTTTTGAAACAGCTACCCCTTGCACCATTTCACCGAGCATGTCCATGACCAAGGACTTGGCTATTGAATAGATCTTTACACTCTGCGGTGTACAACTTTACCCACAATCCACGATCTCTCTAGCGGGGCGGGTTCCGGTCACCCTTGCTCACTTCCTAAGGTGGCGGTCTAGAGAGCAGCAAGGCCTTCTAAAGCTTTGAGCCCGGCTCGGCTGCCCGCTAAGGTTTCGCAATCCCTCTGTGGTCTAGAAGTCCGCATGAGGTTATGGAGTGCCCCTCTTGCGCCAGAATCACCGCTCAACCACAACAACCCTAAGCCAACCCATTGCTAATTATTCACCCAGACCATTCCCATAAAATGATCTTGTGGTTGCCTTTGTTTGGCCAGTTCAACAGACACAAAGTGAAGTCCTTAATTGTGCCAAGGCAAGACTTCCACAACCAAGTGTGCAAAGCACCCACTACTCCTCTGCCTTCTTGCCTCGGCAAAACAATTTGTATAAGCCCATGCCAAAGACCACCAGTCTTGGCTGTGATTTTAACCAAGTGATCTCACACCACAGTCAACACAAATTAGGCGTCTGCCATAGGCGCTCAACAATGGCTTTGACCACACATTTCATATTTATTAGTCAAGATTATTAGAGATGAAGCATGATACGTTGAACCACGTTTTCTAAGCAAGGTACATATAAGACCCTCGGCCCCCATGTTGGCAAATAACAAAGAACACCAACTAAATTATCCACCCTAAGGCTCACAAGGTGAACATGACAACATGATGGAGACAAGGTATAAAGGAGGCATAACGCAAGTAGGCAAGTAACTACATTTAAACCATTTTCATATAAACATAGCCATGCATGATAAAGTAAAACCGAAATACATTTACTGAAACTTGGTTCAAGATGATCAAAGGGGATCTGTGGCTTGCCTTGGTCAAGCGGTGGAGAGCCTTCTGCAACAACAGACTGGGTCCAAGATCTCCTCGAACTCGTGATCTACACGTTACATAAGAAAACCAAATAAGCAAAACCACACTAAGCGAGAACTTCAAAAGAACCAAAAAGAACTCAAACCAACTCACCAAAAAGGAAACCAAGAGGCTTAACACGACCTCAAAGAGCTCTGAGGAAAGGTCTTGCACAAGGAAGAAGCGAAGCGAGATGAAGCGAGGAAGGAAGAAATGAGCAACAAAGTTACAAAGGGCGCCCGAGCTTTATATAGCCGGAGTTGGTAGTGTGCACCACAAGGAAAAACTTCGGTGAGGTGTAGGCAATCGGGACAACTAGGGCAAGGCTTGCCCTAAAAGAATTGAAATAAAGTACCTCGGATGTATTGCATTTAATGTGACCCGACACCTATTAAATGCGCCTGAGTTCTGAGGCAAAACAATAATTACAAGGTGAAGAGGGGGTGGCAAGTGGGGCCGATCAAAGGGTGCACCACAAGTCAAAGGGTGGCCCCACAAAGGGTCATCCGCACAAAGACCCTTTGTGAGGTCTGGGCAAGAGGTCCAAGACACTCGGAGGAGGTCTGAGACAGGAGGTCAAGGACTCAAGAGGAGGTTCTGGACAAGAGGTCAAGTAAAGCTCACCACGAGGAGGTCTGGCCTTTCGAGACACACAAAGGGAGGTCTAAGGGTCAAGATTTCAAGGGAGGACCTCAGCGGTCGAGATCAAAGTGCAGGGGAGGTCGACCAATAGGGATATCTGATTTAGGAGGTGGTCCTTACAAAAGACCGGCAAGGACCGAGGAGGTGGTCTTTGCAAAACAACCAGGAGGAGGTCACGGAAACAAGGAAAAGCAGCAAAAAAGCAAAGCCGTTCGATTAAAATCAGGCGGCCCAAAAAGGATAGGAACGTTCGGACCAAACTAACGTGCCCTTAGGATCGGACCATCAAACCACATCGGATGGTCCTAAGGTTAAGAAGGCAAGGCCTCAGCGTCTGACCACGAGAGTCAAAGATGGGTCCAAGCGCTAAGGAGGTCTTGGACCTAAGGAGGTTGGAACCTTTGATCCAACTAAGGGAGGACACAGACGGCTAAGATCTCGAGAGAGGAGGTCCTAATGGCGAGATCTAACAAGGGGAGGTCAGGCGGCTAGATCTCAACAAGGAGAGGTCTGAGCGGCTAGGTCTCAACAAGGGAGGTCTGGCGGCTAGATCTCAACAAGGGAGGTCTGAGGCTAGATCTCAACAAGGGAGGTCGGCTAGATCTCAACAAGGGGAGGTGCAGGCGGCTAGATCTCAACAAGGGAGGTCTGGCTAGATCTCAACAAGGGGAGGTCTCAGGCGGCTAGATCTCAACAAGGGGAGGTCTGAAGGCTAGATCTCAACAAAGGGAGGTCTGGCGGCTAGATCTCAACAAGGGAGAGTCTGAGCAGAGGGGAGATAAGAGAGAGTGCTGGATCTCAACAAGGGAGGTGCAGCGGCTAGATCTCAACAAGGGAGGTCGAGCAGGAGGAGATAAGAGAGATGTCGGATCTCAAAGAGGTTCAACCCAACAAAGGAAGTTAAGAGAAAGAGACAAACCGAGGGGACACACAGAGAGGCTCAAGCGGCAAGGAACACCAACAAAGAACTTAATTAAGGCTTAATTAATTCCAATTGAACTCTCAGATTTCAAGGCGTCGAGGTTAAGCTTTGGATTCTCAATAAAGCCAAATGGTTACTTTTATTTTGAAAACCGGGCAAGAAACTTTAAAAGAAAACGGGCGTTACAAACCTTCACCCTTAAGGAATCTCGACCCGAGATTCAGGTGAAACTAGGGAACAAGTGGGGAACTCCTTCTTGAGGTCCTCTTCACGTTCCCAAGTTGCCTCGGCTTGAGTGGTTGCTCCATTGCACCTTGCATGACTTGGTGGTCTTGTTCCTTGTAACTCTCTCGACCGTCCAAAATCTTGATGGGGTGCTCTCTGTAAGTGAGGTCTTCTTGGAGGTCCTGACTTCTAAAGGCATCTGGTCCTCTGGCGATCATAAGCACTTTTTCAACTGTGAAACATGGAACACATTGTGGACTCCAGCGAGCTGAGGAGGGAGGTCCAACTTGTAGGCTACTTCACCCCTTCGGGCAAGGACTGGAAAGGGACCAATAAACCTTGGAGCAAGTTTCCCACTAACTCTGAACCACTGCATACCCTTGAGAGGTGACACTTTGAGGTAGACTTGGTCTCCTGGAACAAAAGCTAGGTCTCGGCGTCTAACATCTGCGTAGCTCTTTTGCGTGTTTGAGCAGCCTTAGCTTCTCCTTATTGACCTTACTTGATCTTGACTTCTTTTAGTAGGTCAGACCAAGAACTTGGCCTTCACCGGTCTGTCGATTACAAGGGAGTCCTACATTTCCTCCATAAATAGCTTCAAAGGGGACATTTGAAGGCTCGCTTAGTAGCTGTTATTGTAGGAAAATTCGCATATGGCAACATCTTGTCCCAACTAGATTGCCTTTCTAGGGCACAAGCTCTCGGCATGTCCTCAAGGACTTGATTAACTCTCTCGGTTGGCCATCTGTTTGTGGGTGGTATCTTTGTCTTTGAAATTAAGGTCTGTGCCCAAGGCATCATGTAGCTTTGCCAAAATTTGGAGGTGAATTGGGATCCTCATGCGAGACTATCTTCTTTGGAACACCATGAAGGCACACAACCTTTGCCATGTAGATCTCGGCGGTTTGTCTCGAATAGGTAGTCTTCACGAGAATAAAGTGAGCCATTTTGTCAATCTATCACAATGACCCAAATGGAATCAAAACCAGCTTGGGTGCGAGGTAAACCAGTTATGAAGTCCATCCCGACCTCTTCCCATTTCCACTCGGGTATGGGTAAAGGCACTAAAAGTCCTCCGAGTCTTTGGTGCCTTGCCTTAACTTTTGCAAGTGTCACATTTGGCCACAAAATCTGCTATTTCTCTCTTCATTTTAGGCCACCAAGACAATTCCTTGATATCTTGGTACATTTTGTAGCTCTGGGTGTATAGAATACAATGTCTCATGTGCTTCTTTAAGTATTACTCCTTGAGCTCTGTGTTATTGGGCACACTGAGAGCCTCTTATCAAACCAGACCGCACCTAGGTCGTCTATAGAAAACCTTGCACCTTCCCTTCTCTTATGTTGGCCTTGATTTCTTGGATGTTAGCATCTCCTCTTGAAATTTGCCTTGATCTGTTTTTGCAATGTGGGTTGCACTTCAAGTCTTTGCTAAGAATCCCTCTTCAACTAATTCAAGTCTAAGCTTCAAGAATTCTTCATACAAAGTAAGGTTGGCTCTCCTTGATCATCAAAGTATTAGCATAAATTTTCTGCTCAAGGCATACGCCACCACGTTGGCCTTGCAGGTGGTAATGAATTCCCACATTGTAGTCCTTAATAAGCTCTAGCCACCTTCTCTGCCTCAAATTCAGATCTGCTTGAGTAAAGATATACTTTAGGCTTTTGTGGTCGATATAGATTTCACACCTATTACCTATGAGGTAATGGCGCCAAATCTTTAAGGCATGAACCACAATGACTAACTCTAGGTCATGAGTAGGGTAGTTTGCTTCATGGGGCTTCAAGCTGTCTTGAAGCATAAGCTATCACTTTTACATCTTGCATAAGAACACAGTACCAAGTCCTTGCTTTGATGCATCACAATAGACCTCAAAATCTTTCTAACATCTGGAAGAACCAAAAGCTGGGGCAGGTCAACTTCTTCTTGAGCTCTTGGAAGCTTTGTTCACACTCTGAGGTCGAGAGGAACTTCTTTTCTTTCTTTAACAATGAGTGAGAGGTCTTGCAATCTGAGGAAAAGCCTTCAATAAACCTTCAGTAGCCACCATGCCAAGAAAACTCGACTTGAGGCCTTTGTCCTAGGGGTTCCCAATTGAGCACATCTTGCACCTTGGTGGGATTGCCAGACACTCCATCTTGACAAAACATGCCCTAAAAGACCACTTCCTTTAGCCAAAATTCACACTTACTAAACTTGGCAAAAGGCGATGAGCTCTCGGCTTCCCCAAAACCGAAAAGAGATGGCTTGCATGCTCCTCTTCACTCTTGGAATATACAAGAATGTCATCAATGAAGACAATGACAAACTTGTCTAGGTACTCCATGAACACTCGGTTCATCAAATTCATGAAATAAGCGGGGGCATTGGTCACCCAAAAGACATGACGATGAATTCAAATAACCCATACCTAGTTGAAAAAAGCTGTCTTAGGGATGTCTTCCTTGCGAATCTTGAGTTGGTGATATCCTGTTCTCAAGTCTATCTTTGAAAACACATGACTCCTTCAATTGATCAAACAAATCATCGATTCTTGGCAAAGGATACTTGTTCTTAATGGTGACATCATTGAGAGCTCTATAGTCCACACATCCTTTGAGTACCATCCTTTTTAGGCACAAAAATCACTAGGGCTCCCCAAGGTGAGGAGCTAGGTCTAATAAAACCCTTGCTCTGCAAGTCTTCCAACCGCTTCTTCAACTCCACGATCATCAACATGCAATCTGTAGGGCCTTTTGGAGATGGGGAGGTCCACAGGACAAGGTTAATGACAAACTCAAGGTCTCTGTGCAGGGGCATTCACAGGAGCTCATCGGGAACACATCCACAAATTCTTTAACAACGAGGACATCCTTCAAAACTTGAACTTGGCGCTGCAAGATAGGGCTCCTTGGAGCTTCTCAGGTGGCGAAAACTTCTGATGGCACCACTAGGGCTGGTCAAAGAGATACTTTTGCCACTACAATCCAACATGGCATGGTGGTTAGCTAGCGATCCATGCCCAAGATCACATCTAGGGACACGGTGTCCAAAAGGATAAGGTTGGCTAGAAATTCTACTTCTTCTATGACCATTTTCACTTGTGGACAACCCCGGTTCGTACTTAGTTACGGCGGGGATTGAACCAACAAGGTAGTCTTAAGAGCAACAACTCAGCGGTGCTTTGCGGCAAAACTCAGAAATAAACGAATGGGAAGCTCGAGTCAAACAAAAGCTGCGGTAAGACCTTGAATTTACTAGGAACATACCTAGTACCACATCGAGGAGGTCTGAGCTTCTTCCTTGCCACATGGTTCTACGGCCCCTTCAAAAGTGCAGGAGGTCTGGCTTGAGGTCCTCTGACTGAGAGGTCTTGGCGAGGAGGTCTGAAGTAGAGGTCTTCTTGGTGGCTCGATCTTGATGGGCATTGATTGGCAAAATGCCCCACTTGATGACACTTGAAGCAGTGATCCTTCTTTGTGGGGTCATTGGGAGTTGACTTAGTCTTTGCCAGTGGTATTGGCGGCTTTCAGAAATGGTGGCGGGAGGTCTTAAGAGGTCTGGGAGGTCAGGAGGTCCTTGGCGCTTGGGTTGGTCTTGTACAAAGCGTCTTGACACGCTGGGAGGTCTTTCTTTGAGCCTTTGGAGGGTGGCACCTTTCTCTTGAAGGACTCGGAGAGTTCTCTTGGGATTCCTCAATGAGCATTGCCTTGTTCACCATATCTTTGGAAATCGGGATAATCGTTGCCCTAGCAGAACTTTTAAAGCTGGGATGGAGGCCTCGCTTGAAGCGCTTCTGCGTGCATCATCCGTAGCCACATCTTCACGAGCATAGCGTGACAATTGGGTGAACTTTGTGAGATACTCGCTCACCGACATCTTTGCCTTGCTTGAGCTCTCTAAACTCTTCCTTTTCATCTCTACCTTCCCGCCGAGGACATGCAGTGTGGCAGTGCAGTTCTGCCCAAGTGATCCTCTGGGAATCGACATGTGAGGCACAAAATGTGTCCCACCACTCACCGCAGTCCTTCCAGCTTGATGTGAGGCAAACAAAACCTTCTCCTGTCTTCACGGTGAGCAATATCCAACTTCTTCTCTGTTGATCTCGGCCAATCATCGGCATCTAAGGGCTCGGGGAGCTCGAAAATGTAGTGGCGTGTCTTCATGAACTCTGACGGCCTTGATTGATGGTGAGTTTGGGGTGGAGGGGGGTGGTATTGCTTGCGCTTGACTACTCGACTCATCATGGCAAGTAAAGCATTGGTGGTGCAGCTTTGTTGAGCCATAATCTGGTTCATATTATGCATCATGGAGCTCATCATTTGGGCTTGTCTTATATAAGCGCCCAAAACCAGATGCTGTTTGCCCTTTGGAGGAGGTGGAGGTGGAGGCAAGCGATGCAGGGGCTCACCGACTTGTGGATCGCCGAGTCTGCACCATCTGGACAAAACTCTAAAGGCTTAATAGGTAAGGCAGAAAGCATAGAGGATAAGAGGGATCGAGAGAAAGATAGAGCATCAAAAGGGGTAACTTGGTTAAACCCAAGAGAGAACCGAAAGGCCAGGAGGCCAAAAGAGGCAACCAAAGCTTCAAAACAGAGGTCTTAAAGACACAAGCTAGGCAAGACTCAGAATAGGACCACTAACCCTAACCTTACCACAGTCGGTCCTATAGAAATTATAAAGGCAAGGAGGTCAAATTAGACTTAAAAATTGAGGTTCGGCAAGGGTAAAGATATGAGAACTAAAGAGGAGTTAAAATTGAAGTAGAACAGGTAAGGAATGATTTAGACAAGTTAAGTACAGCATAGAACCAGAACAAGGTAAGAACCTCCAAACCGATTTTAAGTTGTTTTGCTTTAGAAAATAACCTTTTGAATCAAAACTAAACCGACCTTTCTACCTAGGGTCACGCCCTACAGCCGACCAGGGCTCTGATACCAACTGTGACGACCCACCCCGTGATGTACTGTAAGAGGTTCGGGAGGACCATTTTTTTTTGCGCTGCGAAGTCACCACGGAAAGATGTGGTAGCACCGCATGGAGCTTAACCGAGTGCTGCCAGACCTCCCGGAGGTCTTGCGGACCTCACGGAGGTCGTGGCCGCCACCCGCTCAGTAGCACCTCGGGCACATCACTAAGAGAGGTCAGCGGGACCTCCCGAAGCTAAGTCGAAGGACCTCCTGGTGGTCACCTTGTGCATCTGAGCTAGTCCCGGGACAACAGAGCTAGCCGCACAAGAACACAAGCCAATACCACAACCACGAGGTCAAACAAAGATGAAGCGGACAAATTAAACTTTATATAATAGGACCTTATGGCCAAGCTTGTTAACAAGAGATGCGCCACGAGGGCTTACAACACCAACGAGGACTTACAAGCGGCAACAAGGGCTTCTAGGGCTCAAACACGAGAACACGCAAAAGCCATCCAACAAGCACCACAGTCGTGTCGGGTGGAGGGCGTCCTAAGCGACTTAGTCGTCGAAGAACTCCTCCTCGAGAGTCTGCCTTTGCCTACACTTGATCATCCTCATAATCTGCTTTGACACGGGGCTTAAGCCATGAGTACTTGGAATGTACTCGACCAAGTCACGAGAGAGCAAAGATGCAATAATATTCATGCGGACTTACCAATGGAGAGTTGTATGGTTAGTTTGCATAAAGCAGATTTGAACAATAAAATAGTAATAGATTGAAAAGCGACAAAGTAAAACCATAGTACATAATACTTTTGATGTTTAAAAAGGTGGGGTGAGCACCAACTCACACCACAACCAAAAAGAAGGAGTTAGGTCACACGGTGACTGTGTCCTTACCAAAACCCACTCGAGCACCCACTCCAGAGGTCCAAACCAACCCCGGACCACTACCCGAGCCAACCTTGACCCTCTGGAGCCGGCCAAGGTCTCTTGAGGCAAAGCCAAGGCATCTCGCGAAGTGTCGATGGCACAAGCTTTTGAAACAGCTACCCCTTGCACCATTTCACTGAGCATGTCCATGACCAAGGACTTGGCTATTCGAATAGATCTTTACACTCTGCAGAGGTGTACAACTTTACCCACAATCCACGATCTCTCTAGCGGGGCGGGTTCGGTCACCCTTGCTCACTTCCTAAGGTGGCAGTCTAAAGCCTGCGGCAAGGCCTTTACAAAGCTTTGAGCCCGACTCGGGCTGCCCGCTAAGGTTTCGCAATCCCCTCCTGTGGTCTAGAAGTCCGCAGGGTTATGGGGTGCCCCCTCTTGCGCCAACGAATCACACGCTCAACCACAACAGCCCCAAGCCAACCCATTGCTAATTATTCAGCCCAGACCATTCCCATAAAATGATCTTGTGGTTGCCTTGGTTTGGCCAGTTCAACAGACACAAAGTGAAGTCCTTAATTGTGCCAAGGCAAGACTTCCACAACCAAGTGTGCAAAGCACCCACTACTCACTCCTGCCTTCTTGCCTCAAAGAAACAATTTGTATAAGCCCATGCCAAAAGACCACCCACCTTGGCACAACATTTTAACCAAGTGATCTCACACCACGATCAACACAGCCTTAGGCTTCCGGCCATAGCTGCTCAACAATGCCACCACCCACACATTTCATATTTATTAGTCAAGATTATTAGAGATGAAGCATGATACGTTGAACCACGTTTTCTAAGCAAAATTTGTATAAGACCTCTGCCCCCATGTTGGCAAATAACAAAGAACACCAACTAAATTATCCACCCTAAGGCTCACAAGGTGAACATGACAACATGATGGAGACAAGGTATAAAGGAGGCATAACGCAAGTAGGCAAGTAACTTCTGACCCAAACCATTTTCATATAAACATAGCCATGCATGATAAAGTAAAACCGAAATACATTTATGAAACTTGGTTCAAGATGATCAAAAGGGGATCTGTGGCTTGCCTTGGTCAAGCAGTGGAGAGCCTTCTGCAGCAAGAGCTGGGTCCAAGATCTCCTCGAACTCGTGATCTACGTTACAAGAAAACCAAATAAGCAAAACCACACTAAGCGAAGAACTTCAAAAGAACCAAAAAGGAACTCAAACCAACTCAGCCAAAAAGGAAACCAAGAGGCTTAACACAACCTCAAAGAGCTCCTGGGAAAGGTCTTGCACAAGGAAGAACTGAGCGGATGAGGCGAGGAAGGAAGAAATGAGCAACAGTTACAAAGTGGCCCGCCCGAACTTTATATAGCGGAGTTGGTAGTGTGCACCACAAGGAAAAACTTCGATGAGGTGTAGGCAATCGGGACAACTAGGGCAAGGCTTGCCCTAAAAGAATGAAATAAAGTACCTCGAGATGTGATCGCATTTAATGTGACCCGACACCTATTAAATCGCCTGAGTTCTGAGCAAGAGCAATAATTACAAGGTGAAGAGGGGGCAAGTGGGGCCGATCAAAGGGTGCACCACAAGTCAAAGAGGTGGCCCCACAAGGGTCATCATCCCCCAAAGACCCTTTGTGAGGTCTGGGCAAGAGGTCCAAGACACTCGAGAGGGAGGTCTGGAGCAGAGGTCCAAGGACTCAAGAGGAGGTTACGGACAAGAGGTCAAGTAAAGCTCACCACGAGGAGGTCTGGCCTCGAGACTGCACAAGGGAGGTCTAAGGGTCAAGATTTCAAGGGAGGACCTCAGCGGTCGAGATCAAAGGATGCGAGGAGGTCGACCAATAGGGATATCTGATTTAGGAGGTGGTCCTTACAAAAGACCGGCAAGGACCGAGGAGGTGGTCTTTGCAAAACAACCGGAGGAGGTCTTGAAACAAGGAAAGCAGCAACCAGCAGAGCGTTCGATTAAAATCAGGCGGCCCAAAAGGATAAGAACGTTGGACCAAACTAACGTGCCCTTAGGATCGGGCCATCAAACCACATCGGATGGTCCTAAGGTTAGAAGGCAAGGCCTCAGCGATACAACCACGAGAGTCAAAGATGGGTCCAAGCGCTAAGGAGGTCTTGGACCTAAGGAGGTCGGAACCTTTGGATCCAACTAAGGGAGGACACAGACGGCTAAGATCTCCCGAGAGAGAGGTCCTAATGGCGAGATCTAACAAGGGAGGTCCGGCTAGATCTCAACAAGGAGAGGTCAGCGGCTGGGTCTCAACAAGGGGAGGTCTGCGGCTAGATCTCAACAAGGGAGGTCGGCTAGATCTCAACAAGGGGAGGTCTGGCGGCTAGATCTCAACAAGGGAGGTCAGGCGGCTAGATCTCAACAAGGGGAGGTCTGGCGGCTAGATCTCAACAAGGGGAGGTCTGAGGCGGCTAGATCTCAACAAGGGAGGTCTGCAGGCTAGATCTCAACAAGGGGAGGTCTGAGCGGCTAGATCTCAACAAGGGAGGTCTGGCGGCTAGATCTCAACAAGGGAGGTGCGAGCAGGAGGAGATAAGAGAGTGCTGGATCTCAACAAGGGAGATCTGGCAGCTAGATCTCAACAAGGGAGGTGCGAGCGGAGGGGAGATAAGAGAGAGGTCGGATCTCAAAGAGGTTCAACCCAACAAAGGAAGTTAAGAGAAGAGACAAACCGAGGGACACACAGAGAGGCTCAAACAGAAGGAACACCAACAAAGAACTTAATTAAGGCTTAATTAATTCCAATTGAACTCTCCAGTTTCAAGGCGTCGAGGTTAAGCTTTGGATTCTCAATAAAGCCAAAAGGTTACTTTTATTTTGAAAACCGAGCAAGAAACTTTAAAGAAAACGGGGCGTTACACAAAATGCCTTAGTTTCTACTTGACCGGTTTTTTTGTCAGCCGAGAGCTAGCACATGCTCGATCACCTCTGGGGACTTGGGGAATGTCGGACGCCTTTGCAACAAATACATCTGATTTGCTTTCGAGAGGGGCGGAGACGAGCGACTCTTCCTATTTGTGGTCGAGTCTTGCCCCGACCAGTATCTTTCGGGTAGATGGGTCAGTGTTTCCTAACCCAAGTCGCAACTTGGCACTTTCTGGAGAAGCATCCTTGTTGAGAGGTACCTCCTTTGTCTGGTCGAAAGGCTTTGGTGTCATCTTTGGCCTCGAGTGCTTGACCTGCATGGTAGATGGATTAGCCTCTCTGGTCAGAAGTTCATCGACCAGCTCTAAGGATTTCTGATCAAATGCGTAAGCCATTTTCTAATCTCCTCGAACCGTGATGACTCCCTTTGGTCCTGGCATCTTTAAACTTTGATAACCGTAGTGCGTGGCTATCAAGAATTTTGATAAAGCCGGACGACTAAGGATCCCATTGTATGCGGATTCGAAATCCACCACATCAAATAGTATCCTTTCTGTTTGGAAGTTGTCGGGTCTTCCGAATGTAACTGGTAGGGAAATTTGTCCTATCGGTTTGGTGGTAGAACTAGGAACTATGCCATGGAAGGCATATTTCACAGGTTTCACCTTTGATTTGGGAACTTGCATTTCTTTTAATGCTCCCGCAAATAAAATATTTAAAGAACTACCTCCATCTATTAAGACTTGATTAACTCTACAGTTATTAATAGTAGGCTCAACGACAATTGGAAACCTACCTGGTCAAGTCAAATGGATGGGGCAATCTTCTTTGCCAAAAGAGATTACAGTGCCCGACCACCTTGATGTATTGATAATGGTCGGAGGCTCGACAAGGTTGACCTCCCGCTCCGTGGCCTTCGGATGACATCTTGAATCATACGAAGAGGACCTACCAAAGATCATGTTGACCGTATGTTGAGGCTCCTGGTACTCCATTTCTTCGTCACCATCTTTGTCCTTCTTGGAGCTTGTCTCACCAACTCCGGTATTGAGGGGAGTGGACCTTTACCTGCATAGTAATCTTTCAGCTTTTTCTGCCAAACTCGATAGGTGCGCAAGTCATGCCCTGCCTACTAGTGAAGTGAACACCGCTTCTTGTTTTTCTTGTATTCTTCGGTCGGAGCTTTTGCTTTGCCTTGACCGGTATAATCTTTCTTACCCTTCATAAACTTTTCAGGAATCACAAGAACTTTTTTATCATCGAGTCTGCGGTTTTTCTTTTTCTTGAGAGCCTTCTTATTCTTCTTCTCTAGTTTATCCAAGCCAGTTGGGGGATTTTATCCTTCTGATCAATGGCCTCACACCATTCAACCGCTTCGCTAGCAGCCGCGTATTTGTCGGCCATGTCAAAAAGTTCGACGGTTGTCTTTGGAGGTTGCATGGCTATGTCCTCCGTAAATCATCGATTCCTTAGACCTGCTTTGAAAGCTTGGATAATAGATGATTCTGCGACTTCTGGTATTGAATTACGAACTTGGCCGAATCTTTTGATGTACTGACGGAGAGTCTCATGGGATCTTTGCCGGATTCGGTGAAGGTCATCCTCCTTTCCAGGGTGGTCGTACGTGCCTTGAAAATTCGCAATCTGAAGGTCACAAAGTTGCTCCTAAGTGTAGATCAATTCGATCGGTAGGTTAAGTAACCACGACCAGGCAAACCCTTGGAGCACTATGGGTAGATAGTTTGCCATCACATTCTCATCACCACCAAGAACTCGATGGCGGTGGTATAGATTGGAGAAATTCCATTGGGTTACGAGTTCCATTGAACTTATCCAAGTTGGCGATCGGAACTGTTTGTGCAACGTGACTTGGAGCCTGCGAAAAACTTCGACAACATGTAATCGATTCATGGCGCATTCTTTGGAAAGGTGCGGGTTATGTCGATCGGTGACCAGTTTCTGAGATTAGAATGCCAAAGCTCCGGTGTCCCGATCCGGTCATAGACGTTAATGTTACACCTTTGACCGCCTGCTTGGTTTAGTTGATGGCGAAGATCATCTGGGCCAAGCGATCGTTCCTCTCGACGAGGTGATGGAGTGGCTGCTTGAAATAGCCTTCTCCCCTCATAACTCCTTGGTCGAATCGTCAAGGAGGCCTTGGTATCGATTGTTCCCCAATCGACCATGTTGCCCTCTCGCGAGGAGGAACGTTGGGATGAAGTCATGGTTTGACTTCACGAATTCCTTGTTCCCTAGTATGCTTCCGTTCGTTGCATGGTCTCTTGAAGAACTTCGATACTTGGCTTACAAATTGCATAAAACCTAGGGTCTCTGCTAGAGCGAGGTTAGAATTATTCAAAATATCTTGAACACGTTGCGTGGTTTTGTCTTTATTCTGCTACGAAGGTCTTGGAGGATTCATCTTGGTAGTAGGTGTTGAAGATCTAAACCTTCCCGACCTTCTTACGGTTTGTTTAAATCGATCGGTTACTCTCGTATGGCAAAGCAGGCGGAGTTAACCGATGTCGTCTATCGATTCATTACCTCGGCATTTGGTGCTTGATGGCCCGTAGCATTTCTACCAGCACGTGGTGGCGTGGCAGAGTGTGTAGGGCCGTGCAAGGCATCTTGATTTGTATCTCAGATCGCATTGACCTCTTGCCCCAACAATGATCTTCCGACGAGCTTCCATCATAACTAATAGAGAGCCTTCCAATGCTTCTGCTAGGAGTTTTCATGATGGAGAGCAATCGGAGATGAGCACCTCCTGAGGTCTTCGTGGTGGGCTTAGCCTGATCCGGCGGATTGCCGATCGTATGCTGAGTCTGATCATCCCCACTTGGCCCACGACCAGTGGGGGCCTTATCGACACCATTACCAGATGTCGATTGGCTCCTAGAATCACCAGAAGCCATTGGTGAGTACCTTTCAGCCATGATTTCTTCGAGAGTATAATGATTCTTGAGTTGCGGTGCTGAATTTTCGTCACCTTTTTCGCCGGTCGAAAAGACCGGGCTTAGAGAGGTCTTTGGACATTCTGAACTGGTTGGAAAGGCTGGTTCCTCTAAAAGCGCCACTTGTCATAGTGGTGTATCCTCATCCATCCGTTTGATTTCGCTAACGTCGGCGACGTGCGAATCGGCGGAGGAAGAGGATGTTGACTTTCCATTTTTTTGCATGGCACGGATGCATCCTTCCATATCGAGGTTGGAGTAGTCCACCAAGTCGAACTAATTCTCCTCGTCCCAAATTCCTGCCATAGCCGCATGACCGATTATGAGGAATGGGCGAGGATTTGATGAACAGAGAGTTTCTTCAGGAAATTTGCGTCTTCTTCCCCACGGACGGCGCCAGCTGTCGACGATCGAATCGCCGATCTTACGAAATAATTAGAGGAAAATGACAAGAGACTTCCTGGGAGAGAATGGGACTGCTCTTTATTGATACGAACTGGATTTACGGGGGGTGCCTATGACTTGGCGCAGGACTAATCCTAATTACATTGAGTATGATGTTTGCTATGTTATCCTCTGATGTTGGATGATCTTGTTCGGATTCACTTCACTTCCGATGCCCCTCTGTCGTTTGCGCTCCATCCTTAAATAATTTCTGAAGAGGTGGCAGTTACTCCTGGAGAAGGCGTCCCTTGTGAAGCGTTGCGACTAGTCGGAGCGAGTTGATGAAGTATCAACTGCTCTGCGGTTGAGTGTCTGTGAGACAAACAACTGCATGGTGGTTGTTTTGTCAGTGTCTTAGGATTATTTAACGTCATGTGGTATGGAATATACAGCATGTGTTCCATTCATCACACGGTAAATAATATATCTGGAATTACATCCAAATATCTGTTCATACATTTTTCGAGCAGCTACCTGGTCGGAGACTAGGCACATGACCTTGTCCGACTAGGGTACCCGTTATGTAACCTCTGAAAACCTTACGACCAGTGAGGTCGTTAGCCTTAGGGGTTACGACCATGAAGACGTACGGTCTTTTATTATGTATTAAAGTAATATATAGAGATTTTAATCCTCGTCAAAGTGGTTGGATGAAGTCTTGCAGCAGAAGACGAAGTGGGCACAGACATACGATGAAGGTGGCTATCGGTATGGTATGATGACAACGAACATCTCGGAAGTGTTCAACAACGTTATTAAGGGCATCCGTGCTATGCCAGTATTGGCTATCTTGGAGTACTCATTTGGAAGACCAACTCATACTTTGTGGATCTGTGGACCCGTGCAAGGGATGCGTCTGACCTTGACCACCGTTGGTGCGGCGACTCTTGCCAAACACCTTGCTATCATGGAGGCGGACTCATGGAATCAAGAAGTGGAGAATCGATCCCACTTTCCATATATACACCGTTAGAGCGATCGAGGCACATCGATTGAGGCGAGCATTATGGTGGCGAAACCATAGAGTCAACTTGACAGCGGGAGATTGTACTTGCATGGTCCTGACGTTGTTACATGTCCCATACTCTCACGTCGTCACTGCCTGTCACGTGCGTGGCGTAAGTTACCTTTCTAACACGTTCATTGCGGAAGAATTCTCAAAAGCTAGCCACGATGAGGACTTGGGAGAATAAATTCGAGCCTTATCTTGATCCGTCGCATTGGCCACCATATGTGGGGGATGAATACATTCCCGACAAAGATATGATGAACAAACGACACGGTCAAAAGAAGAGGAAGAGACTTCGTAATGACATGGACCTCTCACAGCAAGGTGGTAAGGATATGTACTGTCTTGGGGACTTCGACGACGCCACAATAAGCAACAGGTCCTCGAAGTGTCACCAACACGAACACAGCAGGGCAAAACTGTAACACCCCAGCCCAACATAGAGCCTAGGATGCTACTAAACAACTCTACTGAACCATTTTATTTCAACTTCTTAACAAACTTTCAGCAAAACATTCAACCGAAAGACACATTACTAGACATCAAGATCTAGCACCAATTACAAATAACCAATATAAAGAATGACATCTATCATAGATAATTAATCTAAGCATAGATCTTTCTCTTTATCATTCAAATCCAAATCAACCGTCTATGCTACACAATGGAAGCAAATATTTAACAAATAAGTCTAAAGCATCAAGATTCATCGATGTCTGAGGATGTAAGTTTAATCCAATTCATCTAGTTATTCAATCGAGCGGAATTAAATGAACCAATAAATGAGGTTTAAAAGCATAACAGATCAACCACGAATCTGAGCGAACCAACCACCACGAAGGATGGACACGATCAATCTAAAGGAATTATGATGAACTTGAAGTTTAGTTAAAGGAACTAATTTATTTGTGCGTTGATAGTGTAAGTGTGATGTCGTCAAGTCTACCCCTTCCCATGCATGTATTTTGCCTCGAGAGGTACCTAGAAAGATCAACACAACAAGAGTGAGTCCACGACTCAGCAAAGTACAACAGGGATAATAAACATAACTTCATGACCAGCAAATGAAGATATCAAATCTTCTTATGAACATCAGCAATGAATCGCAATTAAAACTCTTATGCTTGTATGCAATGCATATGTCAAGAATGCTCTTTCTTTCTTCTTTGCAATTATCGGTGTCTTTCGAGTAGTGCATCCGTCGATGCATACTCAAGCATGTGCCCTCAAACATGAGGATCTCTCAAGCCCACACTCCACGAGTGTAGGGACTAAGCAAGCCCGTCCAATGCATGACGGGGATCTAATGCCCGTCTAATGCATGGCCAGGGGACTTCAAAAAGAAACAATCATTGGCTACCACGTGATGCATAATGTTTCAAAATTTCAAACTTGGATTTAAGTTTAAAACTTATTTGAATTTGTGATTTTTACGCAAATTAAAAACTATTGTTTAAAATTGTTGAAAGCTAAAAAGAAATTTCAATCCAAAATCCATTATCAACTTTAAGATAGAATTATTTTATTTAAGTCGAGAATAATTCTAGAATCATCCGAAATTTTCCTAGAATTTTTAGGATTTGTTTGCTATTTTCTAGAGCCTAAATGGATTAGACTGAATATGTAAAATAGAAAATCAAAAGAAAATCATAAAACGATCTTGGGCCAAATCTCCTTGGCCCAAAGCGCCCGCACCACCCCCCCAATTTAAGCGTGACTGTTGGATTTACATCCAGCGACCCGCCCCTCGCCTCCCTTCTCTCTCTCTCCTGCGCTGGCCCCACCGCCCGACCCTCTCCTCTCACTGTCTTGTGGCCCATGACCCGTCCCTTCCTCGCGCTGCGTCTCGCGAGGTCAAAGCCTCGCCGCCATTATCACAAGACGGCGAAGCCAGAACTGACTCCATAACCGCCCCGCCTTCTCGCGTCGTTGCCAGACGACTCGCGCCCACCTCCGCCACGATCCCCACGCTCTTCCCTCTTTTTCTGACGCGGCGCCCACGCCCGAATCGCCTCCACGACCCCCACTCTCCACGCCACTCGAGCTCCCGGGCCCTATAAAGGCACCCGGGTAGCCCTCACTCCACCGACGCCAACACCACCACCCACTCGCTCCGTGCCCCTCTCCACCGGAATTTGGTTTTGTTTCGCCGCGGTCCCGGCTTGAGCTTGATTGCGCCGCGCCGCCATAGCCATCGCGTCCTCGCCGCTTTCCACCATCGACATCACCGTCTTCGCGATCCCGTCGCGCCTCGTCTTCGCCGGAGCGCCGGAGTCGCTGTTCGCCGTCAAGCCATCTGCGCCGCCGCTCCTTCCTCGCCGCCGCCGCCTCTGTCGCATTTAAATCGAGTGGGTGAGCGCCTCGTGTTCCCGTGCCCCTCTCGCTAATCGCACCTCGCCGTCATTGCGTCTTTATGAAGCCGGCGACCATCGATCCTCGCCGGTGCCGCCATCGCCACCGTGGCACGCAGGCGCCACCTCGGCGCCGCGTCTGGCGCCAAATCAGCCTCGAGCCCACGTGGTTGCTGCGTGGCAACCACGCCACACACACACGCCATCAAGACTGGCGCAAGTCCCGTGGACTTGGTCCACATAGACCAGTCTCGACACAAGGGCCCCACTTGTCAAGATATTATTAAAATCGAAAATCCCGAAACGACGTCGGCGGTCTTGCGATAAATAGATTTCCTTTAGAAAAATAATTCAGAAATTGATTTAAATAATGATTCGTGGTTTAATTTGTAAAATTCATAACTTTTGCATTCGATTCCAAATTAGGTGATTCCAATTTCTAAAATTGTATAAAATTAATACCTAGCTAAATAAAATATAAAAGTTTGAATTGGAGTAGGTTTAAACTGTCTGTTTGAATTTGAAATAATTTAAACCACTAATTTAGGAATTAAACTTGTAAAATTCATATCTTGAACCATAATTCCAAAGTAGATGATTCAAATTGCTAAAATCTTAGAAAATTATTATCTAACTAAATAAAATATAGTTATTCAATTTGGGGTTCAGTTTAGTTCTGTTTTAGAATTTAGAAATCCATTTAAATTCCAAATTTAAACTAACATTTGTAAAATTCATATCATTTGGATTCCAACTCCAAATTTAGTGAATTAAAATTTCTAAAACTTTATAAAAAGATTATTTAGCTTAATAGATTAGAATTGGTCTATTTGGAATTAGTTTAAACTGTCATTTTAAATTAAACTATTTAATTTGCAAATTTAGGATTTAAACTTGTAAAGGTTATATCTTTTATTTCCTATTTCTAAATTGAATGTTTCAAACTTATAAGGTCTTATAAGATTATTATCTAGCTAAATAAAATATAATTATTTTATTTGGAGTTAGTTTGAACTATTGTCTTGTCCTTATTTGAATTACAATTGATTGTCGTATTTTCACGTTTAGATTACGACGATTAAAATTTGATTCTTAGAAGAATTAGAATTTCAAGACTTCAGCGAAGGCAAGTTATACTTTGATCATTTTGCACCTACTATTTTAAAGTTATTTAAATTCAGTTTTCAAATTATTAAGTGCATGCATACTTTTATTCAAGTATTTTAAATTCTGTTTAAATGATTAGATATTCCAACTTGTCCTTGTATGGCCAATATTGAATATTGAAATGTCATCCCTTGTCTCCATAGATAAATTGTTTGGAAATGCTTAGCAAATGTTTAGACCATGATTTTGATTTTGGGAGGATTTAGCCAAATCTTTACAAACTTGTTTTAACTTGAACCTATGGTATTGTCTTACCATAGAGTTGTTGTAAAGGTGGTTTTACTAAATAAAATAAAGATGGTTTGGACTTGGGCGAACGGATGAAAGGTGGGTGCGGTTTATGCACCGGTTTAATCTGTTAGGATTAAAGCCGGTGGTTTACTTTGAAAGACGCCAAGTCAATTAAGGACCGGCCTTTGGCGTTCCTTTGCTATGCCAAAACGTACCACCACATGTCTGTATGGGAAGGACTGGCTTAATAATTTGGGATACCTCATAGATATTAGTGCCATGTTGTATGAGTGGGTGTTGGTTAGACAAGAGTCCCACATGGCGCAAGAGGGGCTCCTGAGGATGGTTAGTCAATGGAAGCGAAACCTTAGCGGGCATGAGTATTGTGAGGTAGAACATTATAACGACCTTGTGATATTTGCTCTGTCACACGCCTTAGGAAGCGTGGATTGGCCGACACAAAGGGTATAATATCTCGTGTGGGTAAAGCTTTGTACAAACTCTGCGAGTAGAAAACTATTGAATAGCGCGTCATGATCATGGACATGCTAGCAAAGCCACTTTGAGTTAGACTTGTTTTTGGTTTAAAAATGGTTTCAACAGATGTTTTCGGGATGGATAGTCTGTGGGGAAAATTAGGCGGTTAGCCATTGTGATTGGAGGATATCCATCACCTTTCGTGGAGGTTATCCACATTATTCAATTGTCATTTAAAATATGATTTTAATTAATGTATGAAAATGGCCTTGCAATCTATTACGATTATTTAAATTAAAGCTATTTTGTTTCATAAAATAACCCCGCCAATGTCCTTTGTTTACCTTATGCATGCATTACAATTCCATATTGGGTGTAACTTGCAGCACGCAGTAGTTGTGCTCATGCTTGCTTTATGCAACAAAATTTCGGAGAAGACTACTATCGGGACGGTGAGGACACCGACGCTTAACTTACGCCCAGCGATTACTGTGGCGGATCGCTCGCCTACTACTATCTTTTTATTTCATTGTGTTATTTACTTCTTTATTTGGCTTCATGCCCATTTGTATCGAACTCGATTTACTATTAATGAAACGCGAGATTTGGTTATGTTATCATTTTTGTAACTCTGTACACCGGAAATCTGGATCGGTGTATGAACACGAGGGTTCGGATCTTTCGTTCCGTCCGGCAAAAGTGGTATCGAGCCATGTCGATCGAGGTCGTGGCCTTAGAATTGCCTTAAGGACTTATCTTCAAAAACTAAAACTATTTTGAGTCTATCCAGAGTCATGTCTCAACCTTTCTCTTTAAAAATGTTTACTAACTCCTCTCCTTCTCAAAATTTTAGATGGTGAAATATGGACGCTACTTCCCACGGAGCCTTTATCGATCTTGGGCCGAGATACTTTGGGAAATGATACAAGACAGGTTACCGAAGAGGCCAACTTTTCAAGGATTCAAGTACCAAGTGGGAGAACAAAGAATCGTGGAGAGTAGAAGTGCTCATCTACTCCAATCTCACTTGCCGGACACCGTCTTCCACGTCTTTGACGCCCGATCCGTATGACACCTTTGATGAGGGCATGCAGATCACGGCAAGAGAGGCAGTCCGCCACCTTCGCTACACCTACAATCATCGCCTTGAGGCACCGGGTTTCATTACTACCCGATGCACATTCCGACCCGACTTCGACAAGATTACTTTCAACTCCGCTAGAGACGAAGATTCCCCGACCGACACACGGTGGATCTGGCTAAGGCTTTGGATTATGCCTACTAAACACCTTGAATGACTTGCTCACCGCCGTAATGCAGACTACAAGAAGCGTAAGAGAAGTCAAGACAGAATCATGAGCTCGCTAGCTACAAAGCCGTCGAGGCTAGCTCCAGTGAGCCGGATTATACCCCCAGTACCCCATTATAGTTACCTTCCCTGTTAGCTCGATCGTTAGTTGCGAATTATGAGCTACTATCTTATTTGTGGTAGCCATAATCTTTGAATAAAATGACTTAATAAAGGAACTTTTTGGAAAAATCTGCTCTTTGTCTTGTGTGCTCTTTGTGTTCTTGGGCTGTTAGAATGTACCCCTTTAGAACTTCCTATCTGTCTATCTCTCCTAAATCTTTGGAGTTCTAGCAGATGGTGACCACCTGCACTCTTACGGCGATGGCGATGTCCGAGGCCGGGCAACGAAGACGCAGATTACGGGAGGATCCTGCGGCAACCACCACCGCCACCACCGAAGGACCAGATTACGTCGATGATGGAAAACCAAAACCATCGATTAACCTCTGGCTCGATCCCTCAACAATAAGCGAGAATGTGCGAGCAACAACTCGAACTACACCACCACCTCCACCCGCAGAGATTGACCATGGCGATTTCATGCGCATCGCCCACCAACCTTCTCCGGCTGACCTGAGCCGATGGATGCCGATGGCTGGATCCGTGCTATCGGGAGAAATCGGATATCACTCGATGTCTTGATCGTGAGAGAGTCTGTTTGCCTCTCACCAACTCACGGTCCCGCATCGTAATGGTGGGATAACTACAACATCTCCCATCTTGATGCACGACTATCTCTTGGGGGAGTTTGTGCGGGCTTTCCGCCATGCACATATTCCCGCAGGATAATGACACTAAAGAAGAAAGAGTTCCGCAGCGCTCAAACAAGGCAACCGCACGTGGGTGAATACTGCACAAGTTCAACCACTTGCTCGCTATGCCCCGTGAGACGTGGCTAGTGATGAAGAAAGGCGAGAAAGGTTCATGGATGGTTTGAGCAGCGAGATCTCGATCGGTGGTCTCCAATGACTACACCGACTTCCAGCAGTTAGTGAATAAAGCTTTTCGCAGAGGCCAAACATCTGCGGATGGAGAACATAGCGGAGGATGGCGCTCGAAGTTCAACTCGGAGGGCAACCCAAGCCTCGCTTTGCTCAGCCTCAGCCACCTCAGAGTGGAAGGTTCCAGTCTTCTACACCCAGAACTCCAGTACCGGCACAGCGCTCCAACTCTTCCAACTTCCGCAACAATGCATCTGCGAGGCGGTTTGAAGAACCCAACTTCATCAGCAGCAGGAGTGACATGCTTCCATTGCAACGAGACTGGACATTATGCCAACAAGTGCCCGAAGAAGCAGCAGTCTGCAACACCAATCAGGCCAGCATCAGGAGTACCAGCCACCGGCGGCACCCCAAAGCCGGCGGGCCAGTTCACGAAGGGACGTGTGAATCACGTCACAGCAGAGGAAGCTCAGGCAGCACCAGATGTCGTCCTTGGTACGTTCCTTGTTAATTCGATACCAGCATCAGTTCTGTTTGATTCCGGAGCTTCGCATTCTTTTGTATCCAATAAGTTTGTGGGCAAAAATGGGTTACCTATTTCTTCATTAAGTAATCCTATGATAATCCATTCCCCGGGCTCAGAAATGAGAACCGCCTCTATGCCCAAATCTTACCTGGAGATATCAGGAGTTTCCTTCATGGCGATTTGATAGTCTTGCATTCTCAAGGTCCGGATGTAATACTTGGAATGGATGGCTAGCCAAGAATCAGGAGCGGATAGATCTGTCTTGATAGGTCTATCACTCTCACTAATGAGGAAGGAGTCACGCTTGAATTCAAGCCCAAGACACCCGCACCTGGAAGTTCCATCTTGACTAGCTTGAAGGAGTTAAAGCTTGAAGATATACCAATAGTGCAAGAATTCCCGGATGTTTTTCCTGATGAGCTACCCGGCATGCCACCGGATAGGGACGTCATGTTCTTAATTGATTTAGTCCCAGGGACCGCTCCAATCTCGAAGCGACCTTATGAGAATGCCTACCAATGAATTGGCGAGAGATGAAGAAACAAATTGAAGAATTGCGGAGCAAGGGATATATTCGACCAAGTTCATCACCTTGGGGAGCACTGTATTATTTGTCAAGAAGAAAGACAACGACATGAGGATGTGTGTGGATTACGGATCGCTCAACGAGGTGACAATTAAGAATAAGTATCCGTTACCTAGGATTGATGATCTGCTTCGATCAAGCTGAAAGAGCAAGTGTTTTCTCGAAGATTGATTTGAGATCCGGTTATCACCAATCGAAGATTAGACGGAAGATATTCAAGAGCGCATTCACCACGGATATGGGTTATGCGAGTTCTGATAATGTCTTCGGTTTGACGAACGCATACTTATTTCATGAATATGATGAACAAAGTGTTCATGGAATTCTTGGATAAGTTTGTGGTTGTTTTCATCGATGACATTCTTATCTATTCAAAGAATGAAGAAGAACATGAGGACCACCTCGGGATAATTTTGGGAAAACTTCGAGCACTACCGACTTTATGCCAAATTCAGCAAGTCACGAATTTTGGCTAAGTCGTGGCATTCCTTGGTCATATTGTGTCATCGGGAGGGTGGCGAGATCGATAAAAGTCGAGCGATAATGGATTGGAAACAACCCAAGTCATCACGATGTGAGAAGCTTCCTTGGATTGGTGGGTATTATCGCAGATTCATTGAAGGCTTTTCCAAGATAGCAAGACCAATGACTCAACCGAAGAAGGAGAAGAAATTTGATTGAATGAGGCGCTTGAAGAAAGTTTCCAAGAACGAAGACGAGATTAGTTTCAAAGACTGTCTTGGTCCTCTGGGATATTCATACGGATTTTGTTATTTTCTGCGGACGCATCTCGTCGAGGACTTGGTTGTGTATTGATGCAAGAGGGCAAAGTCAGAGCTTATGCATCCGTCGATTGAGACCACACGAAGGGAATTATCAACTCACGACACAGGAGTTAGCGACAATTGTACATGCATTGAAGATCTGGCGGCATTATCTCATTGGTAACTTGTTGTGAGGTTTTCACGGATCATAAGAGTTTGAAGTACATCTTTACCCACCGACCTTAACCTCCGTCGAGAAGATGGCTGGAATTGATAAAGGATTATGACCTTGGGATTCATTATCACCCGCAAAGCAAATGTGGTTGCGAGATGCCCCGAAAGCGAGAAGGCGTATTGCAATACCGTTTTGGTTCAGAGAATCGGCGAGTTATATGAAGAATTGAAGCATCCGAACTTGGAGATTGTTGAGCAAGGATGTGTGAATGCATTGGAAGTTCAACCAACACTTCATCGTCGATCAAAGAAAAACAATTAGTAGATGAAGACATCAAGGAGATCAAGAAGAATATGAAAAGAGGCAAAGCTTGAGTTCACCAAGATGAGGAAGGAACAGCAGTGGTTCGGGAACCGCATGATGCGTCATCGGATCGGCAGGATTTAAAGCGATCGATTCTCAAGGAAGCCCATGAGTCGCCAGATTCCATTCACCTGGCGGCACCAAGATGTACCAGATCTTAAGGAAAGATATTGGTGGGTCAAGCATGAAGCGGAAATTCTTTGAGTTCAGAGTCTGATGTGATGTTTGTCACGAGTCAAGGCGAGAACATCAAAGACCCGCCGTTTGTTACAACTGCTACCGATCCCCGAGTGGAAGTGGGAAGAAGTTGGTATGGATTTCATTACGGACTTCCTAGGACGCAGATCGGATGTGATTCCATCTGGTGATAATTGATCGGTTAACGAAAGTGGCTCATTTCCTTCGATCAAGACCACCTACCCGAGCAAAGAAGGTGGCGTAATTGTATATGGCCAAGATAGTGCATGCGCATGGAGTACCCAAGAAGATCGTGGTCCGACGAGGATCACGCTTACATCAAGATTTTGGCGAGTCTCATGAAGCCTTGGGAACCGGACTAAATTTCAAGATCGCATATCATCCGCATGACGGATGGCGGACGAACGAGTCAACCAGATTCTTGAAGACATGCTTGAACTGCGCCTTGGATTCGGAAAAAGTTGGGACAAGAATTTGCCCTATCGGAATTTTCAGATAACAATAGCTACTAAGCCGCCTTCAAATGTCCCCATTTGAGGCTTTGTATGGCAGAAATCGAAACTCCGCTTCTTTGGGATGAAGTAGGAGAGCATCGATTCTTTGGGCGAGTTGATCAAAGAAGTGAAAGTAAGGTTAAGGCAATAAGAGAGCATCTGAAAGTAGCTCAAACCCGATGAAGAGTTATGCCGATAATCGTCGGCGAGAGTTGACCTTGCGTATGAGATTTTGTCTATCTCCGAGTTACTCCACTCAGGAGTAAGAAGGTTCCAACCAAAGGAAAACTTGCACCCAGATTTGTGGGACCTTACAAGATTTTGGCAAGAAGAGGTGAAGTTGCATATCACTCGAGCTACCAAAGATCCTTATCTGCCGCCCACAATGTCTTCCATGTTTCACAACTAAAGAAGTGCCTTGAGTGCCTGAAGATCAAACCCTTCTGGAAAGCATTGATCTTCAAGAAGACCTCACATATGTGGAGCAACCAATCAAGATTCTGGATGTCGCAGAGCGTGTCACCCGAGCAAGATCATACGCTCATACAAAGTTCAAGGAGCCACCACCCTAAAGTGAAGCCACTTGGGAGCGAGAGGAAGATCTGAAAGCGAGTATCCCCACCTTCTTGCTAGCCATATGTCTCAATCTCGGTCGAGATTCCCTTAAGGGGGAGGTTTGTAACACCCAAAATTTCAAACTTGGATTTAAGTTTAAAACTTATTTGAATTTGTGATTTTTACGCAAATTAAAAACTATTGTTTAAAATTGTTGAAAGCTAAAAAGAAATTTCAATCCAAAATCCATTATCAACTTTAAGATAGAATTATTTTATTTAAGTCCGAATAATTCTAGAATCATCCGAAATTTTCCTAGAATTTTTAGGATTTGTTTGCTATTTTCTAGAGCCTAAATGGATTAGACTGAATATGTAAAATAGAAAATCAAAAGAAAATCATAAAAGCGAGATTGGGCCAAATCTCCTTGGCCCAAGGCGGCCACTTACCACCCACCCCATTTAAGCGTGACCGTTGGATTTACATCCAACGGCCCGCAGCCGCCCGCGCCTCCCTTCTCTCTCTCTCCTGCTTTGGCCCACTCGCCACCCTCTCCTCTCACTGCCTTGTGGCCCCGCTGACCCGTCCCTTCCTGCTTCGTCTCATGAGGTCAAAGCCTCGCCGCCATTATCACAAGACAGGCGAAGCCAGAACACTCATAACCGCCTCGCCTTCTCCGCGTCGTTTCGCACGACTCGCGCCCACCTCCCGCACGATCCCCACGCTCTTCCCCTCTTTTTCTCGCACGCGGGCGCCCACGCCCGTAACCGCCGCCACGACCCCCCACTCCTCCACGCCGCCCTGGAGCTCCCCGGGCCCTATAAAAGGCACCCCCGGGTAGCCCTCACTCCACCGACGCCAACACCACCACCCACTCTCGCTCCCGTGCCCCCTCTCCACCGGAATTTGGTTTTGCTCGCCGCCGGTCCCGAAGCTTGGAGCTTCGATTGCGCCGCCGCCATAGCCACTGCGTCCTCGCCGGCACCACCATCGACATCACCGTCTTCGCGCGATCCCGGTGCGCACCTCGTCTTCGCCGGAGCCGCACGGAGTCGCCGTTTCGCCGTCAAGCCGTACCGCGCCGCCGCTCCTTCCTCGTCGCCGGCCGCCTCTGTCGTCATTTCGTCGAGTGGGTGAGCGCCTCGTGTTCCCCGTGCCCCCCTCTCGCTAATGCGCACCTCGCCGTCATTGCCGTAGCAGCCAGAAGCCGCGACCATCGGTCCCGCTCGCCACGCCGCCCTCGCCATCGCGGGTTCGGCTGCGTGTCGCCACCTCGGCGCCACGCTGCGCCAAATCAGCCTCGAGCCCGTGGTTGCTGCGTGGCAACCACGCCACACACACGCCATCAAGACGCGGCGCTAAGTCCGTGGACTTGGTCCACATAACCGAGTCTCGACACAAGGGCCCCACTTGTCAAGATTATTTTAAAATCGGAAAATCCCGCTGCGTCCGACGGTCAAGCGCGCATAAATAGATTTCCTTTAGAAAAATAATTCAGAAATTGATTTAAATAATGATTCAGGTTTAATTTGTAAAATTCATAACTTTTGCATTCTCGATTCCAAATTAGGTGATTCCAATTTCTAAAATTGTATAAAATTAATACCTAGCTAAATAAAATATAAAAGTTTGAATTGGAGTAGGTTTAAACTGTCTGTTTGAATTTGAAATAATTTAAACCACTAATTTAGGAATTAAACTTGTAAAATTCATATCTTCTCAACCATAATTCCAAAGTAGATGATTCAAATTGCTAAAATCTTAGAAAATTATTATCTAACTAAATAAAATATAGTTATTCAATTTGGGGTTCAGTTTAGTTCTGTTTTAGAATTTAGAAATCCATTTAAATTCCAAATTTAAACTAACATTTGTAAAATTCATATCATTTGGATTCCAACTCCAAATTTAGTGAATTAAAATTTCTAAAACTTTATAAAAAGATTATTTAGCTTAATAGATTAGAATTGGTCTATTTGGAATTAGTTTAAACTGTCATTTTAAATTAAACTATTTAATTTGCAAATTTAGGATTTAAACTTGTAAAGGTTATATCTTTTATTTCCTATTTCTAAATTGAATGTTTCAAACTTATAAGGTCTTATAAGATTATTATCTAGCTAAATAAAATATAATTATTTTATTTGGAGTTAGTTTGAACTATTGTCTTGTCCTTATTTGAATTACAATTGATTGTCGATTTTCACGCTTAGATTACTTTATTCGATTAAATTTGATTCTTCCAAGAATTAGAATTTCAAGACTTCAGCGAAGGCAAGTTATACTTTGATCATTTTGCACCTACTATTTTAAAGTTATTTAAATTCAGTTTTCAAATTATTAAGTGCATGCATACTTTTATTCAAGTATTTTAAATTCTGTTTAAATGATTAGATATTCCAACTGTCCTTGTATGGCCAATATTGAATATTGAAATGTCATCCCTTGTCTCCATAGATAAATTGTTTGGAAATGCTTAGCAAATGTTTAGACCATGATTTTGATTTTGGGGAGGATTTAGCCAAATCTTTACAAACTTGTTTTAACTTGAACCTATGGTATTGTCTTACCATAGAGTTGTTGTAAAGGTGGTTTTACTAAATAAAATAAAGATGGTTTGGACTTGGGCGAACGGATGAAAGGTGGGTGCGAGGTTTATGCACCGGGTTTAATCTGGTTAGGATTAAAGCCTGTGGTTTACTTTGAAAGACGCCCAAGTCAATTAAGGACCGCCTTTGAGCTGCCTTTGCTATGCCAAAACGTACCACCACATGTCCCGTATGGGAAGGACTGGCTTAATAATTTGGGATACCTCATAGATATTCGTGCCATGTTGTATGAGTGGGTGTTGGTTAGACAAGAGTCCCACATGGCGCAAGAGGGGCTCCTGAGGATGGTTAGTCCAATGGAAGCGAAACCTTAGCGCATGAGTATTGTGAGGTAGAACATTGTAACGGCCTTGTGATATTTGTTCACACACGCCTTAGGAAGCGTGGATTGGCCGACACAAAGGGTATAATATCTCGTGTGGGTAAGCTTGCATAAACTCGCAGAGTAGAAAACTATTGAATAGCAAGCGTCATGATCATGGACATGCTAGCAAAGCCACTTTGAGTTAGACTTGTTTTTGGTTTAAAATGGTTTCAACAGATGTTTTCGGATGGATAGTCCCGTGGGGAAAATTGGGCGGTTAGCCATTGTGATTGGAGGATATCCATCACCTTCGTGGAGGTTATCCACATTATTCAATTGTCATTTAAAATATGATTTTAATTAATGTATGAAAATGGCCTTGCAATCTATTACGATTATTTAAATTAAACTACTTGCTTTCGCAAAATAACCCTCGCCAATGTCCTTTGTTTACCTTATGCATGCATTACAATTCCATATTGGGTGTAACTTGCAGCACGCAGTAGTTGTGCTCATGCTTGCTTTATGCAACAAAATTTCAGGAGAAGACTACTATCGGGGACGGTGAGGACACCGCGCCTAGGTTACGCCCAGGCGATTATCTGTGGCGGATCGCTCGCCTACTACTATCTTTTTTTTATTTCATTGTGTTATTTACTTTTTATTTGGCTTCATGCCCATTTGTATCGAACTCGATTTACTATTAATGAAACGCGAGATTTGGTTATGTTATCATTTTTGTAATCGTACACCGGAAATCTGGATCGGTGTATGAACACGAGAGGTTCGGGATCTTTCGTTCTTGTCCGGATATAGTCCAAGGTTCAAATGAATGCCATGATGCAAATTAAAACTCACATTCTCAATCCATCATGAAAGTATATTGTTCAAAGATATTATCAAAACATAAAAAATTTTATGTAAACCATGGCAATTAACATGAATAAAATATCGCAATTCATTCTACATCGCTTGACTTGCCTCAACCGTGTGAGACTGGATGACAATTTGACGGAAAGGCTCTAGCCCCAATGCTCACCACCACCTATCAACCATAAATTATACTAAGTATACCATTCAAAAGTGCACAACATAGCAGTGGAACAAACTCAAATCAATCGCTCCTAACCGCAACCCGAAACTTAACCGATACACTTTCAAATCCCAATCTGTCCAAACAGACAGCCATCAAAGGAAAATCCATAACTTTTGAGTCAAAACTCCAAAGGTCATGTGTCCAAATTTCCTGGAATCTTCACAAGCATAGCTACAACTTCTTAGGGGACCGAAAGATCGAATTATCTCATCTCAGAACATTGAGCAATAAACATATTCTTTTCTATCGCTCTCAGCCAGTCTTCTGCTTCCATCGGGTCTTCGGAGCTAGAGAACACCGGCAGGTTGGTCCGCTGAAAATTAGCGAGCCCTCCCTGTGCGCGATGGCCTCCTACCCCTCCAGCTGGTACGGGAGCTGAAGAAGTGTTACACGCAATTTTCTGCAGAATGCGCGTCTAATCCATACGGTTGCGCTCTATCTGTGAGAGCACCTCAACCATTGTGGGCGGCGGAGAAGCTCTTCCTCATGTTGACCAATTCACGATGCCCACGGCGACTAGAAGGTTCTCCGCTCGTGAGCTTAGAAGTGACATCAGATCCTTGATCAAGGGATCCTTGAAGATCTTGACCATGGATGGTAAAAGCTTGGTGCTTCTCTGGACAAACCATCGCAAAATGCCCCAGAGTGCCACAAACGAAACAAGTAACTCTGGTATCTTTCTTGTTTCGTTGACGACGGCTTATTAGCTTCTCTCCGGGTTGCCCTTGCATACCTTTTCACCAGGGTCGATTTGATGACTACCGTGGAAAATTGGTTGTTGTAATTCAACCCGACTTGGTGATCATCCGATGTAGATGACACCCCTTGGGACAAATGATCGATCCCTCACAGAGAAAACAAGGACTTTAGTAGCTCTGGACACTTCTGGTGGGTGGTCTTAAATCATGCTTGGGACAATTTGAAGTGCAATCGTTGATCCTTCCTCACCACAAATGCCGACAGCACCTTGACCTCCTTCATGGCCCCTGCTTAGCTTCCTTAGTTTAGAGATTTAGGCTAAGTGCCCCACTTCACCACAGTAAAAACAAATACATCGGGTTTGCCGCTTCTCGGGGTAGCAAGATTCAAAGTGGTCCTCCTTACTACCTCCAAAATATGCGACGGTGTTTTGAATCCTGTGAATAATGATCTCTCCCTAGTTGAGTCCTTGAGCGAAGTCGAAGCTTACATCATCTGTTGCCACCGAGTAGTTATCAACAGAGAGAAAGGAACCAATCAATGAGCGCAGAAGAAGTCCGGATAGCAAAGTGATACTATTTAATCTAGTATGCACATGCACCAAAAATTAACACCAAAAGAAGATGCAAGGGCACAAAGGCCAGCATAAGATCCATTAAAGCAAATCATAGTTTTCCGGCATAATTGCTATACATACAGCCCGTAGGTGATACACAATTACTTGGAACAAAAGAGAGTGAATGATCACACTACAAAATCTAACTTCTACAAGATAAGGAATACAATTAGGGTGGATATTGTTGTAGGTGTAAAAACCAAACACAAGTGAGGGGGTGGACGTCAGCCGTCTGACGGGCCATCATCCACGAGGTAAAAATGACACGAGGGTTTATATGTTCTGGGGTCCGAGAGGACCGCCCTACTCTGCCGGTGAGCCAATCCAAGTTACCTCTGAGAGAGAGCCCCGAGGGCTCACCTGCTTCTAATAGGTTGCTTTATTGCTTAAGAGAGCCATCCTTTGAAAGGAGGGATACATGGGGTATTTATAGGCACCTAAGCTCAGACAAATGATGTAAATACCCTTCAATGAGATAGCTAGCCTATGAGTACAAGCAAGGGGTATTACAGTCTTTTACGAGTACAACAGTATTACTTGGGTCTGTACGCGTGTCTTCTGAAATGTGGGCCCTGCCAGCGTGATTGAATTATTCTTACAACACTAGCCCCGCCCCTTATGCGTTTAGGCAAACGTCAGGGGCGGTTTTGAATTGTGCCTTTATGCGAGAGGTTGGTATTCCAAAAAGTCCTTATGGTTCTGAACGGTAGTTGCATTCCGGCGCGCGAAGCTGCTCCGGTCTTGTGGGCGTTGTGAGGGCACGATGCCACGACGACGTGAGGGCACGAGAGTGCGATGCTGCGATGAAGCGAGGCCGCGGCGAGGCCACGAGGGCACAACGCCGCGAGACCACGATGTTGCGCGGGGCGCCGAGACCATAGTGCGTGGGGCCGTCCACCAGGCGCTCCATGGCAGGGTCTTCAAGCGCACGCGTGCAAGGCGCTGGCCGGGCGGATGTACGAACTAGAAGCTCCTTTGCAAAAGCGGATACGAACCAGAAGCTCGACACTAATCAACAAGACTTGGTCTTTACTTTCTCCCTTTTTCGTGAGGTGCAGCGGCTTTGTCTTCACATGAAACAATGTACCACAGTGTTGTGCCACCGCCATCCTTCATGGGAATCCAAGGCGGCAAGTGCCTCTCGCCTTTTTTTCTGAGTCCTCCCTCTCTTGCTTTTTACGCTTAGGTGCCGATCTGGGAATTCAAGGCAAGGGCCGATTCTTTCAGTGTTCCCCAGGAATCCAAGGCTAGAGGCTTCCTTTTATCTCATTCTCTCCCTTCCATTTGCTTGGCAGAAACACACACAGCCATTTGCTTCTTCTCTCCTACCACCTTTCCATTTCTCTCGGCTCGGATTGCTTGGCCTTCTCTCCTTGCGCATGGCACCTCCGCTTCAGACCCAGTGCCACGGCTGCTCTGCACCGCCATGGCCGCCGCTTCCGGCTCGGCCGCTCCTGTGCCTTGAGCTCGCGCCTGAGCCTCCTTCTCGGTCATCACCGGCCAGAGCTTGCTCCCTTGCGCCATGGGCTCAAGGCGCCCGCTTCAGATGGCCATGGCGCCGCCTCTCCTCGCCTCTGGCTCGGCTCGCGGCCGTCAGGTGCCGCAGCGCCCGTCCCGCGTGCCCACACGACGGTGGCCTCCGGCCGCCCTCGAGCCCGCTCCGTGCCTCTGTCGTGCCGCCGCCCGCCTTGTCGTTGTCGCCGAGGGCGTCGCCTTGGCCAAGCGCTTCCTTGGCGACGGAGGAGCCGGGTGGGCGGCATCCTTGGCGCTGTCGCGATGCGCCAAGGACCCTGAAGGCCGATTTTCCTTAATATTGCGTCAACTTGCGATTATGTAGGAAAGGAGATCTTTGTGATATCCGGTGATACTAGTCCGTAAGATGTAATTGGCAATGGATCGATTTAATGGCTCGGCCGATGCAAAAGTTCTGCTTTGGTTCCATCAAGGCATATTATACTGGGAGGCATCTCCTTGTGGGCGACGAGAACCTGGGCATTCTAGATGTTTACTTGAACCCGTCTGCTACTCGTCGGGCAATTAGGCGTGCGTTCAAGCCAAAGCTATGGTTTGAATGGAGTGAGCATCTGACTTCAAGACATCGAATCAATCGAGTTGATATTGATGACTCACGGAGATGAATTGTTGGAGAGCAATGTCATGCGCCGGATAGAAGGTGAACTCTTTCTCTCATTGTTTTGCAAGTTAGTGGTGTGGTCTAATCTAGAATTCTTTTGTAGGTGCCAAGCCGGGTTGAGTATCTGTGGTCAGCAGTTCGAGTTTGTCAGTAGCTAGGATTTTCCTTTATTAAAGTCACCTTCCATCCTATGTTTACCTAATGGCTTCTTTGTAATATATGCCCATTTGGGACAAATGATTAGAGAGCCGATCCCTTGTCTCATTCTTGGTTATTAGTTCTAAACAGGTTCTATGTGCTTGGTTACTTGTGTTCGCTTGTTGACGATGAACAATAAGACTCGGGCGTGAGGGTGCATGAGGGTGCCAGGCTTTGAGGGTCTCGAGGCCCCGAGGGCACGAGGGCGCACGAGGCTTTGAGGGTCCCGAGGCCCCGAGGGCACGAAGGCACGAGACTTCGAGGGTCCCGAGGCCCCGAGGCCCTGAGGGCACGAAGGCACGAGACTTCGAGGGTCCCGAGGCCCCGAGGCCCTGAGGGCACGAAGGCACGAGGCTTCGAGGGTGCGAGGGTGCGAGGGTGCGAGGCTTCGAGGCCTCGAGGGCATGAGGCTTCGAGGGTCCCGAGGCCCTGAGGCCTCGAGGGCACGAGGGCGCACAAGGCTTCGAGGGTCCCGAGGCCCCGAGGGCACGAGGCTTCGAGGGTCCCGAGGGTGCGAGGCCTCGAGGGTCCCGAGGCCCTGAGGGCACGACGGCGCACGAGGCTTTGAGGGTCTCGAGGCCCAGAGGGCACGAGGGCGCGAGGCTTCGAGGGTCCCGAGGCCCTGAGGGCACGAAGGCATAAGGCTTCCAGGGTCCCGAGACCCCGAGGGCATGAGGGCACTGGCGCGGCACATAGGGCGGGGCACCATGAGGGCCCAAGTGTATGTGATCGCTTGTCTTGCTGAGCTTGTAACTGCAAAATGCAAAGATCAAAACCTGAAAACTCCAACTTTCTATGTTCTCTTTTCTCGAGGACTCGGCCGGAGAAAGGCGATCTGATCGGCGACTTGGCTTTGGAGAACCATCATGCACATCGCCAGGCACTTTGACATTCTGTCGCAGTATACCGGGCGCCGCGAGTCTGGGGCCCTCGCCTGACGGGTATAGTCAAGGATGTCTGCGTAACACACGCGTGTAGCGTAAGTAGTAGGCCTCAAACCACTTCTAGTGGGTTGGTATTAGCTGCCCTGGAGCAAGGGGCTCACGACGCCTTGTGTGCAGAGACTTGTCAAAGTATAGATCATTTTCACCTGGAGGTGGTGAGATTCTCGATAGTGTAGCCCCCCGCCCCTTGGGTGCTTGTAAGGGCGCCCAAGGGGCAAATAAGAATGCTTTCGGGTGAGGGTATCGCAGAGGGAACGCGAGGCTCCGGTACCTCGCGGCGCCTTTATGTCCTCACAGGCGCCTTTATGCGTTTCGAGGCCGCCCGGGCGAGGCATAGCCTTCGAGACCTGCGGTGCATCGGGCCCTAAGCAAGCGAGGTCTTAGACACGAGACCGCCAAGCCGAGGCATAGCCTTTGAGGCGGCGGCGTCAGCGAAGCCTATGTAGGCGGCCTTTGACGCGAGCCCGCCAAATGAGGCATAGACTTGAAGCCTAAGTAGGCGGCTTAGACGCGAGGCCACCGAGGCGAGGCATAGCCTTCGGCCGGTCGATGCGTCGGCTTAAGCGATGTAGGCGGCCTTGGGCGCGAGTCCGCCCACCGAGGCATAGACTTCGCTTCTAAGTAAGGCGGTTTTAGACGCGAGGTCGCCGAGCCGAGGCATAGCCTTCGAGGTCGGCTGGTGCGCCCTTCCGCCGCTTATTCTCTCGGCTCGCCCTTGGTCAGATCATACTGGTTGGTCTGACCGGCTACCGGCTCGCGAGGCAGAGGGGAGGACCACTTCGACCGCAGCCGACTTGTCGGTGTTGTGACGTCGAGTGTGGTTCACCTTCTCCGGTCGCCGACACCTCCCAAAGCGTGCCCGCCCAAAGAAGCGCCGGGCCGAGAGTCGAGCCGAGTCGGCAGGCCGAGCATCCGGCAAGACTGGCTTTCCTCCGCCGACGCCTTCGGGCACTACCAGGCCGGAGGCGGTGAAGAACTCAAGCCGAGCACCAAGTAGGACGGTGCTCGCTCGGCATGGTGTTCAGCTGAGCTGGTCATCGGGCGAGCTCGACGAGCTGGGTCAGGCAAGGAGTCACTTCTCAGCGGAGGAGAAGGGCAAGTGTTCCAGGTGGCCGACGCCGCATTATGGGGGAGATGAAATGCGTGAGGAGGCATCGTGAGCTGCCTCGCAAGGATTCGCCGCTTCGCGCCATGGCTCGCACAAGAGGCCGGCCATGAAGGACGTGCTCAAAGCTAACGAGAGGATACCATCGCTTCTTCCTCCGCCTTTGCTCGGTGATGCAAATCTTGTTTTGATGGCGCCGCAATGGCACTTCTCTATCTTGTAAACGGCTTCACAATGTTCAAATTCTTCTTGATGCTTGTATCTTGCGCTTTGTTGTTTGTACCATGATCTTTTCACCAATTTCTGTGGACGCACGGAAGCGCCAAGGGCGAGCGAGGGCACAAAGTCAAGGCGGATGGCACGCGAGAGCGTGGCCGTGAGAGGTGAGGTCGCCGCAGGGGCGTAGGGCACCACGAGCATGAGGCCATCACGAGGGGCGAGGGTACCATGAGCATGAGGCCATCGCGAGGGGCGAGGGCACCTTGGCGCGTGGCCGCCACGAGGGGCGAGGGCACCGTGGTCGCGAGGGCTGCGCGCAGTGTTTTATGGAAGGCCTCGGCGCGAGGGATCCCTCAAGGCACGCGAGGGTGCGCCAAGGCCGGTGTGAGGTCACACGTGAAGGCCCGATGTCGATGAAAGATGCGCTGCCCTCGGCGGCTACATGAAGTCGCTAAAGGTGCCCGAGGCCTCGCCAGGCGGAGGCGAGGTAGTAGGATTACTCGACACCACCCCCTTGCCCCTTGGTGCCTACAAGGACGCCGAGGGCAAAGAAGAGTGCCGAGGTCTTGTATCCTGTTGATGAATATGCTTGGCCAAAGACTTAGCCAAATTCCAAAGATGACGAGAATGTAAACGCCGAGGTTTTGCCAATTCGACTTTGGCAACATGAGGCACGAGAGTCGAGGAATATGCGCAAGGACATGCGGCTTAGCTAATTTTATTTAGTGGGCACGCGGGTGCCCAAAGACTTTGCTTATTTTGTACTCCATGCTCCGTGAGTGCTCCACGCTAAGGCGGTGTACCAAATTGCCGCTTCACCGCCCTTCGTGTGGGATGATTTTTGTTGCTCCATCCCTGAAGATGGAGTACTGAATGCTGAGGCATCCCACCGAGGCACAACCCTCAGGGCAGGAGGTGCATCCGAACGAAGCTCAGGTGCAAAGTCATGGACGCAAGACCGGCCCACCGAAGCACATCCTTCTAGGCGGGCGGCGCATCGGCACGAAGCCTGTGTAGACGAAGTCGTGGACGCAGAACCGTCGAGCCGAGGCATAGACTTTGAGGCGGGCGATGCGTCAAAGTGAAGCTTATGTAGGTAAAGTTGCGAACGCGAGGCCGCCGAGCCAAGGCATAGCCTTCGAGGCGGATGGCGCGTTGGAGAGAAGCCCGTAGGCGGTTGTCCTCCTCTTGCTCCGCAGCCTTGACGAGAGTTATCAAGTAGAACTCCTCGTAATCGCCGCAGCCGAAGCAGAAACGCTGCGAAGGATGTGTAGATAACACGAAGCGCTCTTCAAGGAAAGAGAGAATGATCAAGACTTATTTCTTGTAGCAAGATAACATTCATTTGACATGAGCATTGATCGAAGTCATTGTCGAGGGACTAGTAGAGTCCCATCACTTTAGATACTAAGATCTCCGAGGTGATAGCCTTATACAAGCATGATAGTCCTTGATCGATATTCGAGCCAGTCGATTGTAGATGATTTGAGCCGCCACTGGCCCTAATCATGGACATATTGAGGGGTGCCCACGAGGCTAAGTCGTGGGGCACCGAATAGCCCATAGGGGTGGTAGCCCCATGGATTCTGGAGGCACCCACGAGGCTAACTCATGTGTATCTTGAAGGCGTGCCCACAACACTAAATCATAGGCACATCTGAGGGCGCCCACGAGGGTAAGTCGTGGGGCACCAAATGGCTACTAAGGATGGTAGCCCCCTCAAGGACTTGGAGGTGCCCATGAGGCTAACTCATGGGCACCTTAGGCGTGTGCCCCCGATGAAGTCACGGGCACATTTGTGCCATCCACGAGGCTAAGTCGTGGGGCATCAATGGCCACTAGGGGTGGTAGCCCCTGGATTTGGAGGTGCC
The DNA here is from genome assembly GCA_036346405.1 of Phyllostachys edulis. Classification (NCBI taxonomy): domain Eukaryota; kingdom Viridiplantae; phylum Streptophyta; class Magnoliopsida; order Poales; family Poaceae; genus Phyllostachys; species Phyllostachys edulis. Next base: position 29,049 of record JAYEVD010000690.1, on the reverse strand, counting down.
CATGAGGCTAACTCATGGGCACCTTGGACGTGTGCCCTTGACAATAAGTCACATCACATGCGGCCCACGAGGCTAAGTCGTGGAGACATCAATGGCCACTAGGGGTGGTAGCCCCTGGATTTGGAGGTGCCCATGAGGCTAACTCATGGGCACCTTGGACGGTGCCCTTGACAAGAAGTCATGGGCATACCGGCATGGCGCCCGAGGCTAAGTCGTGGGCACCGAACTATGAGGGCAATGAAGCCCTTTTACCATGTATGTGGGTTTTTGTTATGATCGGGAATGCATGAGAGTGGTTAACCCTTGAAGCAATGAAGCTAGGTGTCTTGGGACCCAGACGTCTGCTTAAGTAGCGTGGCCCGAGTCTAAGGGGACGAGTCCTCAACACATCCATCAACTTGTTATCGGGCCAAAGTTGTCGATCATGCCTTAGGTCTAGTAGGATGAGCCGCCATGGCGGAGGCGACGGACGCCCAAGCCACCATGGACTTTTGTTAGGGAGACCGCGGAGGTCATACGCCCCCACGCACCACGAGGGTGGTCGCCATGCCCTAGGGCCAGAGGGACACGAACCGCCATGGTGGAGGCGACGGACGCCCAAGCCACTATGGACTTTTGTTAGGGGAGACCGCGGAGGTCGTACGCCCTACGCACCACGAGGGTGGTCGCTCATGCCCTAGGGCCAGTAGGACACGAACCGCCATGGTGGAGGCGACGGACGCCCAAGCCACTATGGACTTTTGTTAGGGGAGACCGCGGAGGTCGTACGCCCTACGCACCACGAGGGTGGTCGCCATGCCCTAGGCCGAGGAGGACACGAGCCGCCATAGTGGAGGCGGCGGACGCCTGTGCCACCATGGACTTTGTTAGGGGAGACGCGGAGGTCGTGCGCCTATGCATCCTGCTGGTGGTCGCCATGCCCTAGGTGCGAGGGACATGAGCCGCCATAGTGGAGGCGATGGGCGCCTGTGTCACCATGGACTTTTGCTAGGGAGACCGCGGAGGTCGTGACGCCCTATGCACCACGGGGTGAAATCCTTGGAGGAAAGTGTCTTGAGAGCCCATACGAGATTTATATAAATGGGATCGCCTCAACAAAGAGGCGTTAGGGGTAGGCCTCAGAGTAAGCCTTCATCGCCGCGCCGCATGGACGCTATGTGTCCCGGGTGATGGTTGGCCCTGCATCCTTAGCCTTCAGGTCATGAGGGTGCCTTGAACTACTACGCCTTGGCCGGGCCTCGCATCGACCAAGACAAGGGAGGAGGACGCGCATGGGAACCCCAGTGAATGTGGGATGTTGCCATCCCGAGGTGGATGGCCTTGATCTCTCGACAAGAGTGCTCTCTACTGGGGCTCCTTCAAAGAGCGGATGGGTCGCCCACGAGATCAATGCCTCCTGAGCCGGAGGAGGTTTTGTGGACTTAGGGTATTTTTGGTAGGAGATATAGCCTTTCATCGATTAGCTACGCCCCCAGTCGGCGCCAATGTGGTAGGTGTAAAACCAAACACAGGTGGGGGTGGACGCCACCGCCCGACGGCCATCGTCCACGAGGGTAAAAAATGACACGAGGGTTTATATAGGTTCGAGTGTCTGAGAGGACCGCCCTACTCCTGTCGGTGAGCCAACGGGGGGTTACCTCTAGAGAGGGAGCCCCCGAGGGCTCACCAGTTTTAATAGGTTGCTTTATTGCTCAAGAGAGCCATCCCTTTGAAAGGAGGGATACATGGGGTATTTATAGGCACCCAAGCCTGTACAAATGATGGAAATGCCCTTCAAGGAGATAGCTAGCCTATGAGTACAAGCAAGGGGTATTACAGTCTTTTATGAGTACAATAGTATTACTTGGGTCTATACGCGGGTCTTCTGAAATGTGGGCCCTGCCAGCGTGATTGAATTATTCTTACAACAGATATAATTTAAGAATAATTCCTAACTTGATCCTAATATCGTAGTATGACAATGTCTTCTCATCCCTTCGCCGCTGCTCTTCAGGGTGACTACTAGCATGTCTATTTTTGGAAACGAGAGATGAGCAACGGAAAAATATTTTGCACAAGTACAATGAATGGTGAGGTAAGAATTAGGAACTAGGATGGGTAAGGAATAAAAGATTTTCATAACTTGAACTTTCTGGAATTATTTTGCTATTGAGAAAATAATTTCACAGAGGACTCTCTAATGCTAACGACCATGCTATTTCTAACCTACAGTCAGTATGGCTTTGATACCAACGCTGTGAGGACCCCTGATATTGAATACGTTCCAAATTAAAAGATTATACCAAAAGTATAATTCTTAACCAAGAACGAATCCAATTTCAGGTTCCCGGATATATGTCTTACAATAGTTCCCAAGATCAAAGACTATTATACATATATCATAATCAACATTGTACCAAGTCATACAAAGGCCATATATTTATAACAAAACTTTACAAGACTTGTGATCAGTACATAAGTTACATACAGGAACAACTGTTAACTAAAAGTAAAAGACTGCAGCGGAAACAACTATAAACTCCAAAAGGTCCACCAATTGTGCTCTAACACCCTTAGGCAACTGAGTGGAGGTAGAAACAGTCTCATTCATTAGCGCCGCCATCGTCGGCGCTAACGAATGTGTCGTATACATAAACGCCCTCACCGCAAAAAGTGGTTAAAAGCAATCGAGTACGTAGGTACTGCAAGATTTACACTTAAACTACTAAAAGAAAGTGTTTAGTAGAACCTAACCAATGGATTAGAATTTTTATATGCTTAAGGCTGATCAAAGGGAAGGTTATAATGGCATTAGTTTTGCATAAAGAAACAAGTTTTTCTTATGTACTTACTAATTTTTGCTAAAGCAACTTTATAAACAAGTTTGGACTAAAACAACAAGTAATTAAGAAATAATCACAACTCAAAACAAATCAAAGTGGCTGTCCACTTTGACTTGATTAACATGCATGAATAACCCTTCATGCTGATACCAAGTATACCTATCACAAAAATTTATTTCAAAGTCTAACTATGATGTCAATCAAAACAAGTCTCGTCCGTAATCGTGGACACGGCTATTCGAATAGTTTTAACCCTGCAGAGGTGTACATGTTTACCCACACGACTTGGTCAGCCCGTAAGCCCCCGGGAGAGTAGCACACTACCTTAGGTATGCCGGCCGGGTAAACCAAGACTTAGTATTTTTCAGTAAGAAAATCCCATTGAGTTAGACCACCCATGCAAGATGAACCCAACTTAGTACACATGCATATAGCAAATGCTAAGCGGGCATGCACGCTGTGTCGGAGGGGCCAAGCAGGAGGTAGTTAGTATGTTGGTTTTCCTCAACATAGGTAATCGTGCTCCTTGCACAAGATATATCACAATGGGTTCCTAAGGAACATAGGATTTCACCGCCTCTATGTCCTCACACCACCGGCGTATAAAGCAATGAAATCTTCCCTTACTTAACCAATCAAAGGCCCATGCACCGTGTGGAAGTATTAAGGTACTTGAATTGATATCCCAAAGTTCGGTCCTTAATGATCCGGACAAGACTACCACATTCCCAAGTCTCGTGCACGAAGGCACCATCACTAGCAAACACTTGTCCAGATCTAAACCAACTTTTTAACAAACAAATTTTAACTTAACTTTCAGAACCAAAACTAGAATTCATTTGGTGTTTCCCATGACCGACAAGATAAGCTTGTCAATCAAACTATCGTTCTACTGACTTACATGGCTAAGCAATTATCTAAAGACCAGTTTACTAACACAAGATTTCTATCTTAAGCATAAGTGTATGAATTTGATTAAGGATAAGCCACAAAGATTGGGATATATAACTAACTAACTCACAAAATATTGATACTTCAAAATAGCATGCACATAGTTATCACTGCATTTCAAAATACTAAAGTATCAAAACTGGGATCAACATGGTGCAAGAGGATGCTTGCCTTGATAATATTCCACTTGTTTAGTTTCTGGAGCCTCCGAAATAAATTCACTCGCATTGGCCAAAATAGATTCTAGAAAGAACGATAACAAATGAACATCGAGAAAAAAACCAAATGCCAAAATGCTTAAAAGATGCATAACAAGTTTACAGAAGTGGTTCTGTTTTCTAAGTGAACTTAGGTGAGAGTTTTGGTTCAGTTAGAGTTCAACTAAACTTTCTGTGAACTATGCAAGATTTAAGTTATTAAAGTGCAAGTGATTTAATTAACAAATTTTTAAGTAACTAATACAAGTGCGGGTTAGTCCAGATTACAATAACAACTATAACTAACAAAATACTTATTTTTTAAACTATTTTTAGTGAAGAATCAAACCAGTTTAAACATTCACTAGTACTAGCCGACAGGGATTAAAGGTTAACTAACCAGCTACAGTTCTGGTTGGAAATCCGACAATAGAAAACTAGCTCCTGTGAGCTTGCTCGGTAGCTCACCAGAGCTGTAGTCCAAGGTGGCGTGAGCTAAAGCCCAAAATGGGTTCCAAATAGTGTTGCAGACCTAGTGGTGGTCAGAATATCACCGGTGGTGAGTCCTAGCGATGGCGCGATAAGGGAAACGCGGCAGTAAGCTTACGGCAAAAATGGCGGCAACAACCGAGTTAGGATTTAAGCAAAAAGTCACATACTTAAGCATTTATGGAGCATAAAGAAACCACCTGAGCTAAGAAAATGGTCAGAGATCCAAGAAATAGCTCTGATGATGGTGACCGAAAAGATGGTGATGAGAGCTTCACGCAAATAAGATAACCTAGACCAATTCAAATGGAAGGAGTGGTCAGGATAGCTTAAGCAAAGCTCCTAAATGCTCTAAAAAGAAGGGATTGAACAATGTCTTACCAGTTTAGAAATGAGGATGAAAGAAACGAAGTTGACCGGAAGTAGAGAAAATCCAAATTCCCGATAGCCCTATGAATCAAAAGACAAATTGATTGAGGGGTTTTGCTCAACATATCCTAGAACATGATATGACGTGCAAAAAGGTTGCAGATATCTCACCGGGCACGGAGATGACACGAGAATGATTTTCAGAGCAAGAAGAAGAAGAACAGCGTAGAGGACGGAGGATTTGCCTCAGTGAAGAGGATGGAAATGCCGGCTTTTCTACACGGCCGAGAGTGGAACGAAGAGTTTTGATGGTGCTCTTTCATCGGAGAAAACAGTGATGGCCACTCGTGGCAGCACCAGAGCAAGCCTGGTCATCACAGTGAGGCCAAGTGGCATTGCATGCACTGAAAAACACGGCCGGTTACCCCAATTATGGCGATCGCTGAGTCAAGCGCAATGGCGCGAGAAGATGAAGAAGAGAGGTCGACGTGGTGGGTTCAGGATCACGGCCTCGACGCAAAACAATGCGGCTTGGTCCGAACGGTGTGGATGGTCCGATCAAGTTTCAACGGTCTTGATCGAAAAGACTATTCAGGTGGTTCGAACATTTCAATCCCTGTGGATGGTCCAATTGCAAATGAGCGGCCTAGATTGAGTGGGGCGTTCAAATGGTCCGAACGGCCCAACTCATAATTACGGTTCGATTAAAATCTAACAGTCTCTAAAAGATGCGCGCTTTAGTTTCAAATGAATGAAAGTGGCGTTGTCCGATAGAAAATGGACGATCTAGATTGAGTGGATCGCTCGGATGGTCCGAACGTCACCGCTTCATCTGGCGGTTGAATTAAAATCGAACGGCTCATGCGTGTTGGGCTTAACCATTTGAAAACGACACGGTCTGATTGAAAATTGACGGCCTAGATTGTATGGAGCGTTCGGGTGGTCCGAACGTCATAACTAATCTGGTCCGTCTATTTCAAATCGAATGGTTCGCGCGCAACCTGGAGGTTGGGCTGAGCACTTTGAACGTGGTTCGGTCAGTCCGATTGACATAAGGCTAGACCTAACCAAGTCGCTTAGTTTTGAGTCGCTACAGTGCCAAATAGCTTGGGCTGGGTCTATTTGGTTGACTAGAACCAAAATCAAACTTTAAAAGTTTGACCGAAGGGTGAAAAATATCAAATAAATTTATAAAGACACAAAATTTCTTAGAGAAGCTACTGGGATGATATAAATCCCAAATAAATTTTGAAACTCATTGTTCACAGTTTAAATACTTACTTTAAATTCCTTAACCGAAAACGTTTAAAAAATTGAAGTTAGGTTTTTCTTGAGGTCAAACAGATCTCTAAAAATTTGACAAAAATTATCTTAATTTATGAAAAATAATCTAGTATTTGATAAAAATATTTCCTAGGCTTCAATACAAGTATTGACTTGTATTTTCATTTGAAGCTTCAAAACAAGCTTGAAATTAGGGTTTGGATTTGAGGTTTTTAAAAGTAACAACTTATGCACATGCTCCAAAATGATAAATGTGATATCAATTGCATATTATTACTGCTCACTAACTTGAGGCTATTACAAGGTTCTCAGATGGACAAGCATACGCTTACCAGACTGGTGGGCTAGTGGTACCCGGAGACCCACACCTTCCACCCATCGTTAGGGCGAGATGACCATCACGCCCAGACGCTTAAGATGATTCTCGGCCCCCATAGATGGCCTTCCAAAGGATCGGGGACATCAACAGGCGGGATCGATGAGATCGGGTGGGAGAGTGGCTTAGAGTGCGACCGGAGGACCCGCCTGCTGACTCGAGGGACAACTGGCCATCCGCGGTGCTTGCATCCTGGCTGCGTGCGCAATTCAACGTGTGCCCACCGGATGCAGATGACCACACAGTGCAGCGCTTCGCACGGGCATAGATTTGACACCTTCCCGGCTCCTTCTTGTTCCCAGACGGTACCAACAACACCATCTCCTGGATTTACTTGCCGATTTTGGCAGATTTAGTGACAACAGGGACCTATAGTTGGGGTTCTGCCACACTGCGTGTCTCTACTAGTATTTGTGCAACGCTTACTGATCAAGGAGTGCGGACAGCCACTTGGGTGGATACGCATACCTCTTGTAGATCTGGATGTGGGAGCGTTTGCCCGTCAGTTGACCCGCACATGCTCCCTTACAGGTAACCATTTATTCCATTCGTCATAGATGTCACCTTCCATAAAAAAATGCAACTGAAATCTATCTCCTTGCAGGCATGACCCCTTGACGACCTTGCGTCTCGACCGATGGTAGCCTACCTTTGGAGCTCCATCGTTGCACCTACTGGGCGTCCGAGGTCGTGGTACATCACGTATACAAATGAGCTCAACATCATCACGCAAGACCAGGTACATACCTCATAAGTTACTTTGCTTGCTACTTTCTTCGAACTATGATTTCATCGCTACTGTCTTATGAATTTAGTGCAGGTCACGTGGTTGCCATACACCCATGATGAGGTCATTGAAATGGAGTTAAACCTGATGTGTGAGCAGAACATCGCCTTGTGGATGACACTCTCACCGCTGATCTTCTTCCATGCGGTGGAGTACCACTTGCCCCACCGGGTGATGCGTCAGTTTGGGAAGATTCAGGCCATGACGCCAATGGTGTTCTCGACAGATCTGAATCTTCACGGGGTAAGGGTACCTACCACCATTCATTTGCAGCTTCTGTAGCGATTTTACTACTAACAATTCGATTCTGGGTGTGGCAGGAAGAACCGGAGGCGGAGGTACCGCCACACCGACTGGGGTGCCTATCACCGTGTCTACTTGTTGGAGTGGGAAAACTGGGCGAATCGGTCTAGGGACGCACCGCCGGTCCATCAGAAGGCTCAGTTTGTTCTCTACCTCCAGTGGCTCCACGGCGTCACGCGCCTCCGGCTTAGACCGACCATGACCGATGCGGACATAGGGGAGGGGCACTCGTCTGAGAAGGATATCATGGATGATTACGACAAGTTCACACGAACGGGAACACAGCTGGAGAAGGCCCCCATCAACGCCTATTACATGACTATGTTTAATTCTGGTACTATTATGTGAACTCAGGGTGAGCAAACTAATTTACTTTGTCGAACTCTTTCGCAGGGAACACAGCTCGCACAAATAACCAATGAGGCCAGTGAGGCCCTCAGGATACCCGAGGGTTCGGTGGGGAGCTTCCAGCGCTTGAGGGATTTTGCTGAGGTAACCTTCACTCTTTTGAATTAACACACACACACACACTTCAATTTCTTTATGTTTCTGTTGTTCTTCATTTTTGTACCGCAGTTTACATCACTTAATGTTTTAGTACCCATGTTATTTATTTTGTTGTATTAAACTTCAATATATTTGTTTTGGTAAACCTTGTAGATGGTTCGACGCCGATGCCGGTGATTGGCCACAAAACTGAATTGCACAGTGGCGGCGGGCCCCGTCGTGCAACCTGCCCCGGCTCGGAGTGGCTCCTCGCGTGCTACAACATTGGGAGCGATGACATCTGCTTCGGCTACATGCAACGAGGACCAGGAGGACGAGGAGGAGGGTAGCGAGGACGAGGACGGCGGCGAGAATGAGGAGGACGGCGACACAGACAAGGACGGCAGTGAGGATGAGGACGAGGAGGAGGAGGATGTGGATGCTAGGCTTGCGGACAAGATGGTCCTCGGGGACCTTGTTGGTGCACCGGCCCCACGCAACCAACTCAGGCCACGCCTCTGTGCCGTAAACGGCGTGATCGCGTGGACATTAGTTCAGTAAACATCGTCGAGGGCACGCGAGGCCAACACCCAACAGCGAGGTTCACGCCAGGGTCGGGTGCGCGCCGAAAGGGCAAGTGAATTTCTTGAATGAAATGAGATGAATTTCTTTTGGTACAATGAAATAAGATGAATGGATGATTGTGTTTGTATTAACTGATTACGTATGCATTGTGGTTGAATGAAATGAGACGAATTTCTTTTGGTAGAATGAAATGAGATTAATGGATGATTGTGTTTGTATTAACTGATTACATATGCATTGTGGTTGAATGAAATGAACCGAATGGATGATTGTATTTGAATGAAATGCTTGCAAACGGTTCAGTGCAAATTTTGTTTTAATGTTTGCAGCTACTATCACGCCAGTAAACCTAGCGTGGCACTATGGTACTGTCACGCCAGGATATCTGGCGTGCAGGACTTAGCACTAGAGCCCGATGCCATTTTTGCAACCCCACTGGAAAAACGAAATACCTGGCCACGCCAGGGGAAATGGCTTGACAAAGCGGGCCTGTCACGCTGGGACTAATGGCGTGACACGACTTGCGCCATAGCTGGACACCGTTTTTGCAACCCCATTGGAAATATGAAATATCTGGCATGGCAGCACTATTTGGACACGCCAGGGGAACTTGCGTGACAAAGTGGTCCTGTCACGCCAACATGGACAGCGTGACACAAAACTACTGTCACGCCATGCTAAATGGCGTGACAAAGGGTTTGTTCGGACCATCCGAACAAATCAGTCTGTTCGGACCGTTCGATCGGAATCAGACCGTTTGATCGGAGGAGACATTCGAACCGTCCGAACAGACCCTCCGATCGGACGGTCCGATTTCGATCGGACGGTCCAAAAATAGAATAACTTCAAAAATGCATAACTAATTCAAAGTAACTCCAAATCAAGTGAAATCAATTTAGATAATTTTCTTATTAAGTGATCTTAATTTTGGAATAAGTTTCAAACTTATCTCTGTCATAGAAATTTTAGTTTTTGGAAATTAATCCAAAATCGACCAATTTTTTTTACACTAGAAAATACTTTTAACTTTGGAAATTCATAACTAATTCATGTGAACTCCAATTGAGGTGAACCAAGTTATTTTGGTCTTATAATTTTATTTTCTATTTATCTATGTAATTCTTATCTCCACCACTATTCTACAAAAATTCACTAAATAATTAAAATCGGATGAATAGAAACTGAAGTGTATTTTCCAGCCTTTTTTCAAAACCTGATTTTCAAACTACTACAACTTTCACTTGCTAACTCCAAATGGAATAATTGTTTTACCTAAAATCATCATCTAGCTACTGTAGAAAATTCACGCATTTTTTAGCACTTCGAATTTTTAGGGGTTTAGGGTTTTACGTTACGGTTTAGGGTTTTAGGGTTCATGATTTTACGTTAGGGTTTAGGTCATGGTTTACATTAGGGTTTAGGGTTTTAGGATTTTAGGTTTGAGGGTTTACAGCTTGGGGGTTTTAGGTTCAAAGTTTACGCTTAGGTTTAGGTTAGGGTTTTAGGGTTTAGGTTTAGGTTTACTGCTTACGGTTTTAAGGGTTAGGTTTTAGGTTCCATTAACTAACAACTCTCTTTATCGATCGCAACTATGACACCACCTCAGAAGTAAGACATGACAACATCATTGCCGCCTTTTTCAGACGATTTGACAACACTGACCTCCTCGACTTTTCAGACAAAAAAGAAAGGACTCTACAAAATAGGACGTGACAACACTCTGCAAAGTAAAACGTGACAGCACTGTGCCTCCTCAACAACTTTTTATAAAGACAAGACAACACTCAGCAAAGTAAAACGTGACAGCACTCTACCTCCTCAACAACTTTTTATAAAGACAAGACAACACTCTGCAAAGTAAAACGTGACAGCACTCTGCCTCCTCAACAACTTTTTAGAAAGACAAGATAGCACTATGTCTCGCAGGCTACTCACATGAATTTAACTACACCATGCCAACCCTGTGGCTTATAAAAGGAGATGGAAGATATCTGGGAGAGATCACTACACAACCTAACCCAACCCTATACCAGAGCTTGCTTCAACACGCTGGGATGGACAAGTTGAAGAGGCAATGGAATGAGATCCGCGAACTAGCAAGGGCTGCTGGGGTCCGGGACAAACAAGCAAGGGCTGCTGCGGCCAGGGTTGAACAAGAGGAGCGTGCCAGGAGGGCGGCTTTCCGCAATGACGCCGCCCCTCTGTTGATGCAGGGACCTATGCAGGTTCTTCAAGTCCAAGCAACGGCTCAGCCTGCATACGTTATCGGGCGCGAACTACCCTCGTGACTATCCCGACCGCCGTTGAGACATGAGCAAATATCGCAAGAGCAGAAGGACCACCATGCGTGTTCCCTACTATTTCTCTTTCAAAGTACACACTAACAATCTCTCCCGTCTACCCGTAGTCCCCGGATCCGCTGTGTGGCTACCGCAAGTGGATCGACCTAGAGATCCACCCGCATGACCAGTGGACTCTCGACTACGACTAGTGGGATGCCAAAAGGGCCTACGAGATTCGGGAGGAGTGTCGCAACGATGAGCAAAACGAGCATATACGTCGGGAGACAGAAGCTCATCTCGAGGCGTGCAGGCGCAAGGATCGCGAGGCTCGCGAGAAGGAGCGCGAGAAAAAGAGGAAACTGCGGCCAAGGCCAAAGAGGCCGGCGAGTTGTTCAACACCGAACTCGCAAGGAAGGGAAAATGGCCTCGGCCCACGCAGTAGGTCGAGCTATTCTGTACTAGTCCCCCGAAGGTCGAATTTATTTCCATTCCAAAAAGGCGCATATGTATGTAAGACCGGAAAGATGACTAGAGGGGGGTGAATAGGAGCACGCCTAATTTTTCACCTCATTCAGATTCAACACCAGGTTCACCCCAATAGCTACAAGAGCTATGAGGATCAACAACTAAGACTTGTGTTGAACTTGAACCAAAATCCCTAGAGCAAAGAACCAAAAGACCAAACCCTAATCAAAATCGGTCGACTTCTGGCAAAATTCGTCAGACCGACGGCGGTTTGATCGGCATTATAGGATCGGTCCGACCGCTTCCCACGTAAAACAAGTGTATAGCCCAAACCAAAACGAAAATCGGTCTAACTTTTGATCTACACCGCCAAACTTGACCAAATTTGGAACATACCTTTCCAAGGATATTAGGAACCTATTCCAAGCATAGATTGAGTAGATCCACGTCAAAGTTTCAGCCTTTTTCCATTTTACCGAAGGAAGGTTCAAAACCGGGCAAAAACGAAAACTTGATCCAAACCTTGCTCGTGGGAGATTGATGATCTAGGTGATCTTAGATATGTTCCCACATGTCACAGCAAACTAGAAGAGGGCACGAAACCAACCAAAAAGCAATAGATCAAAGAACCCTTCAAAATCTCAAATATAGAGCAAGAACACAAAATAGACTCATCTTTGGGAAATCATCCATAGATTGATCTGAGGTTGAGAGGGTTTACAGCCACTCCATCCATGGAGGACAAAGCTCAATCCATGAGCACACAACTCAACTCAACTCTCTAAAACCCTAAGCCTCTTCTCTTTCTAATGCCCTAACACCAAACTAGGGTTTACAAATGAAGTCCTTGGGTGTCTGCTTGACAACAACACCCCTATTATATGGAGGCCTAGCTTCTAGAGAGTTAACCCTAATGGGCTCCCGCAAGGCCCAACACAAACAGTCACACATGCACGCATTTTAAAGCGCCGCCTTCAACTCTCTTGACCTAATCCGCTTTACCACGCCTCCGCCTTACGCCGTGGGTTGGCAAAGGTCACTACATGTATTTGGTAAAATTACCAAAATACCCTTTTCGATCTTTTTCCAAGATCGAAGTTCAAACCGCGAAGCACTCCCATACTTCACTGACGCAGGTTGATCCAGCCGCTCTCATCGTGGTTCCAAGAAGTTCTCCCATCCGGTTCTCACCGACCACTATGGCACTTGCACCGACCCCGCATCGCTGATCAACTAGTCGCACCAATCGCCGTTTTCGTCATCCTTGTCCATTCTGCGCCACGCTTGAGTCCATTGACCACACCCGACATCCTTGATCGCATGGACCTCGCTTCCAAGCTTAGTCCCGATCCTTCTTGCCGCTGATCGTCGTTGACCTCCAAGCAACCTGCACACCAATAGACAAGCAAAACGAATCCGGGAACAAGTTCTTCACAACTTGACCCACGTTAGTGAAAACATGCAACATGCAACACATATGCACTGAAGCTCATGACATTAAACTAACCCAACAAGCATCGCCAAACAACTCGACGAAACAAGTCAAAATCGGTCAGACCACCGTTCTGGCCGATCTGACCGACTTAACCAAAAAACTATTCGATGTATGGCCGGTCCGATCATTAAATGGCCGGGTCCCGATCACGAATGGCTTGGCCCGACCGCCAATGACCGTCACCAGATTATTTGCCGAGAACGCTTGAATCGACAAACCGCAAAAGCCATTGCCAATTGTATCATCATCCTAAGATCATGCACATATCCCTATGATATCCACAATGTATCGTAGGAGTACTTCAGTTTGTTGCATCATGCATGATGTTGTTTCTTATACACGTACCAAACCCTGTGCGCCGTGTTATTCCCAACTTTATTATATAGTCTGTTTTAATTCGCAACTTCAAATCTCGTCGTCTTTTCGCATTCAATTCTTCGCGTAGCAAGACATCCAACAACATGAACAAAACAAGTTTTGGAAGTCGGCACGAAATGGTCTACGACCACAAAGTGACGAAGAGCACCACCGATCGTTCTAGTAGGATGTCTACGCATCTTTCATTAGCGGTATTGTCTACCATATGTCCATCCGTGTGCCTTATGTTGTACCACACAGTCCATATATTAGTGATTTTTTCCATGATGTAGTATGTATCCCTTCTAGGACACGCCCCAGAAATATTGTGCGGGTGTTTATGATGGATATATACGCTGAAGTGTCAAAGGTTATCAATCCACAAAAATATTATCGGTCCATATATATATTTACTCTCAATTAAAAGGATGTTGTTATATTTGGTTATGTAGAGAGGTCTCTATTTTTAAGTTATGGATTGTTAAATATTACATGTGCATAGTGATATGTATCACCGTACCTTCAATTGTTTTTGATCTTTCATAAGAAAGTCCCTTTGTTACCATCTTACCACAGGTTCCAAATCCATAAATCAAGTAGAATTTTCATAACCGACCAATTTTTTTTACACTAGAAAATACTTTTAACTTTGGAAATTCATAACTAATTCATGTGCACTCCAATTGAGGTGAACCAAGTTATTTTAGTCTTATAATTTTATTTTCTATTTATCTATGTAATCCTTATATCCACCATTGTTATACAAAAATTTCACTAAATAATGAAAATCGGATAAATAGTAACCGAAGTGTATTTTCCAACCTTTTTCTAAAACCTGATTTTTAAACTACTACAACTTTCACTTGCTAACTCCAAATGGAATAATTGTCATAATTTACAAACCAACCGAATTAGGCCCCTCACACGCCACTTATAAGCAGGTAGACCCCGCCATGCCACATATAAAGGCGTGACGACGACAGATTGTCACGCCATGGATTCGACGTGATAATGTCACGCGAACCCTCCACGCCGCACAAAGACGTCTCATGTAGGGTTTGCGTGGCATGTTTTGTCACACCGTTGTATGTAGCGTGACAGTACACTTTGGCGTGGCAAAAGAGGGTCAAAATTGAAAATGAAGTTCGTGAGAGATTAACTTTAAAATATTAATAAAAAATTCGCTATGTGACGTGCATGACGGTTGCTTGTGTCGCTGTACAGACAATGGAATAGTACTATACGAAGAGCTAGTACAGCTGGTAGTGGCGTAGTGCTTTGAACAATGATTTTTTTGAAAGTACAAGATCTGGGCAGGATGCAACGGAGTCGCCAGGTTGGTTTTCGACACGAACAGGTGTCAGGGTAGGTGCGCGCGGTACGCTGCCCGACTATTCAAGCCGTGTTAATGCGAACCTGATGACTGATGATGTCCGCTGACTTATTTTAGGGCGGAAAACCGACGTGTACATATGGTAATTGTGGTCAGCAGTCGGCAGGAAATAAGCACAGGTGAGACTTTTCTTTTGGAAAAAAACTGTTTATTCAGACGCAGCCTCGTGGCTCTGGCTGGCACAGTATGCCGAGCGAGCACACCGGCAAGGCGGAGACTAGCCTCGCTTAATCCCGACGACGGATTTGGCCTAACCCGTATAGGTGGGCCTCTTTGAGCTACGAGCGCTGGCTGGCTCGGACAAAGATTCGCCCGCGGCGCTTGGCTCAACTCCGCATGCGCGCAGCACAGAGTGCACCGCACATAAGATATACGTGCACCATATACGTCGCCGAGCTGTACGCCTGTACCATATGCTCATCCGCCCATCTAGTACTTGTGGAGTACCGAGTCCACGCCCGGATTTCAAGTCACCCCGCGCATCGCAGACGCAGACGTGAATGAGCGCCGACGATACCATGCATCCATGTCCATGCTTAAATTTTCGGCCCATGTTGAACTAACAAGAACAATGAACGTACGGAAGTTTGGACTAATCTAGCCCCTTAGCATCTTTTAATTCCATTTTTAGCCCCCTTAGCGCAGAAATTCCCATTTTAGCCCCGCCGAGTAGCCGCTGACCCACTCTCTAAGAAGAACTAGGTGTCGCTAATCCGGTCGGCAAAGAACTTGGTTGTCATACTGCCTCTAAGAAGACTTAGTTGTCGCCGAGTGGGTCGGCAGCATAGTCGATCGCCACGCCGCAAGACTGCCGCCGAGCTCGCCGGCCCTCTGGCTGCCGCTGCCAAGACGCGCTCACACAATACCACGCTGCTGCTCACATGCCAGCCTCGCCACACTCTTTCTACCGCATTGTCCAAGCCGTACCGTCACAGGAATTGCCCCTTTTTGCATGCTACGGGCACTTGCTCAGACTCTTGAGCGATAAAATGAGTGAACGCAACTATTTTTTAGTTAGAAGCAAAGAGGAAGAGAGGCAGAGAGAAAGATCGAAAGAGAGCCTGCTCGAAGAGAAAGAAGAAGCTAAGCAAGGAGGAGTTTATCGAGGAGTTGAAGTTTGCTTAGTTACGGAGTTGCGATCGTCCGTGAGCAACTAAAAAGGTAAGCTTGATTCGATCCGCTATAGTTTTAGCAATGTGATTAGGGTATAATTAGATGATTTGTAGTTTTTATTGTAGCAACTTAGTAGTTATAGTTGTGTAGTCGGTGTATTTTGATTTAGTGTTAGTAGCACGAATTAGAAGACTTAGTAGTTAGCAATGTGATTAGCCAAGAATTAGTTGACTTAGCGCACTTATTATTGTTAGTGTTGTAAATTAAATAGAGTTAGTAATGTATCTTCCAAAGGAGGAGATAACTCCAAGGGATAGAAGCCTTGGAGAAGGAATGGGAAGGAAAGAACGATTGGGAAGGAAGGATGGTAGCTAGGACATTTTGCAAGTAGGAGATAAGGTATAAGTTTTTAGACCAACGATTTAATTAAGCCGCCAGCAAGTCAAATAGCAAGAGACCGATAATAGATAATTACATGGATAAATAAAATGCAAAATTAATCATAGTATATATAATTTTAATCGTGAATAAAACTCAAGACATTAATTAAATAATCCATGCTTTTGAAAATATTTTAGGACTTAGTAGTCAAGAATGTAAAATTATTGACTTAGCGTACTTAGTAGTTAGCAATGTGATTAGCTTTTAATTCAAATCAGGCAAGGAGAGAGAAAGGAAAGAAAAGTGGAAAACAACCATTTATAAAAAAAAATCGTAAAATTCATGGAAAAATTGACATGAAAAGTTTTAATTAAAAAATTTGAATAATTGGATTGGAGTTTATTTTTTTTTTTTAAGACTTTGAAAAACTTTGAACGCCGAGAATATGCCAAGAAATTCCTAAAACATAGAGGATTCAATGTTGGTATGCCTCTCTAGTGGAATCCTTGAAAGAACCACTAACACGTATATTGAATCCTCCATGTTTTAGGTATGTTCATAATCACAACTATGCTCTCAAATTTCTTCAATTGTATTCTCAGAGAAGCTCCATAAAGTACTCGCTTTTAACTACACCATGGTGAAGTAACGTGATCGAGAACCGAAGGATCAAGATATTATTTTTTCAATTCTCCTGCCGTAGTCTTTCATAAAATAAAAAATAATTTAAAAGAATAAAATAAACTTCAATAATATTCAATTTTTCTAATTAAATCTTTTAATGTTGCAAGTTTTTTTTTTTTGGGTTTTTGATGTAAAAAATCAGGTTTGTTTGCACTGCTTTTTCACAAGAAATGAGGTTTGTTTGCACCCTTCATGAAAATTTATTCCGCATATAATTCGTAATTTTATAAGAGATGTTTAAATAGAAATAGAATTGAACATAATGTGCATTATATTAGATTGTGAACAAATTACGTATGTGAGGAACTTGAACCAAAAATTTCAAATATCGCTTGTTTAATATGCACCGTGTTAGGTACTTCATGGCGGAGATTCAAGATCTCGCTCGTTCCACGGGAAGCTCAGACGAGACGGGTCAGACGGGCGGACCTCACAAATTGTGGCCGACCGTGATCCCGCGCCGGGTCGGGGGACATGAGCCCGCCGGATCTAAGATTTACGCGGCGCTCGCTCGACGCACAACCGCAAAGAAGAAGCACGACGAGGCGCCAGGCGCCCTTGCGCGGGTGGTGCAGACAGATTTTTGGCAACTTATGAAGGTGACAAGTGACGCTTCATGGGCCTATTACATGGAGGCTGCTTTGCAACCCCGAGGCCGTGATATATGCGCCGCCGATGGTCTATGTTCGCCAGGAGAGCGCGACATCCGGGCGCTGGTGGTTCCAAAGAAGCCGCCAGTGTGTTGTGCCATTGGATTTATGTAATCGCGCAGTGTAGTATGCCATTGTGATTTATGAACAAAAAATGTTATCCGAAATTATCGAGAAAGGACAACCCGCCCGCTTACTCGCGACGCTAATTACCTTCAACGCCGCCACACGATTCTCCTCGCCCGCTTACCTCACGGACGCGAATTTCTTCAATCCAATTGCGATACCGCCACATGCTATATATGGATGCTTTGGCTGCCATTCACCTCACTCTTCATTTCGCCCTCTCCTTTCTTGCGCCTTAGACGCCATGTCTTCGCCTCATCTAACTTTCGAGTGAGCGATAATTGTAATCTTTCGGCAAAGAAATGCCTTTGCCCTCGTTGTCGTGATCCGTGAATGTTTTCACCGCATACACCAACTAATCCATCCCGAGTGTTCATGAAGTGTTCAAATCTACAGAATTTGCGCCTAATCAATTCCATTCGTGAATAAAGATGTTGTTTTATTTCACTTCGCCGCAATTCCTTTTCGTGAGCACAACATGTCTGCTTCGCAAGGGTCGACGGTTATCCCAAGAGCCAAGATATTGCAATGCAAATTGCAGCCTTGCAAGATGACTCTCGTGGTGTTGTCGCGATTTCGCCCAAAGGGTCGACCCTCCAACCAAAGAACGCAGTAATGAAATGTAATAGACTCAAACGATCGATGAAAGGATGGAAAGAGTTGAGAACACACCGAACAAATTAGTTAAGCTAATTAGTTTTGCGGTCTTTCTTCTATTATTTCTTGTTGTTGCCAAGTAGAAATTCGTTGTAATGGGATTTAATGTCCACTCTTTATGTATGCATCGCGACCGCCGTGAATGACAATAAACTAGTAACATTATGTACCCATGAATGCGCTTTGTTGAATGCATATCGACGCCAGATAATCGAAAAGCATGCGACACATCGATGCAACATGTCAACTCGATAAAGGAGACAAACGAGACAAATTTCGCAAAGGATAAGACCAAATGAGACAAATTTTTCGCAGCGGATAAGACCACACGGGCATTTTGTGCAAGATAAGACCAAAGGAGCCACTTTGTGCAAAGGACAAGACCACACGGGCGCCTTTTAGCGCAAAGGATAGGACCAAAGGAGACAGCCTTTGTGCAAGGACAAGACTACACGGGCGCTTTTACGCAAAGGATAAGACCAAAGGAGCCAGCCTTTGTGCAAAGGATAAGACCACACGGGCAGCTTTATGCAAAGGATAAGACCAAAGGAGACACTTTTGTGCAAAGGACAAGACCACACTCAGGCAGCTTTACGCAAAGGATAAGACCAAAGGAGACAGTTTGTGCAAAGGACAAGACCACACGGCCACCTTCTGAACTACAAGACAGACTCGCAAGAAATTACCACACTATGCCAACCAAGGCTTATAAAGGGGTTGAACTAAACCCAACACTACACAACACTACACAACAGATATCATTTATGGACTCTTCAAAGAACTTCTACAAGAAGATGTTGCAGAGTTAGAATCGGCTTATGCAGAAGAAGAAACACCAAATACCCAGATTTTTCAATGAAAGATGCTCATGCCACCACGCTTGTCATTCCCGGTGTGTGTGGTGAACCAAGAGATCATTCACCCACACACCTGCACACCGCCGCCCGGGCATTACATGTGCGCCACTACATGGTAAGCGCTTTTCACACAAGATCGATTTTCTCTCTCCCAACGTTGAATTCCTTCAATTTTTAACTTCATCCCCACGCAATGCACCGAGATGCGCCGCCACTTCTTCCAAAGGATTGATGGCCCGAGATGTACGACAGGCATTCATCCAAATAGGTACATGTCAACTACTCGGGCGTCCGAGAACTTCACTGCGGAAACCTTACGCACTGCATGAGGAGGCACCGGCGACCCCAAAGAACTCCCGAGCGAATCCATATCGACAACAAGGAGAGGCTAATGCGGCCGAGCCAGCACACAACAGATCCGGCCACGCCGCTTATGAAGAAATTACATCCTTCTTATGATTTTCACTATACGTGCACTTACTTCATGGAATCGCAGGACATAGACGACTTCAACATACCGCCGACGACGGACACTCCCGCGTGACAAGGGCAAGGGAAAGGCTCATGCGTCTCGAGTCCCGCCACACAAACAGATCCGGCCGCCTCGCATAATCCGATTCACGACGTGAGTTGCGGAAGAATGTACATCATTTTTACGATTTTCACTATACTGCACTTACATCATGGAATCGCAGGCATGGACGATTTCGACATACCACCAACGTGATACCCCGCGACAAGGGCAAGGGAAAGGCTCATGCTTGAGCCCGGCCGACACAAAGATATCCGGTCGCCTCACAGTAGTCCGTGACGACGACGTGAGTTATGCATAATTTACATCCTTTACGATTTTAAATATACGGCACTTACATCATGGAATCGTGAGGATATGGACGATTTCAATATACCAAATTTCAATGTGGACACTCCCGTGACAAGGGGACGGGAAGGCCAACAGGAGTTCAACGCCGAAATGGGTAGGAAGGGAAAATGGCCCCGTCCACGCAGAGGTCATGTCTTTACGTAGTAATCCCCCGTCCTACCACCCCATGTTTTTTACTATCCCCAAAGGCATGTATACTTATATGGTCCGGATGCTTGTGTCAGAGTGTACCGTAGTAGTAGTAGCAAGGATGACTAAAGCAATTACCCGAACCATCATGCCATGTCACTACGCGTAACGCGGCTTCGTCTCGCCGAAACCGTAATTTTTTCCCCATTTGTTATATCCCGTGTTATGCGATTTTGTTTATGATATTTGTATTCTTATTTTGTTTTGCTATATTTCTACGCCAGATATCCCAGTGTTATCCCAAGTATCTCGTGGTACTCGCCATATTGTATATCGATGAAAGCTTTTTTACAAATCTCACTCCCGATATTTCTCTCGACGCCAAACCCTTATTGAAATGGTTGAAAAATTTCGTGATTCAAAAAGCGCTAACCCTAACAAAACCCTAACCCTAACCGCCACCGAGGAAACCCTAAACGCTAGCCACTCTAACCCTAACCGCCTTTCCTAGGACCAGACATGACAGCTTTTGCACAAGGACAAGACCATACGGGTAGCCTCTAACCACCTATCGCCTGTTATTCCTCGTGCATCGTAATATCACTTACCTTCCTACTTTCACGACTCATTACTATCTCAATTGTCCTCACAAAATTCATCAAAATTTAGTGCACTACAACAATATACTATTTATCACAAACCGTTATTACGTAGTCTAACAAATTTCGCACGCTCATATTCTACTTAAAATAACAAATGCATCAACCAACGTTGTCACCACACTTTTAAAAAAAATAACATCATACAATAGATTATTTAACAAAATTAATAGTACTATTTGTGCAATCAATAAAATAGATTATTTTTAAAAAAGAAACTATTTTAAAAAAATTCGTGCACTAATGTCATCAACAAACCGTAGTAACCAAGATATTATTTCTCTTCGCTTGTCCCTTTTTCATAGACTTTTCAAAGTTTCAAAAAATAAATTCAATCGCTTGTCCTTTTTCACGCACTGTTATTAATTTCAAAATTAAAAATAATTTCAATCAAATTCAATCAAATTCAATTTTTTCAAAACATCTTTTCCTGGTCTAATATTTTTTGCAATTTCGCTTTTTTTTTTTTTTTTTTTTTTTCATCCGCCACGGCTAACTAAGGTGTCATTGCAGGGCTTAGCAAAGACTTCTGGTGTCATTGTCCCCTACAAGTAGCCTTTTCTTGGTCGTCACAAGATCCCGACGGCAATTTAGATGGTGTCACGACCAACACCAAGACATGCACAAACACGGGCCAAAATGGAATTATAACGCTAAGAGGGCTACTTTAGGAATTAATTTATACCACAGGCCAAATGAGTCCAGATTTCGAACGACGCTGTAACGACGGGTCACACACACACACAAATTTTAGGAAGTCATGATCACCGCCAAATCCGTGACTTCAAATGGATTAACTTTAACTACAACCAGATTCTTAAAAATTAGGCTCGCTGCTATACGCCCATACATACAGCCATAATTACGAACTATCTACTAAACTTAGTTGGATTACCAAACATACTAAACTTAGTTGGATTACCAAACTTAGTTGGATTGTATAGATAATGGTAGTTTGTTAGTTCGTTTAAATTATAGGTGGAATTGTGTGGGGAACATGCAATTATGGAGAAAAGAGAAAATGTTCGACAGATACTACTACACAAAAACATCATCACAGCATTTGCTCTAAACCGCTATCACAGTACAGCTTTTGTGAACCGTTCAGATTATGCGTATGTGATAACAGGGTTATCACAGCATTTTTTCAAACCGCTCGTAATAGTATCACGCTGCGGTTGCCTAACAAGAACCGCTCAGGATATCGCTATCGCATGGTTCTCAATAAAACCGTCTGTGATAGTTTTTCATAGACGGTTCTTGTTCGTAACCGCCTGTGATAGCTATTTCAGACAGTAAAAAAATCGCAGCACAAGACGCTGCTCAACGCTGTTTCACCACGCCAAGAACAAAGCAGCAATACCGACAAAGCCGTTTTCTAAGAACAACTCCTCACACAACCAATGTAAACCAATTGTTAAAGCAGTAACTAAAGGATCAAGTCGCGCCGCCACCACTCACCACCACCACCACGCACACAAGCACCGCAGAAGACTCCTCCGATGGTCGGAAAGAGGAGGCAATGGAAGGGTCGAAATGGAGAAAGGCGGATATGTATGCAGAAATCGAGGAAAGCAAGGAAGAAGGAAAAACTCGAGAGAGGGTAAGGTGTCCACCTCTAGCTGAACTCGCTGGCCCTCCCATGGTAGGCTTTCCTCGCCGACAAATACAGAGCACTTGGCGCCTGCCTCCTTCTCCACCACACCTCCACCTCCGCTAAGCCGAAAGAACAAGAAGAAGACGCTGGAGCCTAGCGCGCCTCAAATAAGGCCCCACCTCAACTCGACTACAATATATATGACAACGCTAAAATATTGAACTCCGCCAGCAAGATTTCAAATTTTTGAACTCCTGCACGTAAATCACAACGATTTGCTGCATAAAACCATCTCGTGATAACATATCACAAACGGTTCAGATCAAAAACCGCTCGTGAAGCCGTGATACTTCACGACGGTTTTTGATACAAACCATCTGTGATAAGTATCTTGTCACAGACGGTTTGTATTAAAAATCGTCTATAACTATGATTTTACCATGGCTTAAAATTTTTCTCTCTCTGATTTTACCATGACTTCAAATTTTTCCTACTCCCCGATTGTTTTGTAGTAGTGGTAGCCCCGTCCATTTGCAAGTGTACGTAAAGTGGACACGAGGGCACATTTCTCTTTTTTTTCGAGGGGTGCGAAGGATTGCTCGCTAATTTCATTAAGATTTAAGAAAAATATTACAAATCGCCACCGCCGCGAACAGCCAAGAAAGGCTGAATCAAACAGGTCGCGTCAAACTTATCTTACAACTCAACTCAACGCCGGGTGCAGTACTAAAGCCGAGCCACTACAACCTTGTACTTCTCACACCACTTACAACGGTTTAGCTTACTCACGCCGCTCAAACGAAGCATAGCCACCGCCGCCAGTCGCTAGCCTCCTTGATGGACTGTATAGTTCATCACTACCCCAGTCACACCTTGAAGATCGTGTAGTGGTCATGAGATGACAAAGCGTAAGGCCATCTGTTTTCTCATCAGAATTATAATTGAGAGCATGATCGCCGAGACTCGATAGCTCTCACAAACAGCTTATCAACTACGTATGCAAACCATGAGTGCTTTAATTGCTTATCGGGTGCATGTCCCGATCTCTATGTACAATCCGACGACGCGGCATTATACGGTTATTATACCAGGTCACAAAGGTAATTAACCATGAACTAAAGTTTAACGCCCCATGTGAAATGTGTGAATTATATTGTTTCTTTTGTTTTTACCAAATTATTCATATGCTCTAAAAACAAGGTAGAAGCTACCAACAAATGCTGAGACCTCAAAGCGGCCAAATTAATTAACGAGATAGTGCAGAGACACACCCCATCACAAGCACCAAGCAAAGAAACAATTTTGATATGGGCCTTGAGCTATTTCTCCAACGGTTCGAGACCTACCTCCCTCTTGTTCTAACTATTTGAAATGTGCGACATTTCACGAAAAACATTCATTTCCTACACTAACCTAGAAGGATTCCTCAAGTCTATATCCAAGCTCGCTCTTTCCGGTTAGGACAAAAATGGTTAAGATGCGAGTCACGCGACCAAGCTTGACTACGTGCGTACTGGAGTCTGGAGCCAACCCTTCCGGCCGGTTTCCAATCAAGTCAAAGCGTAGATGCTTTCTTCCACGCACGTTGAACAAGTCAGCGCTCATCACCGACGTGCACGACAGGCCACAGCTTTGGGTAGTGGTCGATGGTTCCTGTTGGAAGTGAATACGAGCATCTATCTTTCTTATCTTCTCGGTATTCAACTTGTTTTTCACACCAATAAATATAAAAACTATAAAGATCAAAGACACAAGAATACAGCAGAAGTCTTATGAGAAACCGTAAACCCCCAGACAATCCCACGGCGGCCTCGATCACGGTGGCCAATCTCGACTGCTCAAGGTCGGTCGACGCTACCATGTGGACAAAGAAATCAAGTGATCTCAAATCGACATAACTTTTGATTCTAATATCCAAAACCCTTAAGATTTCAAACATAGCTCATCAAGGAGGTCGGGAACCTATTCCAATCGACGATCAAAACGATCAAAGTCTAGGTTCCACGAATTTCTTGAATGAGGTCGAGAAGACACGAAAACCAAGGAACAAGGCCGTACTTGACATTTTAGGGGTCCTATACTAAAAAATATCATCGTGCACTGTATATAGAAAAAATAAACATCATTGTTGTTGCTATTACTATTAAGGTAGCATGTTCAACATAAAAACTATCGACATAACATCAACAACATTATTATCAAAGTTAATTTCTAGGGAACATGGTCGAAAAATAGAACATCACCTATATGCACAATACAAGAAAGAATTACAATAATAAATGGGGTAGTATTAAAAAATTAAGAACAACGGCTAGACGAATCAAGAACTGCGGCACGATAGTTCTAATGGTCCTGACGCGGCACAAATAGTACATTGCGGCGAATAAGTGACACAACACCAAAGCTCAATGACGGTGATGCACAAAAATCAAGAGTACAAGACAACAACACAAACTTGAGAGGAAAAATTATGTGCTTGAGGACTTGAACTAACAAAGAAACTCACAATAAGTAACACCAACATCAAAATGAGAATTGAGTATGGAATAATTAATTTTGCTTATGATAACTAGGAGAAGGTAGTAGCCGTGTTTATGCAACAACAAAAGAAAATAAAGGGAGAAAGAGAAACTTAAGGAGACAACTTTTACTAATACCAGAATTAACCAACTAATAATCAAGGTTAGGCTGAAAATGGGCCGCATAATTAGTGCGGGCCCTATGCGGTTGATCATTATGCACACCCTTGACGTACGAGCCTGCTAGGAAAAACCAAAACTTGATCCAAAAGCTTGCTCGTGGGTGGAGGATGGTCAAGATGACCTGAGATCAATTCTCACAAGTCCTAGCAAGCTAGATCACAGCAAAAGATCCAATCAAAATCCTAGGAACACAAAAATCCCAAAGACATCAAAGAGAGAGCAAGAACAAGATAGAACTCATCTTGGGGGAAAACTTACTTGGATTGATTCAAGGGATTTTTGGTTTATAACCACTCCACCGTAGAGGACAAAATCTCAACACTTGAGCACTCAATCAATACATCTCTCTCAAACCTTAGCCTCTTATATCTCTCCACTTTCCCCAAATCACAAATTAGTGTTTCCTAGGCTTGAGTTGATAAGTGTAAATCCTGTACCACCTCCCTTTTATAGTGAAGGTTAGGTCTAGAGAGAAAACCTTATCGAGCACCTGTTAAGTCCACACACAAACAGATCTACACTCATGCACACTTCTCAAAGCGGATGGCGAACTAGGTCTCCTGAATCCGTCTCTTTGTGAAATCTGTCTTCTCTTGACCTAAACCGCCTCTCTTTGCTCCGTCTTGCACCGCGGTTTCTCCAAGGTCACCAACTCGGTATTTTGACGAAGATACCAAAATACCCCTTCTCGATCCCTCTCCAAAGGCCGAGTCTAATCAACGTGAAGCAATTTCATGCTTCACCACATGTAGGTTCATCGATGGCTATCTTCATGTCAGCAAGTCTATCCCATCCGGCTCCTACCGAAACCATCATGACACTTGCATCGACCCCCCAAGTCACTTGATGCAATCCGTTGCTCTGAACTTCCCATTCGGTCGTTCTTGTCCATCTTGTATCATGCTTGAGTCCAACCACTTCACCCAACATCCTTGATCGTTCTGGACTTCAGCTCTCCTAGCCTAGTCCCGATCTTCCTCGCTGTTGACTGTAGTTGACTCCAAGTCACCTGCACAATAATAGATCAAGAAATTGATTCTGGGCACACGTTCCTCGTAACTTGACACGTTAGCCAAAACATGCATCATGCAACACCTATGCACTAACACCCATGACTTTGGCCAATTCCACAAAGTTCACTACTTTCCTGTGCTTGAACCCCCTTTGGCTGGTCTAACCGCCCCTACACCGGTTTGACCGCTGTAAGATCGAGGTGGCCGACTAGAGGGGGGTGAATAGGCAGTTTTAAAAGTTCTTTGGCTAAAACTGAGTTTTATGCGGAATTATAAATCAATTCGGTTTTGCACAATTAAAGCATAAATCAACTAGTCTTTACTAAGTGCACCAACAGTATGAGACTATATAAAAGATAGCAAACATACACAAAGAAGTAAGTAATTTAATATAAGGAATGTAAATTGCAATATAGTAAAGTACAAGAAATCAAACCACAATGACACAACGATGTTTACTGGTGATTTGGAGACTTGCTTGCCTCCCCTAATCCACGTTGAGGTAAGCCCAAAATCAATTGGACCGGTTCCACGAATTAAAACAAACACCTCTGAGGTAAGTCCAACCACTTAGGCCGGTTCCAACAAGAACCAACACCTCGATCTACTAGGGATGCTCTTCCTCCACTCCGGAGATAGCGAGCACCAAGCCACTCACAAACGTCCGGGTCTTCTCACAACCTTCTTTAAGAAGATCACTGAACCACGACGCATCCACACCGTCTAGGTGTCGGCAAACACCAAGAGTAACAAGTCAAAGACTCACTTGAACTAATCAAGTGTCTAAGCTCAAGTGGATACACAATCCACTACCTAATGCAACACATGTAATTAGGGTTTGCCTCTCAAAGCTCACTAAGTGCAACACATGCACAAAAGAGTGTAGAGGGCTTGCTCTTAGCTCAATAGAAATGAATATGTCACCAGCAACACTCCCACAACCAGCCAAGGTGGGTATTTATAGCCCACACACAAAAACTAGCGGTTGGGGGAAAGATTCCAGAGAATCAGGGAAAAACCGGTCTGACCGCCAACTAATGGCCTCGATCGCCTCACCGCAATAGCTATAAACTAGCTGGGCTCACTACCGATCCGATCACCAACTAAAGGCCGCATCAGCTCAAAGGCTCAAGGTCGACCGCCTCAAGAAATCCAAGGGCATTCAATAAAAACACCATCTCTAAAAAAAACGTACCACAAAAACTTCAGTACTACCTCTCACCAGTAGTACTGTTTCTTATGGGGAGGTACTACCGCACAAAAGCTCACAGGGGGGACCGGTCGATCGCTCAATACTCGGCGGTCGACCGATACACCATCGGGTCGACCGGCAACCAAGCGTCGACCGCCATTACACGATTGGTTTTGCCCTTCACTTCAATTCACATTGCAAAACTCATTTGCTAATTGATGCGCGAAGCAAACACAGGATAAAGGCAAGATTCTCAATAAGTTGCAAAACACATTTGCCGACTTTTAGAATCAATGCCACAAGGAATAAGGTACGTGGACTTAAACCATTTGCAAAACACTTTCACAAACTAAAGTCACATGCTACAAGGATTATGCATGAGTCTCAACTATTTGCAAAACACATTCGCAAATATTGGCAACATGCTAACAAGAGCTAGAGCAACCACAATGAGCTACCAACACATGACTAACTCAAGCTACTAATCAAGACACCTCTTAATAGTACGGCAACCTACACTAACAATCCGATCTTCCGTCTAAACACCAAGACCGATAAAAGACTAGGAACAAATCTTTAGCCCAAGCTAGTTATACCTTTGCCTTGAGCATCTTCTTGAAACTTGATGACGCACATCTTCACTTCAAGTCCGGGTCATCGTCTTGACATGCATCAACCCATGATGCACTCTTTTGACTTAATGATCAACTCATGATCATCTCTTCTTCTTCGAACATCATCAAAACATGATGATTTCCTTTTCATCTAGATCTTGATACACATCAACACATGATGCATCCTTTACTCTTGAACCTTGACTTGATGACAATCAACTCATGATGTCATCCAAAGCCTCTTTCTGTTGGGTCGCGGGGTAGGCTACGATAGCTACAAACAAAAATTTCTACCACGCAAACCAGAAGCCAAGTAAGTAGATGATCACAGATCGTTACTACCGACGCCAGAAAGCAGCAGGAAGAAGGGTTGGAGCAACCGTCCAACGATAGCGATCGATGTAGTGGTCGAGTCGATCGTCCAATGTCCAAAGAAGTCGATGACAGCTGGTCGAGTCGATCGTCCAAATGCCCTTATGAGTCGATCGCCTCTCCAAAGAACCTCTCGCAGCTTCCTTGTGAAGATCGCGAATCGCCCTCAAGTGCAACAATTGTAGTAGCGCCTCTACCAGATTCTACACGCCCGTGGAAGGAACAACCATATACTGCAAAAGCTAGCACCAAGTCGCACGGCAGAGCTCTTGTAACAGCCTCAAAATTTCAATTTCAGAGAAAATTTAAAATTTATTTATTTTGTGGAAATTCAAATTTTTAAAACTTTTCCTAATTAGTTAAAGATAAAATAAATTTAACTACAAAATCTATTATCAAGTTTAAGTTGGAAATAATTTTATTAAGTCTAAAATGTCTCTAAGAATTTATGTGAATTTTTCTAGAATTTTTGGATGTTAATTGTTATATTCTAAAGCCTATTTTAATTTTCAGGATTAAATTAAATAGAAAAACAAAAGAAAACTTCTAAACAGATTTGGGCGAAAGCCTCCGCCCAACTCCTCTCTCGCTGCTGCCCACATTAACTAACTCATCAACCGTGACGATTCAGATCGGACAAAGAACACGTGACCACGCCCACACGCGCCTTCTCCAAGCCTCACGATCCGTGATCCAACGGCTTGTGACCTTTCTTCCCCGCCTCCATCTTCTCCTCATAAGGCAAGACCGCCTTATGGCCGCCCTTCACTCAAGCCTTA